>VWZQ01005894.1:3465284-3530521 GCA_013397015.1 Myiagra hebetior | reverse complement strand
AAAAAAAAAGTTATTAATATTAATATAAAATATTAAGATTAATATTTTTAATATAGTGAATTTTTAAGGGGCACCATATCCTAAACTCCAGACATTGAACTGATGGATCATTAGATGCAGGCCTATACTCTAATGTAAAATGAATAGGAAGAATGCTTCTTTCTCTAAAATCTTCTGAAGAATTGTCATTCTTCAGGGAGTTAAATAATCCGGGAGAGCAGTAGCTTGAAATAAATTGTTAAAAAGCAAATTGTCTAACCTCAATTCCAATCACTAAAGGTTTGGGTTTCTGCTCTTGAAGAACAGAGCATGAGGTGGGATTCCAGAACAGCCACAATGGATCAGTTCAACTGTGCCATATTCTTCATCTCCAGAAGCCCAGTGGCAGATTCTGAAGCATGTTTCAACCTCTTTTTATTCTTCATGAAAGTGAGTATTTTCCTGTCTTGAGTCCTAAGAATGCATTTTATCATACAATCTACAGAGAAAACATCTTTTCCTCAACATATTCAGGATGTTTTTTGATCTATTCCTCAACTCTTCAGCTGCATCCTGTACAGGGACTGAAATATTTCTTTCTCGATACTGTCACTGTCTGCTGATGCTCACAAGGTGTACTGTGTGGGCAGCAGCTGAACAACTGGCAGGGCTGTAATCCAACCACACTCTTGATCCTGCTATTTTTAACAATTCTTAGATTGTTCCTTTTCTTTCATTTTGGTGGACCTTAAGGAGCAGAGGCAACCAAACAGATAAAAAGGAGTGATAAGCTGGTTTTACCCTTTTTATTTCATATTCATTCTTGTGACATTTAAGTTATATAGGGAAGCACAACTACTGCTTCAAATACATATTGCAGAGGGTGTTGCTTGCCTTAGAAATGATGGTTAACTAGTACATGAAACTCATCACACATAATTATTTTGCAGCCTATTTATCACAAGAACAAGACTGATGGAACAGATGTGATTATAAGGGATGAGTTCACATTTTCAATAGGTTCCAATTATTAATTTACCAGTTGATCTACTTATACAACTTTTTGACATGTTCACAAACAACTGAAATTATAGAATCAAATTTGCTAAGGGACGATCACAGAAAACGCGGCACAGAGAAAAAGAGGGTGAAATATGATGACAGTGGAAAAAGAAAAACACCAAATAACATATTGATGTCAAAACCTGAGAATTAGCGAGAATGAACCTCCTGAGCTGAGCGCCATATAAACACAAAACCATCTTATAATAAAGTTATTAAAAACTAAATAAAACAGATTTTTAAATGGTAAGATTATGTATGGCTGCCCCATATCAGCCTTTGGGATCTGTAGAAAAACTAACCACAGGACTTTCAGTTTTAAGAATGACATACGATTCTCTACGACTGCCAAAGAAAGACAAGAAAGGCACTGAATATGTTAATAGCAACCACCAACAGGCCTGCTATTAGTCTGGCCATTATAACAGGTGGCTGTAGTTAGCAAGGGATATTAACACAGGGTTTTTTCTGTACTTCACCATATGGTTCCCATTAATTTAATACACACAAAAAAGGGAAGATATTTGTCAGCAAGCAAATCTTCCTCTTTAAGCACCTCGTCTAAACCCCAGGTACCCGTGAGATAATTTTGCTGAATAGAACATTATGGCTCACACGCTTTTCTATGAAATAATCCATAATGGATATTTTAACAAATCTATGGCAGCCTCCTCAGGTTGACACAGTGATGTATGCCCTTAATGAGAAAGGACTTCACAGTGCAGTAGATGGCAGTAATAGTTATACAATATCAAATCCAATAGTACATTACAGAGCCACAGCTGATCTTTGACGGTTCACAGGACACAAAAATAGAGTCCAGCACTATGTAATTCTCTCCTATATTACTAACCTGCACATAGTGATCTGTTTCCATGCTGTTCTATTGTGTCCAAACAAAACCATTCGAGCTAAAGGAGATGCTCTCTGATTTTGCTATAGCAAATACACCTGTACTGGCCTGCCTGGAAAAGAATGATTGAAAGAAAAGATTAAAGGGCTGTAAAACTGCAAACAGTATAAAGAAGATGAACAGAAGTTAAGCATTAATCACTGTCCACATAATGCTGAAAGAAGGGAACATCACAGGAAGGGATGAGGCAGCAGGTTACAAATGAAGAAGAGGAGTATTTTTTCCTCCTCTGCTTAAGTGTTTTGTGTAAACTCATTGTCAATGGGAATTGTGGACTCCAAACATTTAGATTAATTTAAATAGCAGGAAGATAATTTCTGGAAAGAAGATGCCATTGAGGTTTCTTATGAAAATGTTCTCAAAGCGCATACTACTGGCAATGGGAAATCAGAAGAATTATCACTGGTTTTCTTCTCTTTTGCTGGCCACTCACTTTCCTCACTTTTGCTAATAGGCTTTCTTCGGCTACACTGTCCCATCCCTAATGGTGTTTCCTACCCTCAAGAGTGTGCAAATAAATGCACATATAAGTTCAGTTCCTTGCAGTATGCATCAGTCTGCTCTCTTGCACATTTTAAGTTTTTGTAATGGTTTCCTTATAAGAAAGTTGTGGTTTTTTTGGTGATATTGTTAAGGAAATATATAAACTAAACTCCTTTTGGATTAGCTCCGCCAAGACCAGTTAAAAGCGAGCTTCAGCTATTGTATTAGGGAAAGACTCTTTTAGGAGGCAATATACAGAGTGAATACACTGGAATATGGACCGGGCTTAGATTGTTCATAATATATAAATAGTGCGGTAGAAATCACTCCTATCATCAATTTTCAAGTTTGAGAGACTTTCTGCAGTAGTATTGAGTTAACTGCACTTTGACTTTGGCACACTTAGGTTTTTCCAATAAAGATGTAAACTCTAAACTTATTCATTAAAAAGTTTTATCATATATACATGTTACATGAATAAAACTCACTACCACGTCAACAAGAGTTTGCATGAAAGCCTTTGAAGGATTTTATATATGTGCCAAGCCTTAATGCAGCATTATCAGCTACAGGCATTCACCTGGATGAAAACAAAGGCTGAACTGGTTTGCAAGTATTTCTTCCAAGTCCAAATTCCTTTACTTGAGTATTTCAAAAGACTTACGCAAAGAGGTGAGCCACCAATTTTTGTTAAAAGCGCAGCTATTTCATTGGCAGCAATAGGTCTTGGAATCCACCGATCTGTTGTGAAACAAAACTCACCAAGGTTATAAAATCCAACTGAGTTTTGATGTTGCAGACATAAATAAAGAAGACATGAATATGAATGAAATGACAGAATAGAGATTCAAGTTGAGAAGAGAATGCCTCAATAAAGTCAACAGAATATTGGCTAGATAGAAATTACCTGTTTTTAGCAGGAAAACTAATCTCATTGCCATCAAAATTTGAATTATTTCTATATAATGAATTTGCTGCATATTAGCAAAAAAAAATTTAACACTTCTATTTTAAACTTCAGTATCTTGCTTATACTTAGAGCAAAAAGAGTTAAAGTAATTCTTTGAATGGGGGTCAGAGTGCCTGTTACAGTTTGCTGTATTTTGATTGTTCATGATGTAGGAGAGTATTCAGGCAATGGCAGGCTTTGATAACAACCAGCCTGTTTTGCTATTCTGTAAAAAATTTAGCATGCCAGTCAATATGAGATGATAAATGGTCACTTAAAATTTATCATAATTCATTAAACGTTGATCATGATGTTGAACTCCACTAATGAGTTGCAGTGGATGCCAAGTATTTTTGGCTATACTTTCACATGCCATTATTTTGAGTATCCTGAGAACACTCATTAGAATGACAGCTATTTCTGTGTTAATATATAGAATAATAGATGAGACACAGCAAAATAATTCTTTTGAAGGGTTGTGATGACATCATATTCACCAAAAAACCCCAGAGTTCATATGATTTATTATATTAAGAGTATCCAGATGGAGATATTTTCATGTTTTACTGAAGCCCATTCATTTATTTAAATAATATATTGCACTGTGACTTTGACTTTCACAGAGGCATGGCAGAACTCTCTGCCTTGTCTCAGCATGCAACTAATTATGGATGTGAACAAGATCCAGGGAGGTATGAGGAGGACTTTTGTAAAGACTCCAGCATTATTTGTTGGCATTGCCAGTTGCAGTACATTATATGACTGGACAGTATTGTTTTCCCTGGTATTGGCTGATAATATACGACTCAAATCACTTCCCTCCCTGTAATGCATTTGTCTAACGTGATTTCGTTGGAGTTTTTAACAAATTTGCCATGCAGTGTGCTGTCTATTTTTTCCTGACCTTAATGAACAAGACCGTAAATTATGGGCTGAAGGTCTGTTTGTAATGTGGCCCCATTCTCACAACTACCATGGTATTTAGAGGTAAAGTCCTTATGAAAAAATACAGCTGTTTCCTTCATTCTCTCACTTTTTCTTGGCCCCTGGATTCCCAGTAAAAGAAAAAAAGTTGTCTTTGCATAACTTATTTCATCTCTGAATTAATCCAGCGTGTTCTTTTCCCCTTCTTTAAATGCACAAGTTCATTTTCTCTAAGAGAATAAACGCAAAAAAATGTAAAGTTATTGAGCTTTAAGATCTAAAAGAACAGAAAGACCTCACAAAAGTGAGGTCAAATTTCTCTATTGCTAATTTGAAAAAAATTGCATGGCAGTTTCAAGGTGATGTTGGACCATGTGAAAATCACAGGGTTCTGTAGATGCCTACATTGCATTTCATGAAAACATATTTACCTAAATGAGGCTGTGAAAACTGCAGAAACTGCATGTTTGTGCCCCCCACCCTTAGCATAATGTCCTCAGAACCATTTGTGCATAAAATCTATAAGGTCCATTCCCACAAAGATGCTGAGGTACTTCACTGCCAAAAGTTCCACCCAGTTCTCCTAGAAAAACCATTGCATCTGGAGTATCCTTCACCATGTACATTACCTGTGCATTTGTTTTCCACTGAGTTCAGGAGAAATCGTCTTCGTGGGTCTCTGCCTAGTCTCATTTTCAGAAAGAAACTTGTGGATCTGAGAGTGTGCTGGCTTAATGAGCAGCTGGATTTTTGAATACATTCAGATAGCTATACATGTAGCTATACAGGTGTTCCCTCTGTAATTCCTAAAGATGTTATGGAGGGTGTATGCTTATAACCATATTTTTGCAAATCCTTCTTTATCTGTGACCAGCTAGACTTTTTACTTAAAGTAACCCTCGATCAGATCTTGAAAAATTTATAAAACCAATCAGTGTAATTCCTGAAATATGTGTCAAATGAAGTTTTCTGTAACAGGCACTCCAGGCCCAGGCTGCAAGACCTGAAACAATAACTCACCTCAGTAATCATTTTTACTAATTTACAACATGACAAGTCTAGCAAAAAAAGCTAGATTAGACAAAGGGATTTATCTTAAATTTGCAAAAAAATACAAGTACATTAAAAAACACAGGAGTGGAACAACATTGAAATTCTGAATTGCAGAAGATGAGTTAAAAACATGTGAGAATTTATGTCATGCATCATGTATCCAGACAAGCTTAAATAATATGATGCCAAAGTTCTTTTAAACTCAAATATATTTGTCTTCAATTGAATAATAATCCTTTACTATTGAATTAATTAATGCCTTGCATTAAAAGGAAATATTCATACATAATCAGGGAGAGAAAACTGAAAAAGCGCTTACATGTCTGAAAGTACATTTACCTTCATTTCTATTAATGGACATAAAATTAGGTTCTAATTTATTACTACACAAATAAAGAAAATTAACCCATCAATATATTCAATTAAGATATCATTCTTTGTTCTATAATGAAAAAAATTAGACTAGTGCTTCTTTAGAAAGCATAAATGAACTAAGTTTTCTCTCTTCCATCTTCTTAAAGCAATCTTAGTTCCCCCTGACATTTGGAATTTTTCTTCACACTACTCTCAAATAAATCAAGTGAAAAGCAAAAATTTCACAGGAAAACTAAAACCAAATTAAAAGCTAATAAAAATGCTATTCCAATCAGATAAAAAAGGCTCTACTCTACAAGATAAATAGCGTCAGCCCATCTAATTAAATCAAGGTACAACTTGTCTCTTTTGAAGTTTTGTCAAAAACTTCAGTACAACCAGGATTTCATGAGCTCTCTATAAACAGTAATGTGTACATGCCCTTGTTTTGGAGACATCAGAAACAAAAGCCTCTGCAAGTCTGAAAAAGCAGTCTCTTTAGGCTGCCAATCTAAAATAGTTAAATTTAACAACTAACCAGAAGAATCTGTCATCCCATTTCAACCCACCATATTTTAACGAATCTTGTCCCATTTCTTTGATAAGCTTAAAAACCCCCAAATTTCATCTGATAAAGTTACATTATAACATCGAGACATCAGGTAAATTGTAATCCAAGACGTGATTGTTCTTTTGTGGTAATGCAATGCAATGCATTGGGTAAAATACTATTCAATTTCAAAGGAAAAGGGTAGTTAGGACAAAACATTGTCTGATCTATATGAAGCTATGTTTTTTGGTGCCTCCTGAGAGAGGCATCTCACCACGGCTGTTAAAAAAAACAGGTTAAAAACCCGATGATATACCATCTTTCTGCAGGATGAGTTCTGGGGTGACAAGCCCTTGTGCTGAGCATCTCCCAAGATGTGAGAAGTGACACGTCCTACAAGCAAAGGAGGATTTTAGCTGTTTGGGTCTCTAGTTATAACTCTGACCTCTCTTGTACTTCTCTGATACAGCTCCTTCCTATAATTTATCAGGTTGATTATTTAATCTACTGTTGCTTGCTCATGTTATAGCCCAAGAACTTCTATTTAGTCAGTAACGGAACCTGGTGTTACCTCTCTGGAATGAAGGCATTCTCTGCGAGGATCATCACTCCCTCCTTCCCATTCTCATGGGTCCCATTGCTCCTCTCCCTCCTGTATACCAAACCAGCCTGTGCACAGTTACATTGTCAGAGGCTTCTCTGCTATTTGCATTCAAGAAGGAGGAGAGGAATGGTTTCATATCTGCTGTTAGGTTTGCCTATGCTTCTAGGCATTTGATTGTTTAACTACAAAAATTTAATCCTCTTGATCCTGTCCTTTGTAACAGGCCCAAGGGGAAGAACATTTTTCTGATTACAGAGGGCAATCACTGGAGGTGAAATCCCTGGCCTTGTTGAAATCAATGGCAAAATTCCATCAACTGACTTGTTCATCCTCTTAATCCTCTTTTAATCCTCTGTAGGACCAGATCAAATGCAATCCTTTAAATTGTACCCAGAAAAAAAGGGAAAGTTAGTGCAAATATTGGAGCCTTTAGAAATTCGTTCCCTCTCGTTCCTTCTACCTGACAGACAAACAGCCACTGCCTGAGTGTTTTGTAGATGCAGCTTTTGACTTCTCTTTGTGGTGTCCTCTTCAAAGTGCATTGCAATATTATAAATCCCAAGCCAAAAAGTCTGGTTGATTGTCAAACAATCCCGAAAAGAGAAAAACATGCATTTTAGTAGACATTTTATGAGAAAAATATTTTCAGCAAAGCAAAGAGCATCTTACTTTGCCACTTTAAGCTACAACTCCGTATGAGGCATAATGAAAATATCCTCTAGCTGTGAGGACAAAATTGTTTAAAAAATTGAATGAAAGTACCTTTCTTTACATACTTGCCTGGTGTCACTAGCTTCAATTCTCTCCTGTTTGTCAATAAATCACCCTTCAGTTAAGCACAGTCTAAGCTTTGGTTGGTCACTGAGGAAAAACTTAAGGTGAATTGACTCAGCCTGAAATATGAATTAAAACTTGTTGTTACCTGACCATCTGTTTTTCTACAACCCAAGCCACCAATCTGCTCTTCTTGAGACTACTCATAAAGAAGCAAGGGATGGACAAGTTTTACAGGAATCTTGTTACCAACTGAAACACAACACATACCTACTTTGAATTGTATAGATGCTATTTAGGCTGCACACAATTTGATGTAACTCTGTTTCTGTAGTTTCACTAAATATGCACCACAGCAGGATAATAATGCTACGAAAAATTAAATACACCCTTCTCATCTACCCTGCAATATCTGATACACTTCTGTGGTAGCTACAACTGACAGTTTTACATTTAAATCATAGTAAAAAACTGTGATTTGTGAAATTACTTCAGCATAAATGACACCATGATTTAATGCTATGGGTTGATTCTCAAAATACTATAGCTCCCTTGATTTTAGGGCTTTGTCTTTAGTATATTTAAAAATATCTTTATATAGTTCATATTTAAATAATAAGTATCATTAGTTCCTTCCCACAGCCTCCAAACCATAAACTATACTGCTTAGACAACAATGGTTGTCTAAAAGGGAAGAGTACAGCTAACAAGGGTGCTGTTTTCAGTAGCTTTCCCCCATTCCTCCAGAGCAGAAAGTCATTAAAAAATGTACTTGTTCCTTTACTTCATCTCTATTCTGGCTGTATTATAAATATTTAATTTTTTAGCTAGTGTTTTCTTGTGCCAATATTTGGGGTTGGAGCAATATTTAAAAAATCACCTCTCATTATATATGGACTGTGGTTGGTGCTGCAGTCTCTAACAACTGGCGATCAGAAGCAGAATTCTCCAAGAGGTAAGGTGAAAAGTCATGAGGCATCCTCCTGCACCTCACTGTTCAAACTTTAATCAACTCTGAGAGAAATAAATAATGAGGCAAGAGTTGGCAGAGATTTGAATTTGACAAGGGAGATTTGAATGACAAGGTGCTGCAACTTGAATGCCACAGGGTTGGGAAAATGTCAGATTCCACCCTGATATTGCTCCATCAAACAGCCATCTGTCCTTTCCAGTTCAAGCCTTTCAAGTTAAAATAGATGTGAACTGAAATCTCACAAAGGTTAAGGCTAAACAAATTGGAGTTACTTTATTCCAGACAAAGATATTAAATGCTTGGTTTCCTATTGTGTGATTGCATTGACTCTGTTGACAAAGACAAGTGCACTGATTTCAGGAGAGTTTCATTCACCTGACTTTCTTAGTACTCTTTCTGAATCACGTTGGTATACTCTACTACCCATTCTCATTTTCAGTTTTTTTAAACTTTGAAATTACAACTCCTGATATTTCAGAACAACCAGGGAAATACATAATAGAATTTTGGTTTTTGTAAAAGAATCTATTTCTGGACATAGGACATCATCAATTTTTCAGCATCAAGGAAACAAAGAGTCAAGTTATAAACATTAAGTGAATACCTAGGTTTTTGTTTCTTCTGTTCAGGTTCAAAATCTGCTCACAGCAAAGTAGGACTTCTAGGTTTCTTCTTTTCCTTAAAATTCTTTAAAGGACAATTTTGCTTTTTAAAAAAGGTGAATAAAATAAAACACTGAGGGAAGCTGTATCCCTTTAAAGGATTGGAAAGAGCCACCTCTGGCTTTCACCTCACCTCATTGGGATTTTAGTGAGTGTTTTGACACTTTCATACTGGCTTCAGACTTCTTGTATTTGAGCAGTGTACATGCAAATTAGAGGAGAGCCAAGACCTTGCCTTAAAAAATACTCTGTTGAGCTGCACCTTGTTCCTTTCATGTGCAAGTAACCAATAAAAATCAGTGGAGTTATGTGTCTATAAAACTGATACAAGGATGAAGAAATCTGACCCTATACATCTGATCCCAGTGTAACAGACAGCCCAGTTTTTCTTTGGACCTCCTCTTCACTGAATGCTAACTGCACTTGCTTTTCAAAACTTTTCAGACTTCTAAAATGAGCCTGTATTGTTCATAATAACAAGTAGCAATCACATTAAGTTTAGAATAAAATAGTTACTGCACTTTGGGATTAGCAAAACTCAGAGATACTGATTTAAAATGGAACTCATGCTTTTTTCCTTTTGCTCTTTCTCCCTCTCTTATCAGAAGAGATCAGTGGGGGGTTGAAAACTCATTTCTGGGGCCACAGGAGGTGAAAGAGTGAAGCAGAGGTGAACAGGACATGCTCACTCAGTTTGAAATAATGTGGATTTATGATGAAAGTACTGCCTTTGGGGTCTAGATGAACAAAACGTTGTTGTTTTGGGTTCAAGTGCAAAATTTAAACTTGACTGCAAAATCCTAAAGTTACAGCCAAAAATGAGGCCTCAGAACTCTTTAATGGCAAGTTCAGATGCTCACATTGCCTATATGCTGGATCTAGATTAAGACATACTGCCCCATCTCCTCTGTGCCCTGGCATGTGCAGGAGGGAAGCCTGGAATGCAGAAGGGAGCTGCACTATGCAGTCATGTAAAACCATATCCAGAGTAAGAGTGACCAGGATCTTGGGGTATGCCCAAAAGTGCCCCTCACCCTTCCCCCCACACCATGCTGGACTAAATATTGTTGGGCAGAACTAGGTCTTCCCTTTCCAAATGCAAACAACTAATAGTAACAGGTGCATTGTAACCACACTAATCTGCAGGAAACTTGGATAGTCATGAGATAAACTGTTATCCTGTAGAAGTATGGTACAACTTCTTATGTAATGTTTTCTCAGGTGATGTTTTTGATTTTCTGTTCTTGTTCCTATCTATCAGCCAAGAAAATGAAACTACATTATAAGAGTGATGCTGCTGGAGGTGTAGTGCTCCTGGCTCATTGACTGACTGTCTTGACAAGTGCTCCTCCTTTCTAATGGTTCTAAGTAACATGAAGAAGGTAATGGTTCTAAGTAACATGAAGCAAGAACACTTTTATAGAAGTTTTTCCCTTTGTTAGGACATTACTCCAACTCTGTTGAGCTTTCTATCAATGCCTTTAATTTGGAAATTTTCAACTTCTATAAATTTCAGTTTACATGTGCTTTCTCCACAATGTTTAACTGTGTGACTGGAAAATAATTTGAAATGTCACAGAGCTTAATAAAAAAAATTATTTTGCTCTTGTATTTAGGGTGAAATAATATAAGAGAATAAAATAACCTTATTTAATAAGGAAATTATTATATATTAGAATAACGGTATTATGATATAGAAACTATCCAACTGGGTTACAGTGTTGATAGTAGAATGTGGAGAAGCCTCCAACTTAGCAGCCTTTGTGAAATCTCTCTCTCTCCTCCCCTCTTCCTTTCTCTGGAACAATTCTGAGGCTTGCCTGAATCATGCAAGGGGAAAGTTGCTGTCAAGCAGAAAGACTAGCCCCTTCTCTCTGCAAGTACAGCCACATGTAGTAACTGTGACTTTTTCCTAAGCATCAGCACTGTAAGCACCCCAGCCTAGCTCCACAGTCTCTCTTAGGAGGTCAGTGAGTCATACCCCTACTTCAAACCTCCAAGAAACCCAACATGAACTACTTCATCTTCATTCAGGGCTATTCCCCGGGCTGATTTATCATCTTCAGGACCACTAGCACTTGAGATATATGCATCATTTAAGCGTTTCTACATTCATCCTTGCGTTTCTACATTCATCCTTATAATACTGAAGTCATGCAACTTGATCTGTCCACAACAATATTGTTACATATTTGAATAGCCAATTGACTTCACTCTGATTTATGTCTTTCCAAAGAAAAGTGCTCATTGTTTCAAATATGACAGGTGGTTATAAATGGACAAATAATTTAAACAAGCAAATTAGCTTTTTGGGTGTTAAATCCCTGTAACTGGAAGATAAGCATTTCAAGCACAGTCCAGAGATGTCATGTCAGTTCTTACTGGTGATATAGAAATGGACTGGAGGCATTAGTTTTCTCACTTGGGGATTTCTTGGATACATTTGGTGACTGGATTAACAGGGCAGTAGCCAAACACATTAGAAAAAATTAGTGAAGTCTCACAGAAGTGATGTAAGCTGATATTTGGCAACTTATATGTTACAGGCAACAACAGTGATCAGATTATTTAAAAACATTTTAACCTCTGAGACACCAGTGTATTTCCAGTGGAGTTATGCTGTGTTCACAGTAGTACAAATGAGATGAGAGGCCTTCTATGAAGCATGAAAGAAGTAATCTATCTCTTGAAATTCTTAAGCCAGCTTCAGGCTGAAGAAGTATAATTGTCTAACCACACACACAGAGGCAGAGGGTATGGGACTCTCCAATTCTCATCTCTGACTCAGTGTTACCCTTCTCACACAAAGGGCACAAGAACCAAGTCTTTCAACCAGAAAAGTTTGCCTTACTATCTTGCACCACCCAGATCTCTCAAGAGACAAACCTCTTGGAGGAACATTCCATTTCACCAGGGACAGATCAGGGAATGACCGCCTCCTTTATCTCAAAGAACAAGGCACTTCATTCCATCACAAGGACATATGGAACCTATATTTTATCTTTTGAGTGAGACTTGAGCATTTTATCATTTTGACAACTGGTTAAATTTCATAGGAGGAAACTCCTAGGAAATCTGTAGGAAGGACTTTGAGTCTTTGCCTACTCTTCAATCAAAATTCTAGATAGATGAATAGATACTCATTATGGTTTAAATGGATTTGTTTTGAACAGCAGCTATGCTTTACATTTCCCTCTATGTTATTATCCGTTTATTAAAATTGTTAGAGAAATGCCTCTGCCCAAATTAAGGTACAAACAATGCCAAAGCCAATAATATGGACTTTATTTAACATAAAATGTGAAGGAGAGAGAGAGGGAGAGAGAGAGAGAGAGAAAGAGAAAATAAAGGCAGGGAGAAAAAGAGTGACAGATTAATTAGAAAATACCCCCACTCCATGGATCCCAAGGGCGTCCTGTTGATCCTCTTCTTCTGGTTTTCTCGGCTGAGGAGTGGCCCCCAAAACACAGAGTTCAATGGATTTATATATGTTTGGACCATGTGGGAATGCCCAAGTACCTCCCCTGGGAGGGGGCAAGTTTGACACTTTCTCTTGCAACAGACTCTGGATCAGTTGCATTTCTTTGTGTCATCCGCTGTCCTCTGGTGCAAGGCCTCAGGAATGAGTCTGGGGAGCACTTTGAGGTCTTTGATGGTTTATGACACCTTCTCAGTTCCCTCTCACGTGAATGTCCCATGGATGCAGCCTTCCAGTGGTGCGGGGCTTTACAACTGAACCAGTTTTCATAACAGAGGATTGATGTTCACTTCCTGTGACTAGAGGTTACGCCACACACCCAAAACTCTCCTCCCCCCTTGGTTGGAAGGGAGTGTGTCCAAACCTGGCCTCAGCAAATGGGTCTGTGGGTTATGGCCTCCCCCACCCCAAATCCAGCCAGAACCAATTTTCATGGCAGCTGCTGGGTTTGGCTTTCTTGTAAATACATTCCTCCCCTTTAGCCTTGTTTACTTCCCCTAGACTTGAGATAAATGGAAAATGGTGTCACCTTTATCTTACCTGAAGTTCCTTTATGTAGCTTAACTCACAGTCCAAAGTTTCCCTCAGGAGGCCTATTCAGGGAAGAGTGGGCTTCAGGGGTCGCAGTTTCATCATACAGTTTTGCCATAATGGGCAAAAAAGTCCATCAAAACAATGTTTAAGCCATTAACCGTAACATTCCAGTCTCTCACACTCTGTCCTGAATATCTGTATTATATCTGAAAGTCCAGTTTTTAAACTTCAGGAACCTGTAGCATTTATGTTGCTTAAATGAGATTGGCTGTCACACCATTTTTCAGGTCAGGAATTTATCAATTAACACCACATTTTTATTCATCCTTTGGAGGTCACGGTCACTTTGTGCACTGTGTAAACTGAAAAAATTTGCATGTGAAATTATAGTTTGATCAAATAAGTTCTGATTTATTTGGGTTGAGTGCATGTAGCATCATCAGAGCAATTTCTCTCTAGATTGCAAAGATTATTACTCAAAACATTACAGCTGAAGCAATCCCAGGGTTATTTTTTAAAATATGTCAGTAGCTTTGTAACTCTTATTTTTCAACCATGAAAATATGCTGTTTATTAGACCTAAAAATATAAATTTCTATGCCAATTTAAAAATACATTTAAACTCAAAACTGAATGTGTGTTGTTCTTTTTTTATTCAGATTCATTCTGAATATGATTCTGCATAATAGAAACCTTTCTGGAATATTGTTGTACTGATGAGTTACCACAGATACCAAGCTGTTAGGTAGCTTAAAAAATCAACAGTAGATAGGAAAACATATCTGAAATACAGCCTGGGCAATGTTAGAGCACAGTGATGATCCTTTTCCTCTCTGTAATATACTAGAGAACAACCAACAATAGTTGAGCAAGGACTAAAAAAGAACAGTAAAAGAAAAAAAATCCGTTTCATGCACAAAAAGATCATCCCCATCTTCTGGGACTGAAATGCTGCTGAGCAGTATTATCCCTCATTAGCACTTCCTATGAGGTAGAAGTGTTTCAATAGTTCTCAACAAGCAAGCACATAGGCTGAAAAATATTAGTAATTGTATTTCTCAAGAGAAATACCACCTATCCTAGATGTTTCTGTTGTCATATTGCCATTCTCAGTCTGAGATGGGCTAACCTTGGCTTGGGGAGAGACAGCAAGCACTGCACAACAGTAGCCAAAGCACCATTCTAGTTCCAAATACAAAACACAGGACTACAAGGGCTGCTGTGGGAAAAGTTAAATCCATCCCAGCCAGACCTAAAGCACAGTCCCACAAAAAAAAATTGGTTAGTAGATTAGGAATGTTTTCTTCTTCTGTTACAGAAAAATTGGTTGACTAGCACAAGTAATTGCTACCTACTAATGAAAAATAATATGAGAGAGTCATCAGAGAATATCTGGAGAGCTACAAGCTCCTGTCTTATTACTTAATGAACCAGAGCATCTTTCTGGTCAGGCACAACCATTGTCTCCCCTTCAATCAATATCACCAGGAAACATGCACAGGTAACTTGTTATGTGACCTGGAGGTCCAGGAAGACTGAAGGAGAGAGATTTCTGTTTTTTCCTCAGTAAAGTATTCAGAGCTGTAATTTGGCAGAGTTTATCCTTTTCCTTGCAACTCACCCTTATGTGTGCTTATTTCTGAGGTCAGCAGGTTGTGTTGAGAAATAAGCAGTCATTTATATAGGTTGCTACTCTGCACTTGGACAAGGATTTTTGCAGAAAGTGGAAGGACAGAAATGACCAGCTGGCAATGGGTGGATGCCTGATGAAGGAGTGCTCTGGTGTTTTTTCAGGGCATCCCATTTCAGCTTGAACATTTATGGAACTCTAAATTCTGATCTATTTTTTTGGTTGTTTGGGAGGTTAGTTTGGTTTGTTTTGTTTTTTTTTTTTATTGGTGACATCTCCACCTCTCGAGGGGAGCTGTTATCTTCACTGGTCACATAAATTTTATTTGTTCAAAGATCTCATGCTCAAACACAGCTCTGGGACTACATTTTTGGTAGTTTTCCTACCTTTTCCTTCTTAAAGACACCTCAAATACTAACTATAGCAAAGGTCATGCTAAGTGAACCAGTTTCATTCTTAGTTACATTAAGGGATTATCTTCCATTTGCTGTTACTGCTCCTGCTGATGTGATCTTTAACTGGTATGTGAAATATCTACATAATCTCTCCTGGTAGGTACTTTGTTTTAAGTCCTTGGGGACAATATCAGTGTCTGTGAAGTCACTAGAACAGAAGCCTTCCATTTCAGAGGGACCTCATGGCACAAGATGTGGATTTAAGGTCAATTTCCAAAGAAATCCTCAGCCTATCAGTACCTTCCAGCCCTGATCTTTTTCTTCCCATCCCTTCAGTTTATTTCTCTTAGTTAATCTTATCACTACTTTCTGGGCAAGAGAGTAGATACATTCTATCATCGTGTTTCATGTTCTTCCCTTGTTCACTCCTAATCTGTTTTTATTCATTGTCCTTGTGTCAAAGAACATAAACCTTCTGTTCCTACCACATAAAAATAAGATGTATGTGCTATCTCATTAACAGAAGTAAACATAGAACTTTGACATGTAGATATGTCCTCAAGTCAGTGACAAACAAAATCAAACATTCACATAGCTCCCTTAAGGACTGACTGGTGAAAATCATGAGCTTTCAATCCCTTATTCTGCAAGGCCATATAGCCATAAAAACCACTATTCAAAGGCCTGGCACAAAAATGAACCACAAATGGTATATAAAAAGTATTTTTGTATACAAATTACAATTCTATCACCACAGTGTGAAAAGCTGACCAACTAGACCCGTTTTCAGAACAGTGATCTAACAAGGTCTAAAAGAGACCTCAAATTCATAGTAAAAAATAAGTCTAAGAATTCCATAATTGAGTATCATTTGTGTTTATGTCCACAATTTTACTGTTAATTGATTTCCCTGTTATTTAATGTCACCAAAAAGCAAGCTCAGAAAATGTAAAATACACTCAGTTGTCTGAAAACAGCACATTAACAATGTCAAAGCACATACAAAATCTAGAATGTCTTTTTTGCCATAATAATAATGCAAACTTTCCTCTTCCACATACTTGCCCCCCCAAAAAAATGGCTTTACACTCTTTCCCTTTGAAATTAACGGGTACTATTACCAAGCTCTTGGTTAAACCTCTCTTTCATAAAGGGATTTTAACATATTTTCTCTGAAAAGACCTGAACAAATGATTGCAGAGACCTTTCCCATAGACATTAAAAATGAACTTTAAATCCATTGTTTAACCAAACAATATACGAAGGGAGACTGTTCATTTTGAGTGGATAATAACAATTGAAATTATTCTTACAATTCAGTTGTAGTTCATACTCTAAGATGAGCCTGTGGTAGCAACATGGGACTAGGTTTCCCTTGGTGCTCTGTCACATAACCCCATCTAAGGTCTTCATAAATAACAAGAATAGTTTCTCAAATAATAAAATATTCAATCTAAAAGTTGGGCATTCAGATTGGACTAGCATGACATGTACTTAAACTGACGTTTTGTTTGATTTTCATGTTTCTGTACAAACACAGTTCTCTCTCAGCCCAGGGGAAAAGATAGGCAGTCATCTCAAAATATGGATACTATAGAGATCTTCAATATTACTTGCATGATCAGGTTTCTATTTACTGTGACCTGTTTTGTTTCCTAGAAGGCAGGGGAAATATGACTGCCTAAAAGTCATATCATGAGATTCTTCAGGGGAAGCTTTTTTGTAATTTGCAGAATATTCCATGTACTTTGCATTGTATGCCCAGAGACTCACAAAAAATAAGACAAAGCCAGTAATAGCATTTTATATTGAATCAAGATTTTGCGCTTATTTTACGCTCCATGGGGACCTAAATGTAATTTTGACTTTTGTCACCACAATAATTTTCTGTCTTAGATATTTATTACATACACACACAAGAACCAAAGAAACCATATGTATTGAGTTGGCATGGCCAAGTTTTGCAGGGGGGCTACAGGGGTGGCTTCTGTGGGAAGCTGCAAGAAGCTTCCTCCATGTCAAGAAGAGCCAATCTGTGGCAGTTCCAAAGATAGGTGTGCTGCTGGCCAAGGCTGGGCCAATTAGAAATGGTGGTAACACATCTGTGATAACATATTTAAGAGGGAAAAGAAAAGTATTTCAGCGTTGTAATTGCAGCCAAAGAAGAGTGGGGTGAGAACATGTGAGAGGAACAGCCCTGAAGACGCCAAGGTCTGAGAAACAAGGGGAGGAGGTGATTCAGCCACCAGAGCTGAGATTCCCCTGCAGCCCATGATGCAGAGTACGGTGAGGCAGCTGTGCCCCCGCAGCACATGGAGATCCATGGGGATGCAGAGATCCACCTGCAGCCTGTGGAGGAGCCCCACACCAGAGCAGGTGGATGCCTGAGAGAAGGCTGCAACCCTGTGGGAGGCCCATGCTGGGCAGGGTCCTGCCAGGGACCTCCAGACCTGCGGAGAGAGGAGCCTCTGTTGGAACAGGTTTCCTGGTAGGATTTGTGACCCTGTGGGGGACCCATGCTGGAGCAGGCTGTTCTTGAAGGATCACATCCCTTGGAAGAGTGACTCACATTACAGCAGTTTGTGGAGAATTGCTGCCTCTGGGATGGACTCATGTTGGAGAAGTTAATGGAGAACTGTCTCCTGTAGGAAGGACCCCATGCGGGAGCAGGTGAAGGACTCCCCTCCCTGGGCAATGTCTGGAACAACGTGGGATGAACTGACCATAATCCCCATTCTCTGTCTCCCTGCACCACTGAGGGGGAGGAGGTAGAGATGAGAAGGAGGGAGAGGTGGGGGAAGGTGTCTGGAGATCTGTTTTTACTACCCATTATCCTGTTCTGATTTTGTTGGTAATAAATTCAATTAATATCCCCAAGGTGAATGTGTTTTGCCTTTGATGATATTTGCTGAGTGATGTCTTCTGGTTCTTATCTCAACCCATTAACCCTTCTTTATATTTTCTCTCTGCTGTTCAGGCACAGGAAGGAGTGAGAGAGTGTCTTTGGTGGGTGCCTGGCACCCAGCCAGCATCAACCCTCTAACACCATAGAAAGGTAATTTCTATGTTTTTGCGATCAAGAATTGAAGTTATGATGTGCAGACGATCTGAGCTCCATTTGATTCTGGTTTGTTGTTACCAGGGCACATTTCACTGTACAAACAGACATTATTGTCACAGAACTCATGTCCAGAATATAGGACCAAATCTATAGGCCCTGTTCTGACACCAGGCTTTATCCAGTTAGCTCCTGTTTGTGCCTCATATCTTGCTTCTCCTCACAAAATCTTCTCTTACTACTACTGTCTCGAAATCTTCCACACTTAGTAGCTCTTAAGTTTTCGACTGTTTTTTCTTTTTTTTTCTCCAAATTAACTTGTGTGCCATTGAAAATCATTATCTTCAAACTGGTGAACTACTTTGACTGTCCTGTTTTCCAACAGTGTCATGAAAATATCTTGCCTGAGATGCACGTTTCAACCAAATACAATGAATGCAGTGAACATTTCAATCAAAACAGCTAACTTCTGATAAAATTATCAGGAATTAAAAATGGGACCTTTCAAAAGGGACCAAGAGACAGTCTCAGAAGGTAAACTTTTTATTATATTTGCCTAAAAACTTGGCAGTTTAAATAAACTGCCGTTTCTTTCTTTAGTTTCTTTTTTTCCACTTTTTTTCCTACACAAAAGAGATACAGAAAGACACAATTAATATTTACAAGAAAAATACTACTTTTCTGAAGTTTTTTCTACAACCTTGTGTAAGTGAAGATAAAATCCTATTTTCTTCTCTATAGAATATTAAGCATATGGTTAAAAAATGCAACAGACAGAATAGTGCTATGTATTCAGTCCTAGGAGTTACTAAGAGTAATTTCTGTAGAACATTATAGGCTTTAGTCATGCTAAATCCTTCAGGGCTTTTCTGTAAGAGCTATTTGAGTCGTTTCACCAAGCAATTTGACTTTAGAAAGGTTTCCTCTTAGTAGGCAATTGCTCCTGTATTTTCCTGTTAGCCAGCTGTCCAAACCTAAAGCTGAGCTGAATGTAAATTTTTACAGCCTATAAGACATTGATGGAGTGGTTCCAAATTCAGTAAAGTTGGGTCATCAGATGGCCCAGTAAATTAAGTGAGACTCCTACTATCTTGTATCAAGCTGAATACTTAACCAATCAAAGAAAACACATGATAATCAAGCAAAAAATATTGTTAAAATTAACCTTTGGGATAACAAACAAAATATTCCATTTTCACCAAAATCAGATACAATTCCTTAAGTACTTTCAAAATATTGCATATGGACAAAGTTTACCCTCCTCAATACCTTGTAGCTTTGCTATAAAAAATAACAAACTCTTAAGTCTTTTCATCATAGGACTCCATTAAACAAATACAGCTATCTCTGCTTCTTGAACAAGTCTTCCATTTTTCAGATCTTTTCTGATGGCCCAAACACAGATCCATTTTTTCTAGGTATTTGCCGCTCAAATAAATGTAAAGCAAATTCTGAAAATCCTTAATTTTATGAATAGTTACTTTGAGTCTAGCCACGTATGTGAAGGATAAGCTTTGAGACAGAATTTCAGAAGTAGGCTCTGATCACCCTTCCAGAGGTTTAACTGAACAGTTTCTAAAAATAAAAATGCTGTAGTATTCCTTAAAGCACTAGTTATTTCTGACACCACCATCTACCATTTCTTCACCATCCATATGTTAATGTCACCATATCAGACACATGCCAATGACCCAAAACACACAACATGGATTACCAAATGTTTTATTAGCCAAGATGAGCCCATGTATACTTACTAGATAGATTAAATTATAAAAGAGACATGTAAAAAATAACCTTTACACTCCAACCCTTTTCCCCTCAAACAAGGTAATTTAGTGACTTGGAGGAAGAATAAAATTTTCATGGCCATTAGATGTAAACCGACGTGACAATGAGAAGATAATGTGCTTCAAGGAGACACCTTGCACTTTACTCGACACTGACAGTTCATACCAGTGGTGTAATGACCAAAGCAACACTAAATGAGGTGAAAAAGATGCATCTTGGCAACAGTAAAAATGTGAACAATGAGGGGGAAACATTTATACTGGGTTTTCAGGTGTGAAAAGAAATAACTTCAACATTTATTTCATATAAGGCACTACAAGGAAGAGTATGTCAGGAGAAGTTTTCTGCTTTTCCCTCCATGCAGCTGGGAGCAGTATAGCTTGGTTTCTAGCTGTGCAGAAAAGGTGAACTGTGCTGTTCCCACTGACCCTTCTTTCTCAGTCATAATAGCCAAATCCAAACTGAAACAGGTCCAGGCAAGAGTGACCTTTTCCCTTGAAACAAGAGCTGCAAACCAGTTTGAAACACAATCTAGTTGCTTGGTGATCCCTGTTTCAGCGAAATTACGCCATGGAAAGCAGCCAGCTCTTGCAGCAGGACGAGGTGGGCTTCACTCTTTGCCCAGCTGAAAGAGGAAAGAGGACATCCTACTGTCAGGGGCTACTGCTTGCAGCAGCAGAAGCTCATGGTGATGGCACCAATAGCTACATGGCCACTCCCACTGAGGAGATAAATTTCAACCTAAGAGGGGGAGAGAGAAAACTCCTGGAGTCTGACTTCTTCTCTGAGCCCAGGATGGACAAAATAATCTTATTCCTAAGGAGAGATGTGAAGCTCCAGCAGTCGTCCCACATATTGGCAGGTCTCTGCCTCCTGAAACCCCATCCACTTAATCATATCAATAAAGAGATCACCCTCCCACCCTACAGAGATGAATTTAGGAGCCACTAGGCTCAGCATAAATAATGTGCACACTCTTTAACTGGTAGTGGTATACTCAGGAATTCCACAGTGCCAACAGCTGTTCTAAATTAACAGCTTTCTTTCATTTTTATCTCTATCCCTTCCTTACCCAACTACAAATCAAGTACTTAACCTGGATGAATGGAAATGTCTTGTAAATTATACAATAGCTGAAGGTAATTATGTTTTCTACCGCTTCTTACATAAGGTGATGGAAAGAGACAAGAAGGGCAGGAAAAATATCCTGTACCACTGTTACAGTAATTGATTCTCACATGTACAATTCTTTAGAGAAAACCATATTTGTGGTTTAAATGATCCATTCCATTTACAAGTTAGGAGCTGAAACAAAATGTCTGGGTGGCATTTGGCTTTTTAGAAAAAGCAAGGCTGTAAGTATGTAAACTATGGAAAATAGAATGTAATTCTTAATAACTATTTTCATTTTGCTAAGTGTTCCACAGCCAGAAATCTCACCACAGTTTTAAGGCAGGTGTCTTTTTTTTCAAAGTCTCCTTTCAGTCTCTTTGAATCATAACTTATTATTTTAACCATTTATCTAGATTATACTAAGAATCTGTTAGTAATGCTTAGTGGCTGAAACAAACTGCTGATGAAATAGAGGTCGAATAGGCTCCTCTGAACCTTCATTCTGAATATGTGATGTCTCTTTATTGCAGCCATTTGTCATTTTTTACCTTTCAGACAGTATTAGAGGATAATTATATGGTATTCAAATCGCCAGAAATTAATACATTTCTCCTTCCAAGAAAGGTTCTTTTCTATTTTGGATCTACTATACTCTGTAAAACACAAGCTTCTATGTGACAAACTGGATACTGTGAAGTAGTATATGCAATAAAAGTGATTAACTCCATGAACAAAGGCTGACTTCATTTTCAGACAGATGTAGAAACATTTCATATATTAGATTCATATTGACTAATTTGAGTGCCTACAGAGTTTTACTTTGTATTCCAAATTTTAGTAGTTAAAATGTTCTTGGAATAGTCTCCTTAATATTAATTGAGCATTTCTCATGACACAACAAGCAAAATGATTACTACTGCTGAGTTTCTATTTCATTCTTCAGTTCCAGCAGTGTCTTACAAAAAGATCTCTGTGCAGCAGACAAAATGCACAATAGTTTCTAAACCACAGAGTTCTGTTAGTGTATCAGAAAGAAGAAAAATATTTTAAAAAGTATGGTAATGAATTTAGATTTTACTTTCACTAGCTAAATTCTAAGCCAGTAACTATCATTGAAATGACTGCTAATTCTGATTTTTAAATACTTCCTCTTACACAATACTCTAGTGTTGGCACAATACAACACAAACAATGTTCTTTAGCTTGAAGGCAAATGATCTCGTTTGCAATTCTAATCGCATTGGTAAGGAGTTTTGATTCCTGATCCTGAAGATGAAATTGGTTTCCATTTCTTTCAAAAGAAATCTATATATTTTATGAGACCAAATTCTAAGAAAACTTTAATGCAAAGACCTTTTGGTGTATTTACAAGGCCTTTTGGTGTGATACCTAAGGAATGGAGTCTAAATGATGTTATGCAGAAACTATTAATAGGACACTGATACTGCAAAACAATGACTATTTAAGAAGGTAATTCAGAGGAAGGAATGTTTGAGTGTATCATGGTTGGACCCTGTAGTAAAAGTGCAACATTTCAGCATCAACATCGTACAGTGATTGGACTGGAAGAACTGGAAAATCTTGTCAGTATTATGCAACAGAAAAAATGAGTGAAATTTTTTCCACTCAAACAGAAAAGATCTAAATGCAATCTTATTAATATATTAGTATATTGTAGGTAAATGTAGTGAAGTATAATGAATATCAATTCTAGTCTTGATTGTCTCTTTTAGATTTTATAGCCATGAATAATTCCAGCTTTTGTTACTAAATTATCTAATACATCCACTAAAACATTTTAGCAATTATATTAAAAACAAAACCCACAAATGCACCATAAAAAGAATTAGAGGAAAACCCAAGGACATCCCCTTTCTACTTTCAATAGTAAAGCTGTCAAGAAAAATCCATCAATGATCATACAAAAGATACAAGAGGTTTAATTTCTCTAGAAAACCTTATGAAGTTTTGTTTTTTGGGTTTTTTGGGGGTTTTTTTGTTTTGTTTTGTTTTTTTTCCATTCTTGCATATCAACACCACATAGTGAAATAGGAGGTAGGGTAGAGGGTAAGGTTGTGAAAATGCCTAGCAATTTAGAAGACTTATCTACAAATGGAATCAATAAACTAGACTTTGAAGTAAACCATTACAGAACAATGAAAATCAAAAACGGAATACTGTGCAAATGTGAGGAAAATAACAATAAGAGGTGGGCCATGACAGTACCAACAGTAGCACGGGTTCAGTTCTGGGACACCTAGGTTTGTGTCAATTATCATCAATGCCCTGATAGCTGAAGTTCTAAAGGAAAATGTTAATATCTCCCATTGCAAACTGTACTCACTGGACTGAATTTTATTGACCTTATTGAAAATCTTATGCTGAAAAAATTACTAAGGCTACTAGCAGGACTTATGGTTTCCTGAAATACCATCTTGGAGGAAAATTCCACATGCTTCAAGGAAAAACTCCACAGAATTACAAAGCACTCTGTCAGAAAAATTGGCACTGTCCATTGCTATGCACAAAAAGGAGGTGTGAAATATGAAGTAACAAAGGGATAGACATGACTTACCAGCTGAAAATTGGCACCTATTAAAGTATTACAGATTGTCAGAATCAACTGGGAAAACAGAAGGCTGATAAAGCCTCATAATTCTTTCTTTGTTTTCTGGTAATACAGTGAAATGCTTCACTAAACACATATATTAATCTTTGTACATTTGCTAAAGATTTTTTTACAATATTTAGTGGAATGAAGAATATCAGAATAAAGAAATTATGATTTCTAGGAAGCTATTTATGATTAAGTCCTAAATAAATAGATATTTCTAAACTCTTTTTTTTTTTTAAATTACTGATATTTCAAAGTTGAAACCTCATTATGCTGTGGCATAGCCATATATATATATATACAGTTATGATTGTATATACAGACTCATACTTAGATAGTCTGTAAATTGTTCATGATTTGTATACCATTTTCTTGCACTTTTTCAGTTATAAACAAACCACTGAGGAGGAGTTAAAGGTTACCTCTAGGAAGAATTCTGTAGACGTTTTTCTACTTCATTTCTACATTTTAGTTCTTGTGATGAGGAAACAAAGTCCAATTTTATGGGATCTTGCTTACTTTTTTATGAGCACTTTGCTAACCTTGCAGCAAAAGTTCATTGTTCTCTATGTATTTGAAGGTAGTAGATATTACTTTGTTTTTCAATTGAGTGTCCTAAGGTCAATTCATGTTTTGTGATTTGTGGATATTTTTTTGTACTCCAGTTCATGATGGACTTTTTTAGGCTATGCACTTCCATTTCCCAGCTTACTCCACAATGTCTATCAGAATTTTTGTTTCTGTAAAGATAATTGTTTTGCTTACTCTACTGTTTTTGCTGTGAAGTCTGTCCATTTCTCAAAGTGAACTATTCCATTTTGTTATTTGTGAATGCCCCTCACTACAAGAAGGACTGTGAGGCACTGGAGGATGTCCAGAAAAGGGCAACAAAACTGGTGAAGGATCTACAGAATAGGTTTTATGGGGAGTGGCTGAGGGAGCTGTGGTTGTTTAGCCAGGAAAAAAGAAGGTTCAGGGGAGAACTTACCACTCTCTACAACTACCTAAAAGGAGGTTGTAGGGAGGTGGGGATCAGTTTCTTCTCCCAAATAAAAAGCAGTAAGAAAACAGAAATTATTTCAGCTTATGGCAGTGGCAGTTTAAACTGGATATTAGGAAAAATTTCTCTTTGGAAAGGGTTATTCAAGCACTGGCACAGGCTGCCCAGGGAAATGGTTGAGTCACCATTTCTAGAGGTATTTAAAAGACGTGTAGATGTGGCACTTGAGGATATGGTTTAGGCATGGACTTAATAGTGTAAAGTTCATGGTGGGACTTTATGACCTTAAAGGTCTTTTCCAACTTAAATAACTCTATGATTCTAAAACTAGAGGAAATTAAGGTATGCATATGTGTGTTTATATCTATTTTCATTGACTAATATTTTTTCCAAAACACAGTGATGAGAGTTATGGATTTCATGGTGGAAAAATCCAAAAATTAATTAAGTAATCCTATTTTATTTTTCTCTTGCTCTTAAAAAGAAAAATTAAAAAACAAACACACCACCTCTCTTTTATTTTACCTTTAGAAATAATCTAGTCAGGATCTATTTCTCAAGCAAAATGCTGTAATTTTCTTCTGTGTCCAAAGTTTGTTTCTTTTATCTCAAAAAACTATAAATATAAAGGACATTTGGATTCAGTAAGTTTTGGAAAGATAAGCCTTTTCAATTGCTAGCAGTGCTCCTTTTTGACATAGATCAATTCTCCCCTCCACTTCTAAAGGTGAAGGAACTGCACCACTGCATCAATTCTCCCTAAAGCCAGATTTTTATGGCTTTACATGGCAGACCACTTCCATTTTCACTAAGCGAAATAGAGTAAATGAAAACTTCCCCTTGACCAAAATGCCCCATCTCTAACCCTTCGTATTGGAGCAGCCCAAGCTCTGACTCAGTCCCAATGTAGTGGTTTAAGGGTTAACTCGGGCAGTAGCCCCCTGACGTCCCTTCTGTGAGATAAGCATTAGGAGGAAAAGCAAAGCAGGCACAAAAACTTAAAGAACATAAACAAGTTTATTAACAGAGTTAAAAGAGGGAAAAGAAAGTCAGACTAAACCTTCAGAACACCTCTCTCCCCCACACCTCTGCTCCCTTCTACCACCAACATAAAAGAAAAACACAACCCTTGAGGGTTCTAGTCAGTTCACCACATATATAATAATTTCTGGTTTTCAGTTCACTTACGGAGAGGAGTGTCTATTGGTCAAAACCACGGAAACATCTCTGCACGAAAACAATCTCATGCAGCTTCAGTGTCACAGCAAAAGCAGCCACCCGGAGTGGTTTTCTGCTTGCATGTGAAAGTCCCATCCCCTGACTTACAGCTTTCCCCACAGCTGCTTCGACGATTTCTTTAGCTAAAGAGGTACATTTTTAAGGATGAGCTGTTCAGAAACAAAAGTTTTCTTCACTTATCAAAGTGCCTGAGAGGTGTAAGTACACCCTCTGGAAGTATCCACATGGTCTAGGAACAGAGGTCCCTTTTCTCTCGTGGAATCTCCGCTCAAGTTTCTCATCAAATCACAGCTACTTCAGCACTTATTGCAGCACAGGTACTGTTGCTCACAGCAAGTNAGAGTTAATCTCCCCCGGGCCTTGCAGCTGGAGTTTGGAATTCGCTTATCTCTTGGCCACATGATCCTGTTGGAGCAGTCTCAGGGGAATTTTCAGCCGCTCTAGGGGTGAGGGCTGGCCTGGCCTCTGGGGGTGTCCGGTGAGCAGGAGCGGCTGCGATCTCAGCCAAGCCACCCCCGGCTGATCCTGCTAGGCCCGGCCACCCCCCCCACCCCGAGTTACCTGTTTGACTGCCGGAAGCAAGAGAGCCTTCCGGGGCTCTGTTCCTTCTTAAAATGTGGCTCACAGAGGCATGTCAAGCTCTCTAAGTGGTTTAAGAAAGTTGCCAATATTCAACCTAGCCAGTTGATTGGTTCTGTTGGGTCTAGAGGAAGCTGTAAGCACCTCTTTGCAAAGAATCACTTCCTGGCAGATACAGCCTTTTTCAACTACAATTCCTAGACACTCCAAACCACGACACCCAAGCAGATTGGGGAAGTTAAAGTAGCAGACTATGAACAAAAATATCTAAGCAGAAAGACTTTGGAATTATTTTGCAAAATTAAAACTAAATGGCTGACCCATACCTGCTAGTAATTTTTGGCTGCTTTAACCACAGTAAGTGCTCAGTACTGATCAGGTTAAGCTTGCCTCTCTTTCTAAAGTGTGCATGTACCTTGCTCAGTGAAAATATAAAGGCAGTGATTGATAATGAAGGCAAGGAAAAACAACTAGGCATGAGTATGGAAATAGAGATCAGGTTCATGCCCTCCAAGGAACATGTATGTATATAAGTCTATGGGACCCAGTAAGATGTGCCTCAGAATCCTGAGGGAATTTCCTGGCATAGTTGTCCATCCACTTTCCATGATATTTGAAAAGTCATGGCAGTCAGGTGAAAACATCATGAAAAGACATTCCAGTCCTCTGGTATCAATATGGACTGGGGGCTGAACAGGTTGAGTGCCCTACCTGAGAAGGACTTGGGAGTGCTGGTGGAGGAGAGGCTGGATATGACCCAGCAGTGTGCATCTGCAGCCCAGAAAGCCAAACTGTCCTGGGCTGCATCAAAACCAGCATGGCCAGCAGAGTAAGGGAGGGGATTCTTCCCCTCTGCTCTGCTCTGCCCTGGTGAGACCCCACTTGGAGTGTCTGCATCCAGCTCTGGGGTCCCCAGCAGAGGGAGGACATGACAAGAAAGATGAAGAGGGACTTTTTACTGGAACATGTAGTGACAGGACAAGGGAGAGTGGTTTCAAGCTGAGAGTAGGTTTAGATCAGATAATAGGAAAAAATTCTTTACTGTGAGGATGGTGAGACACTGGAAGAAGTTGCCCAGATAAGTGGTGAATGCCGCACTCCAGAAGTGTTCAAAGCCAGACTGGATGGACCCGTGAGAAACCTTGTCTAGTGAAAGTGGTCCCTGCTGATGGTGGGGGAATTGAAACTAGATGATCTGCAAGGTCCCTCCCAACCCAAAGCATTCTGTGATTCTATGAGAATACAGAGGTCAGAACTTGCAATGAGCCTACCAGGTTAAGTAATTAATTCAAAGTTCTCCAGAGCTTTATTCTGGCTGCACACAATATTCAATTCTGATTGAATTAAGCTATCATTGAAATGCTGCTATATCTTACAGGAAGAGAATTATTTACCAGTGAAACCATCAATGTAAATTGTACTGGAGCTGGACATTTCATTGTGCTGTTCACTTCTGTTAACATCCACTATGAATGACTTTTTACATATATATATTTATAGTAGCTACCTGTCAGTTTTTATCCCAATGATATAAAGAAAATTAAGCAGGAAAGTTTTGTTCAAGAAATCTTTCATAAGGTCATCTGGGTTTTTTTGTCCTCTCCATCAAAATGTAAATGGTAAATCTTGGCCGTGACTGAACTGTAGTCAGTTTCTCTTAATATTTTATCCTTGGATTGGATATTCCTGTTTAACTCAGAGTATCTTTAATCAGATATTTCTGTCAGAATCTTGCAGGTTCGTTGATATTTAATCCTATAAATCACACAAACATAATCACCTCTGTGTCTTTGTTAATCTACTGTGATAGGATGTCTTAAAATATTTTATAGATGATTAGGGTATGGATGCTGAGGAAGCCTCAGCAGAGGATTGATTTCTCCAGCTTTCTGCAGTAGTTCGTGAAAGCTCTGTCTTTCTCACGCTGAACTATGTAAAACATGATAAGGTTTTTGTAAACCGAGTTTGCTGTCTTGCACCTGCAGATATAATTAGAATTGTTATGATCTTGACTAGGAGAATGAACGATGTGTTAACTGACCAATCACTCCGGTAGTTAGTAGCAAGAGGTCCAATAACTTCTTGCCATCTAGGTAGACACTAAGAGAACTAAACACATAAAAACCCGTTCTTTATTAATTAAATAATTCCATCTATTTGCTGGACTTCATTCCTGTCTCTGAGTCTTTCTTTGCTCTCCGGCCGCCGGCTGCGACATTAGGGTATTTATGTGTCAGTCTTGGTCTTATTAGTGTCTAGTTTTTAGTCCAAGGAAGGAAGAAAAATTATAAAGAGTAGTCGAAATGACACAGTTTTGTTTTGTTTCGTTTTTATCACAAGGATCAACCCGTTCATTAACTTGTTAGCTAATTAACATTTTTGTCTATTTTCATTAAAAAATAGAGACTTCCACTAACACCTTAGTGTGAAATTCTATGGAAAAAAAATCTTATCCTTGAAGTGAAAATATCTGCTTTTTTCTGCAGATGAGTAATTGTACTCTCCTATGCTCCCACAACTACCTGGGCATAACCATTTTAAGTAACTAAAGATTAAAGTCTATTAAATTTATAGGGCAGGTTATTAGCTCTTATCTCATAGTTGTGATGTAGCAGCATTAGATCAGTCACTGCTTATCTAAGTTACTTAAAAAAAAATGTACTGTTTTCTTTTTTTCAGCATGGCTTCTTTTGCTATGGAGAATACTGAAAGATTGGGGTTTGCTTGTTTTTTGGATAAAATATTCAAAGTTGCATTAAATTAAACTAAAGAACATGCACTACTCATTTTTAAAAAAAATGTAAAACAGAATAGAGAAGCAAAATATAAGAGCAGATAAAAGTGAAATAATACATTGGTAGACACCAAATAACTTTAACATTAGCAAATTGTGCAGACATTTTTGCTCTCTGTCTCTACTGTATTTGCAGTGTAGAACGATACATGTTATCTTCAGGTGACAAAATTTATGCTACCTTTGCAAATTAGTCAATCAATTAAAAATTTCAAATCTCACTGCTCTTCATCGGGTTGTTTTATGGAAATCAGAATTTTCTCTTGCTGATTTCAATTAACGTTGGTTTCCAATCAAGAGAGACAAATTTTAATGTAATTTAAAAGCAGTATTTTAATAGAAAGTCACATTGTCTACTTTGATATGGTTTTAACGTCATTGAGACATCTTATCGAAAAAAATGTCACTTTCCTATATGAGATAATTCTTCTAATGACAGCTAAACATTTAACTTCAAATTTCTGTTGAGAAACACAAGATAATTAGCTATTTCTCCAAATAAAAATTAAAGCAATTCTAAGTTACCAAAATACCCCATGTCATATTGTTGGGTTTTTTTCCATGCCTCCAACCCTGTTTTTCAGTTGTGCTGAATCTATTCTGAAAATATATTTCTTTAACACATTCTTGTTTGTAAGACCTCCCCAACTAAGTTACAGATTGAGGTGTGTTCAGACATTCAGAAAGAAAGCAGTAACTAGATCTCAGTGGGTAACTGCTTTATGAGAGTGCCTTCTTTTCTAAAAGTGTTAACAGAGACCATAGTAGAAGGTTTTAGGATGCTATAGGAGCTCTTGATTTTAAGGGTCTTTTTAGATGTGTGAGTGTGTGTGTACATATAAATGCATCCTTCTAAAAAAATGGTGCAATAGAGTTCCTAAAGTCACCATGGCTTGTAATATCTGGGCAGAGAACATATGATAAAAAACATTCTCATGGAAATATAAACAGGTGTTGGAAAATATTCAGTGGACATGTAAATTCAGTGTTATTTGTGTCCTGGAAAGAATGAAATGCAGGATGGCCCTACCTTGCAGAAAAGGTAAAACCATCGACATTTAATGGGAGAATAGACAGGAAACCAAACATCTTCCTTCAGTAAAGTTGATTTTTTTTTAAAAAGAAATAATTGTAATGGCAGTTGAGGTTTCATACTGTTAGACGACTGGAATGTTTCTTACTGTAATTTTATTTTAAAAGGCAAGACTTTTACCAGGCAAATAATTTAAACTAGAAGGTTTAGTATTGTTTTCCAAGTAATTTAGTAATAGTCAGGGTATCAAAAACCTATTTTAAGATAACAGTGGATGAAGACTGTAGGCATAGGATCACTTTCATTTATCTAGCTGTGTATCTGACATCTTTTACACAAAACATATATTCTTTAAAATGTAGAACCTTCTCAGTAAAATACCATGACTTTTGCTTCTGCTATTTAGCATTTGTGTTTCTCACTCTATTAGGTGACCATCAAAAAAAAAAAAAAACAGTCCAGAAATAAACCATAGCATTATTACATGCTTTTGGTAACTAACTAATAAAGTAATGAAATAAGTTATCATTCACAGTACAAAACAAACTATGAATGCATTGCAGTTTCAATTCAAGAACTATTCCCCTGAAAATTCACTAGAAGTGTGGGAACAGAGTTTAAAAATATTAAATGGTATCTTTCTGAGTAGTGTTGAGCACAGTTCATTCAAAGCCCTACTTATTACATCTTCAGTTCCATACAAAATAGAGCTGCTTTCCTAGGAAGAAAATATCTTATAGTAATTTACTGAGGGGAAGTGGGTTGCTGGTTTTTTTTTTTGGCTTTGGGAGACAGGTGAGAGAGAGTATGGCATCAGACTCAGGATGTAAGGTGCAACAGTGAAGTTTTCATGGCTAACAGAAGGAAAGTGTGAGGTTAAGTTTTGCAGTGTATAATTGCAGTTGCCGTTCACCTCTGGGAACCTATACTCAAGCAAGGCCAAACAGAAAATTAATTTTGTGATCTCTTCACAGTCCCAATCTACAGTTAGAAATAGCCATGGCCAAAATAGCAAGAAGCTTGCAGTGAAAAGCCGAGCTGCAAGCACAAGGTTTTCTCTCACATGCTTCAGCCTCTGACATCCTAAGTGTCCTCATCACAGTGCTTAATGTGGTTATTGACCTGTGTAAGGTGAAGCACACTGTCTTCAAAGAATTGATATCTTGCCCTGTACCGACACTGTCTTATCAGGAACAGTCTGTGTCATCCCTTGGTTTCAGAAGGGTTAATCGAAAATGCAGTCAATTACTTGCCACACCCTTCAATCATAAAGAAATTACAAACCCTTGATTATACACTCTAAAGGAAGCTATAGCACTTACGGAATTACAAGACAGTGTCACACCACCCATACAAGTTTTGCGATGGGTTTGGTGAAAAAAACTAATAGAAATTAGGTGAGTTAATAAAATTAAAGAAAAAATTGTGTCTAAGTGTTATTTAGGTGGGATTTTTTGCCTTCTCTTTGGACCTGACAGAGGAGAGTCAGAGCCCAGAGCATGCTGGCTTTATCTCATTTCCTATCACCACCTTCAATGATATTATATGGTCTGATAAAGGAGATTAGATATTGAATTACTGAATCATGTTATTGCTCTGAATACATTTTTCCTTTCTTATATTTTTATTCTTCCATAGCTACAACAATATTTCTTTTACAACTCAATGCAAATGCATTTCATATTCTCCCATTTCCTGCTTTACAATGTTTACAATCTAGAGTAATTCGCAATAATTTCGGTGCAGATTTTGGATTTTAAGGTCTCCATTTACTGGCCACTTTTTAAAAAATGGTATTGAATATGCAAAATAAAAGGCTGTTTGCAAAATTAAGCAACAAAATGTTTCATTGTGACTTGTCACTACCATCTCCTGCCTATTTAAATTCTTCGGTGAACATTAGCTCCATTGTAATTGAGCAACATTCCAACATTTTTAAATAGAAAAAATGTATTATCTTCTCTCTTTTTGCTAAACCCTGAGGAGAAATAGCATGATTAGATGGAGGTGGAATGTAGGTGTGCTGTATGGGCGGATATGTTCCATGTGTGAGAAATAACTACAAAAGGGAAAAAAATTATTTTAGTTTTAGTTTTTATAATGATGTAATTTGTCATCACCTTCTGGTGTTAAAGCTTCTGAAAACAGTGTTTCCAACACCTGTATGACCCCCAGTATTAATCAACAGACAAGTGCTTAGTAATAGGTTTTTTTGAAACAGTTTTTCAAAATCTTATCCCATAAATGATTTAGCTTTTTATATAACTAAGTAGCAAGCCACACACAATAACATTACTTACCAACTTTTAGAAACAATGTCTTGAAATATTTAGTATATTCTGCTGTAAATAATACAATTCATAAAACAAATATTGTTGCCTTGCTGGAAGGCCTAGCATTTCTTACTCTAACTTCTACTTATTAAAAATTCTCAATCATAGTAGGAAAAAAATCATTAGTCATTATTGTTCTAAATTTTTTTTTGCCATTTAATTTTTTTAAATTGTTAGCAGTCTCTATAGCAAAATTGAATTGTGCAGTAGAAAATCTGCAATTGAGAGCACCAGCACAACCTTCCTAATGGTCCTTCTAACCCTGTGTCCTCTCTCCAAGCACAATTAAAAGGTCATGCCTAGGGAAAAAGTAAAAAAAGTAACGCTTCACTCACTACTTATTCTCAGCTTTTGGCAAGAGTTATCTTGAACACAGTTGTAGTTTTAAAACCCTCAAGATATTCTTCGGAGTGAGTTAAGTGAACTTAAAAGTTACTCTCCATACCTTCCCCTGTTGACCACATGCTGTTGAATAGTGAACAGCATGTAAGCTTGACAGTTTGCTCTCCAATGAGATTAAATGCCAATGTGTTTCAAAAGGCTTTCTGGCTCCTCCAATGATGTTGAATTTTAGTCTATGGATTTTGTTCAATACTTACAACCTTTCCAGTTAAAATGTCAACCAGACTTCATGAAATACTCAGAAGTTGTTTTATCTGTATGCTTTAAAAAAATTCCAAACCATATTCAATGTATCAAAAAATGATAAAAGGATAAGATGTTTTAATCACAAAAGTATTTCATTTGAAATTTGAGCCTATTATCTTCAGTGTTGATTCAGCGCCTTCTTCAGTTTTACTTGAATCTAAAAGATGGCTTTGGTGAAATTAAAATTACCATCTGACCAGAAAATAACCAATTGCAATCTAAATCTTGAAAAAATTCCTTTCTATATGCCTTACCTTTCAAGCTCTAAGATATGGAATACGTCTTCTTTTTAAAATATGAATAAGGGAGATTCTTTGCTGCACTTTGACCCACAGAAGTTAAGAAGAAACACAAAACACATTTATTCTCCATAAATGTGGGGTAACTAATATCCTGCAATTTCTCATAAAATTCAATGGCCAGTCTGCATGACAATAAAGGGCATTTTGCCTGAATATTTTGTAAAACATAGGGTGGGTCTGCTTCCCTTTGAGCTTGTGCTGTATTGTACAAGAGCTCTTAATACAGAGTTTCCCTGTGAAAATGGGAAACAGCAAACATCCCAAACTTTCTGCCAGTTACTCTCTCTCCCTGGGAAAAATAAATGATGCCCTGTTGTCCTAGTTTTGGCCAAAGACAGGGTTAATGTTTCACAATAGCTGTAAGAGGGCAGAGCCTGGAGCTGTGTGGACATGACCAAGATATTGTGTTATTTGTGACCATCTTACATCATGACCATCAAAGAAGGGGCCTGGTTTCCCTGGTCATGGGAAAACATGGTGGATGTAGGGTCCACCCATTCCTTGTTCATCATCTCAGCTTGGTGAGCGTTTTGCATGTGAATTGCCCTCTCTTTTGTACACAGTTGTTATTAGTATTATTTCTGTTACTGTTCATTTTCTTATGACGTTGCTGTTTCCAGTAAATTGTTCTCATCTCAACCCATAATCTCTGTTTTTTATGTCTCCCAGTGAAGTGGGGAGAGAAGCAAGAAGGTGGCATCTGTTTTGGGAGTCTTGGTTGGGTGAGGCACTAAACTGGGAAATGCTGTTTCCAAACCACAGCACCACTGTTAAGAGCAAGTGGGGAGCTTGCCTGTAAAGAGCTGTAAATGGTCCTTGAGTTGTATAAATTACACTATATTTTTTTTAATTCCCTCTGCTAAATTTTCCAGGGACAAGAGTTTTGGGATCAAGAAGCCACGATTAACCGCTGTTACCCATATCATCTCACTTGTAGTGAGATTTCCTTCTGTACTAATGAAGGATTCATTGAAGTTCACAGAGACTTTGGCAGTTCTGAACAACATGGACCCATTCACATCTGTTGCCTTTCCTGAGTCAGTCTTTGAAGACACTAATAAAAGTTTGAAATGCCCCCTCTGTAAGCCTTTGTTTCCTACCTCTTTGTAGTTAAGGCAATTTGGAATTATCACAATTATCTCTTTATTGGTAAGGTTTATTTTGGACTCTGTAGATAAATATTAAAAGTGTTATATCCTCTGCATTCACCATAAAGCCTCTACTGAAGTAATTAAAAGAGATAATTTTTCCATTGTGTTTCGTTGTTTGTTTGCTTGGGATTTTTTTCATAATTTGCCCTATAAAGAAACATAATTTACTTTCAAAAGAATCATGAAATAGGCAACGGTAACTAATAAAAATGAACCATGTGTTAGAAAGGATTGAAATAATAATCACTTAAAAAGGAAGAACAATATGTCTAAATGAAAATGCTGGTCAAGAGAACACAAAGCTGACATTTACAAAGGTTATGTTTGACTGTAATAAAATAAATGGCAGCTCTTTGTGTACGCAGTTGTCAATTAGCATTGCATATGTGTCTCTTGGATACATTTATTTTTGCCAATAATTCCTTATTCAAGATGCAAATATCTATTATTAATGTTCAGTAAGTACTCCTGACTGAGGGAAATAGCTAAGAATAATAGTTGCCTCTTTTTATTAGCATTTTCTTTTCATGGGAATGTCACTAAAATGAAAAAATAATGTAAGATCTAAAATCAACAGACTTGTTTGGAAACAGAAGAATTAAATACAGCAGAAATAGAAGAGTTATAAGAAAATCCCTCTTACTGTAGATTCAAGTGAGACAGGAATTATTCTTTTTAAAGTTAAATTAAAGCAAGTAAATCTGTTATTTATGTACTTTAAACTTCTCATCTATAATAGGGCTGCTAATGCAGACATAATTTATCTTGAATAATACTTTTTAGTATCTGAAGGCAAAAATAATTTGCAAAAACATTCTTATTTATTGCAATGCAATTTTGTGGTTCCCTAAATGCCCAAAGTTTGTGAGTGATTTATCTATAATGAAAATTTTATTTCATTTTTTGCCCTTTATCAAGAAAAGCAGCTCTCCAGCTGAAACTCAGAAGGGATAGAGTATATTCTGGCATTGGCATGGAGTGCCATTCTGCCTCAAGAGGAAATGCAAAGGAAGCTGGCTGCATCACTCATTAATCCTGAGCTTTTCTGGATGCTACACAAACCCCTGAGTGGCACACAAAGGGGCTTTTTGCCAGAATCACATCTCAGTCTCAATTTAAGTCAGATTCTTTTCATGATTTTGCAGCGACCAGTAAAACCCCTTACTTTCTCTCCTAAAGAAGAGTCTGTATCGAAATGCACTGAGGACTTTTCTCAAGACAGAGAATTAGTCCATGGTGTGATTGATGTCCATGACACCAGAAAGGGCAGCTAAGGGTATCCTGGTTCCAGTCTTTACTCAGAATAATTTATAAATTATATATTAAAGCAGTCATTGCACAAAATGAACAAACAATCCTGGCACAACAGATTTGAAACTAGGTGTGGTGGGTTGACTCCTACTGACAGCTAAACCCCTGCCCAGCCTCTCACTTCTCTCATCAGACAAGGCAAAAATGGAAGGAAGGCAGGAAAACTTCAAGTCAAAATAATGACAGCTTAATAAGGAAAGCAAAAGATGCTTGCAGAAGCAAAACACTCCCCACCGGCAGGTAGGTGTGTAGCCATTTCCTTGGAAATCAGGTCCCCAGCATGGGTAATCGTTGCTTGGTAAGACCAGTGTCATAATCACAAACATCCCCTGCTTCCTCCTCCCCTCTTCGAGCTTTTACTGATAAACATGACATCATATGGTATGGAATATCCTTTTGGTCAATTTGTTAGCTGTCCAAGCTGTGTCCCCTTTCAACCACTTGCTCACCTGGAGCCTAACTCCAGTGGGGAAAAGCCTTGATGCTGTGCAAATGCTGTATTAGCCCAAACACTGGTGTCTTATCAACAACCCAGTTATACATCTGCCATGAGAAATATCTGTTTCCCAGACAGTTCCATTATGAAATGTAAAACGTGATTGTTCTGAATATTTTGAAATGAAGGGTTTCAGTGCCTACCCATGGGAACATTTTTGGATCCTGCATATACACAGATACTGAATTTCAAGAAGTGGATAAAGCTTCAGACCCATTCTACATTTCCATATTTCCTGCCAGTAAGCCCAGGTCAGCTTTTGTGGTGGATACTGACCTATAAGAGAACTCAGTCAAATTAAAATCTCTCTTCAGGACCGAACAGGACTGACCGATTGATACTGAAATCAATAGCAACTTCTTCCTTTTATACCATTGTGATTACCTCTGCCTATTGTTTTTCACATATTAACATTTACGTCTTTTTGAAAAACTTATGCAGGAAAAAAAATCCATAAACAGTTTTTACATGTCAGTTTCAGTTATAAGCTTTTTTTTTTGAGAAAAAGCCTTTATATTCCTCCCATCAGTAGATTCAATCCACAAGCCAAGAGGGTATTTAGAGGTGCTCTATTATTTTCCTAATTCAAGTTTTGAAATTATCTATTTCTCTAACAATTATTTAAATGAAGTAATTTATCTAAGCAAATATATATTTCATTTTAATATGTTGAAAATGAGGCTGTTTATATGATAATGATTTACGCCTTCTGTATCTCCTATATATAATGAATATTTCATTAGTACTTATTTACATCTAGAACACTAACAAAATTTTTAAATTTATTTTCAGATGAACTTACTGAAAATTTAAATATAATAACGTCTATAATAAACAAATATGCTGGTACCAAGACACAAAACATAGAAAAGTGTCCAGTAATAGTCTGATACAGATCAAAGGCTTCCCTCATCTCAGGAAGAAGAGAGTTCAGGATTCATCCATGGAATGAACCAGAAAATAATGCCTATTTATTATTTTAGCAAATGATAATGTAATGTTGTGTGCATGTAACTTTATCTAAGATGTCCTAGTTATGACTACAGCAAGGCATTCCATTGTGAATTTTTACCTCCAATTTAAACCAAGATAAATGCAATCATTGCACAGAATCCACATAGTCGAATCCTATATTAGTAAATGGATGTTCCCAAAATGTATTATATAAATAGAAATGCCTTCTACAGACATGCAAATCTTTAAAAGGCAATATTTTTAGACAAGCAAATGCACAGTCAGACCAGAGAAACATAAAGAGCGGTTTCATATCATTAGTTATACCTCAGCAGGAACTGTCAATGTGCAGTCCTTCCTGTCAAGATTTAACACCCTTAACATTTAACTCAGAACCTAATTTGGAAAGTATTTCAAGAACTTAAAAACTATTTAAGCACAGATACCATCTGCCCTAAGTAACATCACCACTGTATTCCTCAGCAGCAAGGTGCTGCTGCATCCATGATAGATGGATGACTTTATTTATATATTTCTATTATTCATGTCATTAGTTTTAGAATAACTAGGCAACTCTGAGTGAGGGTTGCCAAGTGGTTCTGCAAGTCAATTAGCTCTATATTTACCAATGTCAAAAGCAATTCTGAAAGTAGCACAACATGTAGGAAGTCTAGGTCAAACCATAAACTCATTGATGCACATCCCCTCTTTGCACACAGAATAATTAGGAAAGAACTTGAACTTCTGTGTTGTCTTCACCCTCCTTTGCTTAGAAGAAGAAACTATTGTCCGGACGTATTTTCATTTAGCACTAGGTTTCATTTTTGAAGCTGAAAGACTCTTTTGAGACCAGAAGCTCTTCTGGACATTTTTCTGGCTGAAAGAAATGTCCTTAATTATTCTTGAATTTTTTCCCACCTGTTTTTTCACACACAGTGTATTTATCAAATCCATGCTTTCTCTGAAATGCTTTGAGCGATCTAGTGCTCACCTTTCTTCCCTAGGCCCATCAGAACCGTTTTCCAGCATTTTCTGAGGACTGTAGTTTATCCTGAGGTAATTTTTCAAGCCAAGAACAACAGTCATACACCCTGTGCTATCATGTCACTATTATGAAAACAGTGACTTCAGTGACACTGGTTGAAGGAACCAATGGATGCTTGAGATTTCCTTTGGGTGGTAGAGGAGGGGGGTCGGATGAAACAAAAGAACTCCATCTTACCATTCAGAATTTACTTGTCAAGATAAAATTGAAGAGTAAAAGAAACTGAAAGTATCTAGAAAATATAAGAATTACTTATTGGATACAAAATACAACTTCATTTTCCTGCTTCATAGGTTGATGGTAGTGTAGCAGAATAATATCAATTCCCAGGGTAGGGTAAGTCAAATTAGCTAACTCATGCCAAAGAATCATACATAAATCATAAATTTAAACTGCGTACTATTTATCTTTGTTTATATAACAAGTCTTCATCTAGGTAACATATGGGAAAATCACAGGCCATGTCACTATTACTCAGGCAAATTCCTTATGTAAAGTAAAAACCAATGCTGAAATAGTCCATGTTTTTTCAATCCTAAATTCATGATAGAGGGGAAAATAAAGATATCAAGAAAAAATGTAAAGTCATGTGTATGTCTCCATAAGGGAATAATATTACTGACTCCCCCTCCCCCCCCAGCTCATCTACCAAATATGTATTAGGTCATGGGTGCTCTGGAAGAATCACATTTCATGCTGTAAACCCATGCTATTTCATTCCTTACTCTTATTCTTTCCAATCCCTCTATTAATTCTAGCTAATTTTCTTAACCTGGTTTTCCAAGGAAATGAGCCTTAGGACCTTCATATGTCTATCTCTCCAATCTCCACTTTCAATCAAAACTGATGAAAAGAACTGAGGTATCAAAATCATTAAGTTGCTGAAACTTACATAGAAAAGGCATCTAGGTAGAAGACAATAATTCTTTCACAGGAGAGAAATACTGCAGAATTAGCTCAGCTGGGTCATTAGGTACCAGGGACTTGGAGAGTTGTAGGAAATCAATCATCATCAATTCTGCTTTTCATAGAGATGTCTGTTTCAATTCCAAAACAAAAGAGGCCTCACAGAAAAGAACATGATTTTTCTCCACACACAGAACAAATATGAAGTAACAACAGCCTATAGGTATATCATAGTAGTATAAAACAATTCTTGTGGACAGTTCATCAGAAATCTTAATATTCAGTCTTCTGGGCTATTCCTCTCTTATTAAAATCAATCTAAAGCATTAGACTCTCACAGTCTGCAAAGATGTTATGCCACATTTTCAAAAGCTCCCTTAACTCCTTTAAAGAGGATCTTAATTTCCTTTACTCTCATTGAGAACTGAATGCTTAATTCTCTTAGGCACTTTTGAAATTTCAATAGAAAAATAGTACAAACCGAATATACCTAGTGTGCTTATTATACCTCATCCCACATTCATAAGTGGCATTAATTATATAAAAGTTAAAAGCAGACTGGAACTTCAGACATATTTTTCAGATTACAATATGCAGGAAAAATTTACTTTATCTCCCTCAAAATAATGCAGACCTCCTACTTTTCTGCTAGTACCATCTCACAGATGATGTGCCAGTCACTTAGAATTGCCAGATGAAAAGTTCTTTAAGAGTAGGAAGATATTTTCTGGGTGTGGAGAAAATATGAGAAAATAACCAATTTTTTCAGCAGAATACAATTTTTCTGGTGTGTGGGATATCTTTCCCCCGTCTGTACTTTCAAATAGCATCTTAATACATGAGGAAATATAATTTTGCTACATCTCTTCAGTATTAAAAACACCAATAAATTCTATATAAAAGAATGCCAAAAAAACCTCCAAATTATCAGTCATATTGAGGGTTTTTCTTTTCATTCCTAAAATACACTAAAGAAATTGTACACAGAGAAGACGTACACAGAGAAGCTCACAATACAGATTTCTGTCCTGATGCCTAACTAGGCAGAGGCTGTCCAGTGACAGGAAGAAAGGACCTAAATTCCCTCCCCATCAATGGCATGACTCAAGTGATTGGCAAAGCCATATCCTGACTTGGATGGTGCAGCAGCACACAGCAGTCACCTGAGACTGCAGTAATTCAGCAGCTGTTTAGCAGCATGTGCCAACAGGCATCCCACATGCTGAAAGCAGCACTGAAGAAGTCTTTGTCAGCACAGAACAACTGTATTGAATTTAGCGACCAGAAGAATTATTATCTATTTCTAGACACCTGATTAGGTTATTTTCATATTAAGCAATCGTGTGTAAATAGGTACATATGCAGATGCAAATGAATCTTTATAAACAAAACCTTCAGAGCATGGTGATGCTTCCAACCACAACTGTAAATTCTACTATAGTGAAACAATTAAAAAAGATTTTAAAAGAAATTCCTCTTCCTAGCTGTCATTGCTTATTTTTGTAGGGAACATTATGAATATGTATTGAACCTGAAACACTCTGAATTTCAGTGCTTAGCTAAAGTTTGGAGGACCTTATTCAAAATACATACTTGCTAAAACAGCACATTACCTCTGCATTTAGAAAACTGACCCTTAGCTTTTATTTGAAATGCTAGACATTAATTTTTTTTTAGAAAATGTTTCTTATTCCTTCATTGGTAGGAAAACAAGTTATTCTGTGAACAGCAGTAGTAAACAAGCACATTTCTGAGTTTTTGTCCAATGTGGATTCTCTGATGTATAATAAGGACTACATCTTTTTGCTCGGAGGGAAAACCAATTTACCTGAACATCTATTGTAATGACATTAATGGAAATAAAAGATACTGGCCATTTCCACCCCAGGTCAAATTGGTAATCAGGTTCTACAGTCATTGAGAAGGAGAGAAATAGGGAAGACAGCCATAGTCACAGGGTGCAGACTAAGAATGAGAAGCTGGGAGGACAGGACACACACACAAAATCCCCCACCCCAAATAGATATCATGAAGCTAATAAATCCTAACTGTTGTTTTCTCTCCTTTTTTTATCTCTTTTTTTTTTTTTACCAGAATTGCTGTGAGGAATTTTTATCTGATTATGCTTCGTGTCTGTCTCTTAATAGTTTTATAACTACTTAACAAGCCCAAACAGACTGAACAAAAACAGAGACTAAAAACAAATTATATCACTCAAATTCCAGAAGTTAAAAAGACTGACCCTCCTATCTCAGTCTTCTGCTGAGAGCCTTCCACTCTCAACAGAAATCTTTGGGTATAAGCAGAAATGTACAAAGTATCAGAGGCTCTGGAAGGGCAAAACCATTATAAAGGCCGCAAAGGTGGAGAAAATATCAAATGGCATTTAGTTCTTCTTAAGAACCAGTTTTGCTCAGACAAGAGTCAGATTTTCAGAAGACAAGTCTTCCATAGTGCTCACAGAATTATCTGGCATAATGTTAAAATACAGCTCAAGAAACAGCAATATTGAAACCTGCAGTAACTCCATGCACCCCCACCACTTCCAACCTATCCACCAGGGATGCTTGCAGGCTTCTGCAGCAGCTTCAGAAATCAAATTTATAATGTCAGATTTTAAATTCTCAAGTAGTAAAATTTGAACCACTTAGCTAAAGCAAAATAAGAGCTTTATCAACCACAAGAAAAAAAAGATCAAGCAACCCAGAGTTAGAGATAAAACAAGTCCTTTTATCCTGGCAATCAAAAGTGAAACATAGTCTTCATTGGATTATTGTCTAGTTAGAATATATTTTGCTGGCATTTTACAAGACTTAGGAGGATACTTTTTTCCCCTTCTTTGCAGATGCAGAGCACTTAAAACCTGGGCATGTTTCATGGCCATTTGAATTTTATTTTATTTTTTTTGAGCTATATCTTATGTCAGCCTTTCAGATGGTCAAAAACTCCCCAGATTCCCAGATGGCCAATTAACTTTCTCAGATGCTCACTAAGATTTTCCTTAATTCAGTAACAACTAAGAAAACTCTTAAGGATATGTATGGGATAATATATCACTCATCACTTTGTTCTAATTTCAGCAGCTGTTCCAGACTTTCAAAGTGTCTTGGGGTGACTTTTTCCCTACAGCACTAGTGGGGTGACTGACATCACATTTATTATCAGGCCCATTTCAAGTTGAGCCAATTTTGTAATAAGCTTACAGCTGACATGCTGGGTATTAAAGTGAACCTATGTTATCCAAAAATATTTGTTAAGTTTCAAACAAAGCAATGCTGGAAAGCCCAGTCCAGAGCATTTATTAATTATTAATTGTGTTATTATTATTGCATGCACTCCTAAGGCACTCTCTACAGTCCATCTGGTGTGGCCCTTGCATAATTTAGAATTACAACTGCTCTTTACTGAAAAGAAGGAAAGTGAGACTTTTCCTCTCCTTCTTTTGCCTGGAAAGGGCTCCTTTGCAAAAATGACAAGTCCAAATGACAAATGCATGTAGTGCTTAGGATACAACATCAGGAACACTCTAGCATCCATTGACAAGATGACAATCATGAAGGCATGTTTGACAAACTGCCATGAAGAATAACTCTTAGCTTAGCTTTGTGGTTTTCTTGATAGTAGAAAATTCTTACAGAGGCAGCTATGCTAAAACAAACAAACAAACATAAACCACCCAAAAAGCCCCCAACAAACAAACAAACAAACAAAAAATCCTCAAGCCTAAAAATATCTCTTCATGTCCTACAGAGTCGAGTTACCCCTGTTCATCACAGCTCCCAGTCTGGATTTGGAAAAAGAAGCAAGCCATAAGTAACAGGGCCCCATGCTACTAAGAGTTAGCAAAGGAGAACTCGTGACTAATATGAAAAGAATAAAGGAAGAACAAAGAAAAATGTAAATCATTTATTCTACGCTGCAGGGAAGAATTTTGACTTTTCTTCAGAAATAAGGTAATTAAGAAGGATAGAAAACATAAATTATTTTCCTAATTTATGCAGTGTTAGAAACTGAAAAAGAAACATTTATGGAGACTTTTAAAATAAAATTGGGAAAAAAATGTAAGAGTCTTTGCCAATTTACCACTACTGAAACATTTATATTCTTCCACTTTAGTGCCTAGTCCTTGGGATAATGCTTGCATCAAACAGAGTTTTAGGCAAAGAGAGATTAAAGTCACTGGTTGATGGAGGAAAAAGACTGTAGGCAAAGAATCAATGGATCACAGGAGACAAAAAGATGAATGGTACTTCAAGAAAGGGCAGGAATGGGAGTAAGTTGTCATGTGCAGGCAGACACTACGTCTTGTCATTTGTTGGCACTTGGACTATCACTGTAAAATACTTCTTTCTTGAAATTAAGACTTTCTACATGGTTCTCTGACTCTTGTTTGGCCTTCCACAGTTCTAGTTAATAAACATATTTTGTAGCTATAGTACATCTACATGGGAATAGGAAATATGTATATCATGTGTATAATGCATATAGTAACTAACACAGTAAAAGACTTGGCATGAAGGTTATCCTACTCCACATTTAGGAGGCAAAGTCCAACTAATGATATGTATATATTCACAACATAAGCTTATTTTCCTTCCTTTGTTACACAGTATGTGAACTTTCTCACACTTCTCCCTCTTCTAAACTTGAGATAATGTAAATCTGTTTCAGACTCTGAAATGCAACTTAATGCAGCATAGTCTTCTTTCCTGTCATTAGATGTTTTGGTTTCTGGTCAACAGATGACTTTCCAGGTGACTCTGGACTTCTGAAAATTACTGTTGAAGATACTCAGAAAAATAAAAAAAATATAACTACTATGTAGTACACATTAATATTAATGAATTACTCACTCTGGCAACATGTACATGGAAGGCATCAGCCACACAGAACGGTAGACATATAATTTAGAAAAATTGTTCACCTTGAGGATTACAATACTAAAAATTATACTAAATTAAAAGAGTTGAGAAAAAAAGCAGATTTAAAACAAGAATTTGTTTTATCACCACAGTACACTGAAAGAAGAATAACACATTAGAAGCAGAACTTGGATTAATTAGTTACCTGTGGGTTGTAAGTCATCAGTGTAATGTAACCGGGAAAAATAAAAGACATACAGTTATGTAATGAATAAATATGAGAAGCTGTTAAAACCTTTTAATAAAATATTGGTTAGACCACATCTAAAATATTAGACGCAAGTCAATTCACACATAAGGGTTAATAATAAAAGAGGTTATGTCTAAAAACTGATGTCTAGAAATTGGTTCAGTTATTTGAGCCTGAAAAGAAGATTCAGAGGAGATATGATTACTGACTAGAGATATATCAAATAGGTAAGTATGAGGAAATGGAGAAGGCAGAGTTACTTATATTTAGAGACAGCATTACTATGTGAAAAAAATTATATACCCTGACTACAAATCAGGAGTTAGAAAAGAGCACCTAACTACCAGGAAATTCACTTCCTCAGAACAGAGATAGTGCAGGAGCAACAGAGATAAAAATGGATCCTGATAAGTGAGTGAAGGTGTTAAATAATTTTAATAGTTCAGCATTTAATAGTTTTTATTATCTTTGCCCAAGCCCTGTTTTTCACATGGTCTTTTCCAATTTGATAGCTTGGTTTTCTGGGAAATTTCTCTTTGATGAATGCTCTCTCCCAGCAAAAACCAGCTATGTCTATTTCAGTGAAAGAACACTTAAATCAACATCCCTTTACTATTAGCTCTGTGCTGTCTTGTAAGAGCAAAGTTATAAGACACAGGAAGAAAGCAAAGCAAGGGTGTTTCACTGAGATCTCACCATGTGCAATGAACACAGATTTATCATTTTCCATGTGGAGAAAGGTTTAATAACTGAGGTATGATTAATCACAATGAGAACTCTATTCAAAACTAAAAGAAAAAAATCAAAAAGTGAAGTACTAGTCATATTCTTAATGCATGAAAACCTCCACAGCTCTTACACTTGTAAAAGTCTTCCCATTTTAAGCCTGCACTGCTGAGCCATCACACATGTGGTCATTTAAAATCCATGGAATTGAATCAATCAAGTACATCTGGATCCATGAAAAAGTGTCTACGATAGTTCAAAGTTAGAAAAAGACTGCTGCTAAAACTAACTCATATGCCTCTTGCAAACATGCCATCAAATTCAGCTGTGACTGATAGTTCATTTCATTAATAAAATCCCAAGGCCATCTAAACCCAACTTCTTGGGCATCCCATATTCATACCTAGCTGCACCTTCATTGTCCCAGTTGTTATTGACTCTGCAGAAAGAAATTTATTGTCCTAGTCACTCTGAAAAACAAGCCCAGTGCCATTTCAGAGTTCCAAGCTCTAAGCTAGAGGGATTTTTTCCAGGTTCAGACAAGTTTGCTTTTAAGTGCTCAGATTTATTGTGAGTTGGTGTAATATCGTATTGTCTCCTGACTAAATTAATGCCTCTCCTGTTTTTGTTCACTGGTTCTGCCAAGATCTTTAAAAACCTGCTCTGATATTGCAATGCTACTAAATGAAATGTCTGGTTAGCAGGTTCTTTGGGGCTGCATTAAAACTAATACTGGCTAAAACTCTGTTTCAAAAGCACAGTGGTGTTCCCCAGTGATGCTGCTCTGAAGCTACAATATTTTGCAATGTTACCATCAAGTTCTGTAAGTACTTTTTCTGTCAACTGGCTCTAATCCAAGCAGACTATATGATCATCTAATGTGCTTGTGCTAGGTGAAAAATAAGATGATGATTTGAAGCTCACTCTCCTTTCTCTATGGAACTTTGCTGGACTGTGCTAGAGGCAGATTGAGGCAACAAAGTGGAACTTGAGGAAAAGAAATTAGGAAAGGACAGCTACATAGAGGATGATGGCTGGAGGAATGCATAAGGGATGAACACTAGTCAAGATGGATAATGATTACCCCAGAAAAAAAAGAATAAATGTAAAAGAAAGGATCTTCAGAAAGAAAAAGGGAAAATACAGGCATTTTCCAGGTTTATCTCTCTAGTAGCTAGTTTTCCGCATACTAGGAACTATTTAATATTATTTTTTTTTTGGTATAAGTACAGATACAGAAATAAACATCTAAATTTACTCCTTAATAAGAAACAGCAATATCAGCAAATAATAATCTGAAAGAAGTACAAATAGAATCATAGAAAATCGCTAAGATTTGAAAAGACCTTTAAGATCCTCAAGTCCAACCAAATATATACTGTAAGCATAGTTTAAAAATAAAAAGTTCAGAAAGAAAAACTGCATAATCCATAAAAGAAAGTGAAATCTATTCACTCAGAGAAACCCAAATAAAATATTTCATCTAAGTTAAAGCAAAGTTTTACTAAAACCAATTGTTCAGCTAACTCGATGCTTTCAGAGAGATGGAATGCTGACAGTGAATTTTCATGAACTGAAGTAGAATGAAGACATACTGAACTTAAATATATTTAACCATCTTTTGGGAATAAATTATTCAAAACCATGTGCTCTTCAACTTCTTTAGTTTTGATGTACAGCCAACTGTTCTAGACAGTGTTCAAAGCAACAGAACAAATAGAAGACTTTGTTGATAAATTAAACAAAAACAAAGTAAATAAAGAAAATGGAAAAAGGGGGAAGGTGTTTCTGTAAAAGCTTTAGTAATATCTGCATGTAAATAAATGTAATTCCCAGAGGCACAAGTATGTACTTACAGAAAGTGGATTCAAATAGTCAGGATGTATCTTAAAGTCAGACCATCAATTCTAACTAAAAGTAACCCAAGAACACATTTTTGATGGGCCTCTAATTGCCATAAGTTCTGTCTTATCATAAACCTATTTAATGTGTAAATGAAAGTAAATTAAGGGAAGCAAGGACAATAAAATAAGTTAACCTCTCACAGTACCTGGAGGCAGAGATATCACCTGGAATGCAAAAACAATTAGTAAGCTACAAGTTTACTTCTGCTTGAATATTTGCTTAGACAAGCCAAAGTGAATGGCTGCCCTTTGAAACAAACAAAAGGGGTTAATTAGATACAGGATCAAAACACCTTTTTGAAAATTTTAATTTATGAAACTAAGCAAGTTACCTGAAGAAAAGGAGAAGTTTAAGGGTAGACAAAATGTTTTTAAAGTAATGAATACTGAACATAATTATGCAAGAACACATATACTTGAAATAAAAAAAAAAAAAAGCTAATAAATCCTAATAAGAGATAGTTCTCAAACTTCAGGGCTGTGCTTTGTCAGATACCTCGCAGACCATCTGCCTTCTTAGCTTTATGTAATCTGCCATGAGTAATGGCATAATGTCTGCAATTATATTTTATGATGTTAAGTAATTGCTTACAAAGGTGACCAGCAGCATGATGCTATGTTCTAATTAATTTAATTACGCCAGTATTCATGAAGATATGTACAACTTCAATTCACCAGCAAGGTCTTTATGAGACATAGCTTGGGAACTTCTGATTCCAAATATCAATAATTAATTCAGAAAGGCAGCTGAATAGAACAAGGTAGAACTTGTCAAACGTTTGCACAGCTTGAATTCATTTATTCCTGATGCTCATTATAAGGAGATTCATTCCAGCAATGCATATATAAATCCTGTACCTACTGAATACTATGTCTATGATACTCTAATCAACTGAACCTACTTTTACTGTAGGCCAGCTTGAAAATCCACCAATAATTCTCACTTAGAATAAGGCACTGGGGACAGGGGGGACAAAAGAAAAAAACCCCAACAACTATGTACCACATTGCTCAGACCTTAAGAACATTATGTGAATCTATTCAGTCTCGATTTTTGGCGTGAATTTCTTCCTGAGACTGAAGACAGGGCAATTATGGTTGGGATCAGAGCAAAAGCAGTTTTAAAATCCTAAAGTAGCTGAGCATTTCTAACCAGGCCTTACACAGCTTGTAGACAGCAGCTTCACTGAATACCAAACACTTACTAAGTAGATGCACATCGATAAGAATGTGCTACTATCTCTTGCATGCAAAATTATGAAAATTGCTTAATTGATTACTTATTCCCTCAGAAAAGTGCAATTCAGGAAGCACATGAAAAAAAGTGCAGTCTCTTGGCTCTGTCTTTGAGGTGTTGAACACCAAGTATTTTTTTTGCCATGTCATTTTATGAGTAGAATGTCTCTTCAAACAATCTATCTCCCCTCAGGAACTAATACAGTGTGAAACAGTGACTAACCACAGACACGCAGTGTTTCTTTCCAGAATCCCAGGGCACCCAAAACACAACAGATCTGAGCAAAGAACACTCTTAGGAGATCCACATTCTTCTGGTGGGGTAAATAAATCTGAGCAGCTATTGAAACAGATAAAACAGTACTAGATATTTAGTATAAGAATCTGAATCCTTATTTATGACATCCTAAAAACTCAAGCAAAATTAATTAATTAGAACTGCCTCTAAAATTATCTTCCTCCCTAATTGGGATCATACATGGAATCATATATAAAATTGATCCAATGTTAAATAAACGGTAAGTTTAACCGAAACAGGTGAAGACAGTTCAGAGGAGCTACCCTATATTAAATATACACATTTTACAAAGACTTTTTTTGCTATTTAGATTCCCTACATCCCTTACAAAATAGTCATAAACAACAAAAAATAAACACAAACAACTGTCAAATCACAAAACAATTCTTAAACTAATATTTCAACTTTTCTTGTATTTGAAAAGAGGAAACAAGACCTTGAACACGGCTGCTAAAGAGGACCAACTCATGTAAAGTTTCGCACCAGACAATTCAGTACCTGACCCATTTCTAACCTTCATAATGCCTCCTATACAATTTAGCATATTCAAATTATCTGACTGAATGGAAAGGACCTTGTTGACAATTGAGAAAGCAAAGATTAAATTAGTAGTGTTACATCTGAAATAACATGTTCAAATCACTGCTGAGGGCCATACACACAGGTAGATCTACAATACCTTTTTCTCAGATTTGATTATTCCCTTGGCTCAAAAGTTACCTCCTTTCTTCTCTTTCTTTTGATCACTGAAAGTTAGCAACCTCTGACTCCTAATGGGTTTCGACTTTTTTGTGTTGTAGAAGCACAGCAGGGAGCCACATCAAACACTTTACATTTCTGAAAAAATGCTTTAAGAATCACTTAGGAGTTCAGAAGAATTAGCAGAAGTGAGAGAGCTTAATTCAATCAAGAGAAGTGGGCTCCTAAATTAAGTGCGAGATTCAATTTCTTCTCTTTCCCTTCATCTTTGAAATTAATAGGAGTCTGTTCATATACAGCAACAGGTTTGAAATAACTGCCTGGAATCCAAATCTGAGGAGGGCCGACCATGACATGGTCATCTTGAATTACACTTTATACATGAAGAAGACATCCCTTAAAAGCTGTCAGGGCATATCTGGCCTCCTTATTTTCTGATGGACAGAGTTTTACCAAAGAGTAGTTTCTCTGAAGAAACACCTTACAGGAAAATAAGATTTTAGATTACATTTTCAGTGGAAAGTTAAAAATATTTGTCTCAGACAAGACAAAGAGTTCCATTTTGATGTTAGCTGCCAGCTGTTTTACAATATTACTTCTATTATTTTTATATTAACATAATTAATTTAATGCTGCAAAAAAATAAAATTAACAGTAACATAAATTGATTTTACTCTAGTCTTAATACCATGCATTATTATATAATTTTATATTTTTTAATTTTAATTTCTCAAAAGGATCTGGTAGAAATTTTAAATTCATCATATATCTACCTTTCTAAATAGCATAAGAATAAAGAGACAGAGGGGAAGGACTATGTCCAAACTGTTGTATCAGTTGGCCAACAGTGTCAAACTGTCAAAATTTCCAACAGGAACGGAACCCTGACTGGAGACAGCTGATCTAAAGAAGCCTAAGTAAAGGGGTAAAAGAAGATTGAGGAAAATAGATTTAGAAGACTACAGGAAGGAGACAGTGGCCCTGTCCAGATGTTGCCAACAGTGAAATCAGAGAAAATTCCAAACTTCCAGTGAAGATTACAAGCTCTCTCTCCCATAGGAATCTTGACTAAGAAATCTGATTATTTTTGTGGGAGTACACATAAGCTGGTATTTAGAAATGGAGAGGAGTATTTAAAGGCACAAATAATCAAAGCCAGCTGTTGTGTAAACCCTATTAAAATTTTTTAATTCCCTTTTGATTTTAAAATTTGAGTTTAAAATCTGGTTCTAATAAGTCAGAAAGATTCTTGTCAACAACATCACATGAGGAAAAAAGCTGGATTAAATTTGTCTCTCTGAATATGACCAAAACCTTCAATCACTGAAAGAAAGGTTAATACTGAAGATAAAATATTAAAGCCCTAAATAAAAGAAAACTTGGACTTGTACACACAGTCTCTATTTTTCTTGCTTCTTTTTCTTAAATAAAAGTGCTGAAAATTCCAAAGAATTCAACCCTGTCAAAAGCGCAATTTCGCCATAGTTTAGCACATATGAAATTGTGAAATTGACTTTCTTACAAACACTGGCAACATGCCAAAGTTCTGTGCCAGGCTCCATGGCCTTTCTAGTAACTATAACAATCTAATAAATTATGCTGCAACAACAGTACATTTGGCTCCCAGGAGAGATGGATAAAGCTTCTTAATAAATAGAAAATTTATCAAGAAGTTCAGCTTTGGGAGGACTAAGCCTATTTGTGAATTCAGCTTTAAAATACAGAGACTAAGGTTTTGAAGATATAGAAACACTTCATTATGACAGTTGAGAAAAACAAAATATATATTATTATTAATTTCTTTCAAATAGCACTAGAGAAAAAGTATTTTATTGAAGTGTTAACATTAAAGAGAAAAGCTTACCTAAATATAATTTCAAATATCAAAAAAACTTTGTCTGGGAAAAGGGAAAACCACCCCACCTTTCCTATATCAGTTTTAAGAAACTCCCTTTAGGAGTTTTGTGAGCCCTAATATATTACTGACTCTTACCTGTCTACCAAACTGAAAAATGCATTACTCAAGGAACTCTAAGGATTTTGCAAGGCATTTTGCAAGCCGGTCACTGTTCTTACTGTTCCTTAATTAATAAAATGTTAAAAAAAAANAAAAACTAAAACTCCACTCCAATTACTGAAAGAAAGGTTAACCCTGAAGATAAAATATTCAAGCCCTAAATAATAGAACACCTGGACTATTAGATAATAAAACTAAATTTTCAAGAGAAATAATGAAGTGCACTAAGATAATCTTTTTACCTTCTTTTACTCTCCCATATATCTTTATCAAGTATGCTATCTTATGCCATGACAAAAGCCATACCTGCTACAAAAATAGTAGCTATTATATGCCATTTTCAAACTCACTCAAGCTGAGTTGTTTTTCTCTAAAATATACTTCCAACATGCATTAACTGACTTGAACTAAACCCTGCCTACCTTAGACTGAACCTTCATTTTTCACCTCTAGACTCCATTACTTTTAAGGTCAGAGAGGACCATGTGTGCCCAGTGTGACCCTCTCACCTGGAAAGGCCAGAGAGCTCCAAACAGCTGGTGGAAGATCCAGATATCAATTTTCAGCTGTCATTCTGAGGGAGTAGGGAAGTGCTTTTGACATACTTCCCCTTGGCAGCATTTTTAAATAAATCTCTACTGTCCAAAGCAGTGTCATGTAATAAGATCTCAATCTGGTCTTGGGAGCTGGCCAGCTGCATAGGCTTCCAAGGATGGATATGTTCTGCCTCTCTGAACCGGAGAACACTGTGTTGTCAGCCGTGTTGCCCACTTCCCCCCTGCAGCTGTTGGGATGCACAGCTGTTCATATGGTGTTCAAAACACACATACAAAAAAAGTAAACATTTTTCTCGAATGTCTTCAAAGAATTACTTACTGAATCCTGTTCATTTCCTCCCAGCAAATGGGGCCTTAAATCTACCTTGCAGTATGTGCCTATGGCTGCTGTGCCCTCTTAGGGGACAAAAACAAGCCCTTTTGTGCAGAGATGAAAGCAGAAATTTGACTCAAAAGGAAAAAAGCAGCTAGCATGAAAATAAGAAATAAAAACCTCTGTCTGATTAACTAGATAATTATGTCACTTCTTTTTAAGAATGATCCTTGTGCAGTGTAAGTACATAATCTTCCAGGTACTTGAAAAGCAATTTGAAGAAAGTAAGCATGAGAGGACTAAAAATTTCCTTTCCTGTAGAGATTGTAATCCTTTTTGAGAGTGAAGCTCTTATAGGGAATTCAGAGTAAACTAAATCTTATGTTTGCTGTAAATTCTGATAGCTGCATTGAACCCAGTGGTACTAAACCCAAGCTTTGGGTTCTCAGTGGATTGTACCTGGTTCAAAAAGGTGCCACAACAGTACTTCATGTTTATTTAGCCAATAAAATATAAAAGGTGCCATTGGTTCTCAGTGCTTCTGTGCTGATAAATTCAACTGACATTAAATGTCTGCTCACCCAAACCCAGAGAATTTGCTGTGTTCCTGAACTGTAAAGGTGTTTATTATAACCTGGATATTGATCTAAAAAAATTAAATACTGCTGCCTGTCGAGTGTGTCACTTAATGTGAACATTTTCCTTTGTTTTGTAAAGGCTGCAGAAATACCATCCATTGGGATTTTTGAAGACACCAACTTCCTACATGTTTTGTTTTCATGGAGACAATAACTATATAATAAATAGTAGAAATGCACTGTTACTATTGCAAGAAAAGTCTCTGTTTAGCTTAATCCCTATGGGCTTATAGCATAAGAATTATGTGTTTTCATGTATGTACATCTCCATACACATGAAATCAGGAACAATTTAAAATTGAATCAGGCTGCCTCTCCAGCAAACTGAAAAAATCAGATTTGTGGTTTTTCTTTTCCTCCTTTTTTTGAAGACTATCAATTAATTGCTGCCCTACTATAAAACTTACAAGAGCTGGTAGATTCTGGTGAGAGAATTCTTCAGAGACATTAAGGAGTTTTCCAAATTGAAAGTATATAGATCCAAAGTGTAGAAAACCAAACCCCCACTGAAGGTACATAGGTGCCTACAATGTCACAGATCATGCCACGCTGGCAGAATAATTTGCCTCTCTCAATAGAATTTGTTATAGGAAAATTCCAAAGAGATTGCAATGTAGGTAACCAATAATTGGAGGAATAATTTAAAAAAAAAAAATCAGTTTACCATATTGGTCTTTTGAAGACAGATAAAAACAAGCAACCAGAGAATTACTATGTAGGAGCAGTTAACCGAGCTAGACTTTAAAACTATATAGGAAAAAATGGCACCAACAAGACTTTTAAGTATCAAATTCATGAAATGAACCGTTCCACTTTTTTGACAAGCTTAGCAGTGCAAAACCAAACCTGCCATCTTGTGCACAAAGAAACAGAGCTAGCTGTACCAAAACAACTGCCACGTGTTACCCTCTTTTCAGGCATTGAGGCTGTACTTTGCAAGATGACATGATCTGTTTTTTTCTGTAGAAGAAATGGCTTATGGAAGCAGTCTGTCATTTTAAGAGCACACCCTTCTTCTGTATTTGTGAGACTGAGGACTTGTGAAATGCGCTGTATGAAATGCTGTAAATGGACTAAGCCAAAAATATGGCTTCAGCTTTAGCTCAAAACATAAAAATAAAAGTTATAACAAATATAACAAATTCTTAGTATGACTTTAAATGTGTATAACACTTCATTTTACTGTAAGAGTTCCTCTTGCTCTTAACAATAATTAAGTTAATAGCAAATGTTTCAAAGCTTCTAGGTGAAGCAAAATGAGATTCTAATCTGCTTTAAAACACGAAGACTCTAAATTATTATCATGCAGATTTGACTTATATATCCCATAATAATTTAGATATTACCACGACAAATGATCTTGTTAAACAGGATCTCACGAAATATGAAAAGGTCAAGTGCTCATTTCATATAGGTCAGAATAAGAATTGGCATGAAATCTACAGCACTGATTGAAGTTGTGAGAACATATAAGATAATTCTGCTGTAACCAGATGACTTTTTAGTTTTCTATTTTAAATCAAAACAATCTCACTCTCTGAAGATGTATAAAAGTCTTTGGAGATCTCACTGAATTTCTCCAAAGTCAAAAATGCAATTTATTCTTGAGATGTCTACTGTTTAACAAGTCATCCAAAATAACAGAGTCTGGGATCTATGGGCACGGCATTTTTTTAAATTCTGAAGGTCTGGTACTTAAAGAGATAACGAAATAGGAGGGAGAAAATTTTACAAAGGGTATCTCAAAACAAAAAGTAGTTCCAGAAATAGCAAACGAAAACAGGAACACAACTGGGTGAGTTTGATGTAAGGTAGTGTGAAATAAGAACTCTCTCTCTGCCTTTTTCATTATGCCATTATGCTAGCTATTTATAAAAAAGCATTGAGGCTTGCAAATTTCTCTTTTTTCCTGGATTTGGTTCAGGTCACTTACTTGATCAACACTGAAATGAACCTTAGAGATCTGATATAGCACAACTATCACAACATAAGGTCTACTTTAAGACCCGAGAGAGCATTAGCACCGTAAAATATGCTAAAAAATTTAATGTGTGCACAGCTTCCTCTAATCAGCTTTTTCTGGGTGACATGTCTTGAAGAGAAGTAAAAATGGCTCAAAAAATGACAGGGAATTGCCTAAACCACACAAAGCCCCAAGGCCAGTAAAAATAGAACATTAGTTAATTGTCTTGTGAGTTATAAACAAAAATATTTTGCCAAAGTGAGCTAAAAAGCCATCTTTAGTTTTTAAAAAAAGTCAAAAAAGTATGAATTTTGGTAAAAAATTCTACTTGCTGCAAGTACATAACCAGAAAGCAAGGAGCAACATCGCGTGAAATGCCTCCACTTTTTTTCTTTCACTTCAGAATATCTAGTTATTTTTTGTATCTAGCAGGGATCCAATTTCTGTATTGAGACTACCGGATTTCCAGAACTGCATTCTCACAGAGGAGGTCATCTACAGCTTATCCACCTGACCCCAAAAATTCATCTTTAATATGCTTAGGTCTCACCAGCAAGACCTGGGACTAATAGCTGAAAACCACAGTACAGTGGATAGAGCAAACTAGGAGAGGTCTCTGGTGATCCATGTTCAACTTTCAGCTCAGTTACTAACAAAATATAAATAAATAATGCTGCGCTAAGAGAGTGCAATTTAGGAGTTACATAAATGATCAAATCAGATTTGGAAACACTAGTCATTCATTATGCTGCACCATGTTTTTCGAGACCTACATGAGCTGCAATGCTCTACTACAGATAAACCATCCTTCAGGTAAATCTACTTATGATAACTAGAAACTCAAAAAGTAAAGGAACTCATTATTCATGACTTATGGTGGCGATAAAAAAACCCCAAACAAACAAAAAAACAAACACACAAACAAAAAAGCACTGAATGCTGTGAATATATTCGTAACTTCCCTTCCTGCATAAACATTTAATCTCTTTTGGAAGGATGTCAAATATCATTCACCCTCTAGAATGTCTGAAAAACCATGCACATAGTAAGAACTTACATTCATATAGCTTAACAACTGTGTTTTTCTTACAATACTTATCTCTTCATATTTCTGACCCTCACTGCAGTCCGGAATTAAACACTTATAGAGAGTTGGCTCAGTTGGACAAAAAGTTTCGTTGCCACACCAAATATATTAACAGTATGTATCAAGCAATTGTCGGCAATACTTTTTTTAGATTAGTAGCTTTTTCCACTCCTATATCTCTCACACTGATTTTGTTGGGTCTAATCACAAGGGCAAAATAAGTAGGACCCGTCTGCATGCTGTGTTCCCATCTGTGAATCTTAATCTTTTGCTTGAAAAGTGGATATCAAAAAGTATACCCTCAATATCAAAGTGTTTTAGGGAAATGCAGAAATGTATAGTGTCTCCATGGCAGAAAAAATACAGTTTTGTTAGAAGTATCATTTAAATGCATGTTCCAAGAATGGTGTGCTGTTTTCCTATAAACAATCCTATTTTCATTTATTCAAATTACTAAATTAGCACTATCCACAACTAAAGAGTACAGAAGATGTTTTGATGTTCATAATTTCAAAACTTTCAAATGTAAGTTCTACATGGAAACTCCAACATGCAGCTTAATATAAGTGCTTCTAAATGTAATTTAGATCTGCTATTCATTTCCATTTTCTCTTTTTTTTTTCAAAAGATAGTAGTAAAACTAGATATAAGGCTCAATGTTCTGCAGAATAAAAAATTCCCTGCTCTTAACAGCAAAGAGACATCATTAATTGTTTATGGCAATGCAGTATCTGCCATTGCCTCTCTCTGTGAGTAGTGGTGTGTCCCAGATCATTATGATCCTGGAAATGGGATGACAAGGGCCCTGCCCCGTGAGACATGAGAGCTTTCTATTCTGATGAACATCAGTTTCAGCTCAAGGTGCCTAGTAACAGCTTGTGGCACCTGACAACTCACAGAATCGGACCTCAGATCAGATTTCATACATTTTTAAATGAACTCTGTTCCTGATATCAACAAGAATGTCTTCTCAGAAACACTTCTCAGAAAGCTACAAATTTTCAGAAATTCTCAGAAGGCAACTGTATTTTAACCTATGTAAATGTCATCCTGTGCTGTAATTTCTCAGGTCCATCCGTTATGGATACATGACTTTTCCATGTAAAGAGACTTCTCTCTATTTAGTGCAAGCTGTAGAGAGACATGAAGTTTTCACAAGGTCTCTAGGTCAGATTTCTCATGTCTGCAATGGCTTGATTTTCCATAGTTACTAAAATCTGGGCTGTTTGGTTGTGCACAGCATATGTTGAGTAAGATCCTCTACAATAGTCAGCTGAAACCATGATCCCCGCTGACGTCTCAAGATCTTATGTATGCAAATAAGAAAAGCCTTATCCATGTTTTCCATATTACAAGCAGAGTGCAAAGAGCTGCTCATTAACATTTTGATTCTGGACATGATACCAAATCGGTGATTTTGTGCCATCATAAAAGTATATTTTATGTAATTTTGAAAATATCATGTCTTTTTACTGCATTTGTATGATTGCTATTGAAAGCAACCATGACATCATGGTATTTTCCAGTGATCAGTACATTTTTTTCCTTTTTTAAATCTGGACGCAAGAACAAGCCTAAACTAAAACTAAGGCTCAAGTCAGATGGAAAAAGGGCTAGTAACTGGCAAAGGAAATAGGCTGTAAATAGTCTAGAGAAGCACATCTCCTTCAGAAAGTGTAGTGGCATCTTTAAACTAATGCATCCAGAGAAAGTCCTGGATCACCTAATGTAACCCACTGTCAACATTGTACAAAAGATAAGAAAGAGGAGAGCTTGAAGTAATTCAAAAGCAACTGCAGAAGCAAGCTGCAAGAATACAGACTTCTGGATAAAACCCCTCTAGATTTTATGTCAACAAAGCCCCTTCTTAACCTGTGAACCTTATGTTTTCTCAAATCGTGAAGAAATTTAAATATTTCCATACATTCTGACAGATTTTGTTTATATGTTTTCTCATATATGTCAGGGTTTATACAAGAGCTCTCTGCTGCTGTCATTACCAAAAAATAACTGTTTCTCACTCTTTTCACCAGGTTCTACAAGCTCAAGTGCTGACCCACTGCCAGACACCATTCTGCATTGGGTTTTGGGTGGCTTTGTGAGAATGAATTAATTCTGTGTTCTATAAAGATCCACACCTCCACTTTGATTTTAAATCATAGTGTCCAAGCTCACTTGCACCATGAGGTATCTCTACAAGAAGAAATTGATCTGATTTATTTATTCATGGAATGGAATTGCTTTGACTATAATGTACAGGCTTTAAAACATCAGTTCCCTCTCCTCCCATTATTACAGAGTTTCCTAATTACCTCTCTAATCACACTACCTAATATTGTAAAGTGCCTTGGAGTGTGTAGAGAAGTTGTTGCACATTAAGAACCAAATTAGCAGATTTGGAGAGGAAAGAAGAGTCTTCTTTGTATTTTTCCCATAGCCATGTGAAAAGAAGAGTCTGCTTTTCATCCTTTTGCTGACATTACATCTCTGAAGGTCCAGGTGGCAGAGTACAATCAGACCATATGCTTCAGAGAAAAGTATTTTTCAGAATATCACTTTGAACTTACAGTTCAATAAATTTTACCTTCCTACTCATGCCTTTTTAGCATCTGAGTTTACTGAACTACTGTCAAGCAAACCAAAAGAGGACCTAGGGAAACAGGTGGCAAAGCCCTGGGCTGCAGTAGAGGCCTGGCCCTGAGGCAAGAATCTCATCAAATTCCCTATTTTTGAAATGTCTTATTGTAACATTTGATTGTGCTTGTGATATAATGTAAAACAAACAAACAAACAAATAAATAAATAAATACAACATAATTCAATTCTGAAGTTCTACTACTTCACTCACCCTAGTTCATTTTAAGTTGTGTCTTGGTTGAGACTTTTCCTTGAAGTATTGTTTTTCACAGAAAGGCTCAAAGACTGTGTATATGCCCCAAATAGATCAATTTTCTTCCTCAAATTCCTGTGCTAAGAATTTGCTGAATACTTTAAAAGGTATACAATTTCTTCAGTAAATTTAATCAGCCCATCCATTTTTAAAGGACCACAGAAGTCAGTATTCAATTAGAAACTCTCGGTTCAGTCTATTAGCTCTCTCTGATTTCAATGAGCTTCTGACTTGCTTAGTACTGTGAAAGCATTTCTAGTTTTGATATTACTTCTTTCTTGAAATCTCCAATAGCATAAAAAATAAACAGACAAACAAATAAAGAAACAAAGAACCCCACAAAAATAAAAGACAACAAAACCAAACAAAACCAAACCAAGTTAGCCATTTTCTGACCATCTGAAAGATGCTTCCTGTAAGATCCTTCGTTCTCGACCAGGTGTTTTCAAGAGTGTTAATTCTGACACAATTTCGAGTCCAGTTTGGTTTATTGCTTCTCCCGAATGCTTTTTGTTAATACTCATTCTCAACTTTTTTGGAAGGTTTATTGTGCTACATGAAGTGATCAGAGCAAGACATTTGTCCTTTTACTTGTGTTGTGTATACTATTATTTCTCCAGTCAACAATGCCAGCCAGGAAGTGGATGCACAGCAAGTTCCACGTTTCAAATGTTCTGTGGCTTGGTTGTTAAAATTTTACGCATCTCCAATCCAGCATTATTTTCATAGCACCCTATGCAAAATTCCACAATAAAAGAGAATGCTGTTAGTCAGGCTCCCTTTAAAAGGTGTGAAGCTGCCCGTGGTATGCATGCTTGACCATCTTTTATTTTATATATGTTTACCACACTAAACAAATTTTTCTACAACAAAGGTTTACATGGAACCTTACCCATTACAACCATCTTTTTTCAGAAATCTGTCTTTTTAATGAGTTTGACAAAGGTTCAATTATTATGTACATTTCAATCTCTTTCCTTGGAAAGAAATATCACACTTAACAGAAAGATCAAATCCACCACCAGATATTTTTAATGCATGCCAGCAGTCTTCCTTTGTAAAGCAGTAGTAGTCTATTCCCTTACCTTTTTATTTAGATGTGGATCCCTACCTACTTTCTTAACTGTTTTGTTCTATTCTTTCCCCCGTTAAAATCTACCTCAGCGTTTTGTATTTTTTTTAAATTTACATTTTTTAAACTTACAAAAAACCACAAATGAGGGATAGTTAAAAGGCTTAAATGCCTCAGATATCACTATTCTCAGTCCTCCTGCAGCCTGCAGAGGGGAAACAAAACAGAACAAGTGGTACTACGTTGAGATCATAATTTTAAGAGAGACCAGGTAAATTGTACGGCTACATAATTCAGAATTCATCTTAAAGCAGTTAGGATCTTCAGCAGGCAATAAAGCAACCACTTTATTTGCACTTCATGGTTTCTTACTGTCTCAACAAAATAAGCTAAAACAAAACAAAGACAAATAAAAGGGGAGGACGGAGCAGAGAAGTTGACGTCAAGTAGAACTGCAGAGTTCATATGGTATGGACTAAAAGATTTCTCAAATTATTCTCACTCTCAGTTGGACAGAAACCAGCACTGAACAACTGTTAAAATCAAACAGCCATATTAGTTTCCATTAAAGGTCTGGCTCAGAGGGCAAGAACATGGGGCTAACCTGTTCAGCCAAGCCAGTGAGTCTGCAGCTCCATATGCTTCCATCTACTTTTGGGAACTTCTTTGCAAGCAGCATTTTCCATACATGACTTCTCACAATCAACCATTCAATTCTCTGCAGATCACCAGTCTATACTCCATGGGCCACAAATAATTACTCACTAATTTTACCCATTTTCTCCCCCCTCATCCTTCCCCTACGCTACTACTACTGTCAGATAAAGCAAAAGTGTAACAAGGAACTAGACTATTAAAAGTATTTTAAATATAGACTCTTACCTATACGGCTGTGCCTTTAAATCTGTATAGGAAAGTCCATTATATTTTAACACATGGAAAACAAGTCCATGCCAATTATTCTGCAAATACAAATGTTTAGAGTGTGATCAGCTGAAGTGCCACGTTAGCTCTGTCCTTGCACATATTCCTTCATCTGTACTTGAGATGCTGCTGGAGAGCATTTTCTGAGCTACACAAACTTCTCATCTGAACCACCACAGCCATTCTTGATTTGTAAGTGAGCAAGTCCAAAATCCATACATATGTACAAAAAAAATAAGGCACAACAAATTCATCTCTGAGGTTTAGACTGTGGGATGGGTTAAAGCCCTTCTAGAAGTAAAAGATATTTTGATTTCACAATAAGTTATTATTCTATCTTACCAGTAAAATGATAGTGACAATGTTTTTACAATGCATGTTTGTGCCGGTTTTGGCCAAAATCTAGCAATATATCCTCTGGGAGAAAGTCAGGTCACAACCACCCTTCCCCCCTACCAGGTTTGGGGAAAAAAGATTCCTCAAAGGAAAGTGAAGGAGATAAAACTTATTTATTTACAAACACACAGGAAAAGGATAATAAGACTAAATAGTAAAATCCCTCACTATAACAAGAAAACCTGGGAAGAAAAGTTCTCCTGATGTGTTCTGATGTTGTTGAAACAGTCCAGAAGAGGAAAAAAGGAGGAAAAAAACCCCACCAAAGTCCTAGGAAACACGCGGGAGACCAAGGGATGAAAAAAACCAAAAAAAAGAAAACTGTCTGAAGAGACAGGCAAGGGTGCTCCCTCCATGCTACCACCACTGGAGAATGCAGAGGAGTCTCTATCTCTGTGTCCTTGGGAACTTGCTTTGAAAAGTTCATTTGCTTTTCCCTCCCCTCTCAAACTTGGTTTAAAGGCACAAAATTAATTTTTTGTCATAGAGCCGTGATAGGGGATACACACCATAGAGTCAAGATACACACCATGCACCCCAAGACAATGTTCAATAAAGAATGTTTGAAAACAGCCTATCAAACAAAAAAGCCAGAAATCTATGCCCCTTTGCAACAATGTCACAAATAAATCTTCAAATGACAGCAATATTAAAAAATTGTATACTTACAGGGACTTTTTAAGAAACAGAAGAGAGCATGCTAGGCTGGAAAGGAGGAGAAACAACAAAGGAGCTTCTGTTTTAACCATTCTTGTTCCTTGTGCATGTTGTGCAGTGCCTACAAAAAAGTTAGCTCATTTCAGGTAAAAAAGAGATGTCATTTCCTTTTTCACTAACCATCCAGTGAGTAAAGTGCAGTGAAGAGATGGTCTCTCTCAGTTACCCAAAGCACTATGGGCACCTCTGGGTTGGAACATCAGCCAAAGTTTTGGGATACACAGACTTGAATATTAAACAAATCAGAGAACTTTATGTGCACAAGCAAGCTGCAGCAAATCCCTCTTCAACATTTAGTATCACGCAGATATTGCAATAAAACACGATTTTATGTCATAAGTATCCAGAAGGACTACTTATCTCTCTATTAGTTAGTAAAATAATACCAAGAAAAAATCTGTGCATTATCTATAAATAGATCTGGGAGTCTGAGAAAAAAACCTCAACCTGCTCTTTAACATAAAGGACAAATGGGTATAAACTACTCATGAAAGAAATAAAGCTGAATATTAAAGGATTTCTAAACATCCTTGAGGTTGTAGGAAGAGCTGCCCAAGAGCATCAGCAAAATAAAATAAATCCTAACTAACCCAATGGTTCCATAATGAAATTTTTCTTGTTAATGAATTTAATTATACTCTACCATTATCTGCAATACAAGGGCATTGGTATCAGCTATCCAATCTACATTATACTACTTTTTCCTTACTGAGAAAGGAGTTAATCTCCAATATATTAACTTAAGTTTCTAGAAGGCGTTTTTTAGAAGGGCACTGAGCAGCTCTCCTGGCCAAAGTGTTTGGAACATCTTCTCCCTCGAAACCAGACCCTGGAAGCAAAAGGCAACGGACAGATTTTCAAACTATCATCATCTGGTGGCTGAAGAGGTTGACCTAGATTGATTTTACTGACAGCCACTGAGTAGACACGGCTTGAATTGGAAGTGCAGAAGCAAGGATGCACAATGAGAACCTGCTAGTTCTCAGTGATTTTATGTATTCTTCATGGCAAGTTTAACATTGACTTTTGTTTTAGGCATAAAGAGTCCTCACAAAACTGGCTCAATTCAAGCTTGCTGAATCTGATTTCATTAACAGAACTACACCTTCCTCTGCCAAGATTTAAGATTTCTGTATTCTGACTTACAGCTGAGATGAGCTGTTCTGTGAGAGAGAAGTAGAGAAAGAAGTTTAATCTGTCTTCCACCTTTACAAAATTTTCCTTTGTCTATTATTTAAAAATTCCTTAAATGTTAAACAGAGATAATTTTTTTAATAAGATAAATCTGTAGTTATTGATACACTATACATGTTTGGCTGCCTGTAGAAGTCAATAAAATACTCAAACTACTAGGATAAATTGGCTGCAACAGAGCTAGTATTTTAAGGGTCTGAAAAAAAAACGACAAAAGGACAAATCCCATGAGAACTGGGTACTTAGATGAAATGATCACTGCAGAATGTCTTTCTCAGAAATGTAATAGAGAATCAGCACAAAGGAACTGAAGTACTCTGTTGCATTCAGAGGTGGACTGCCTTTGCCTTCATCTCAACAAAACTATAAACATTTTCCCAATCTTAGTCTATTTAAAAGAGAAACACATTATTATATTTTTTTCTCATACTCCATAGAGTCTGTACTCAGATTCTTTTTACACCTTGCATTGTTGGTAAACTACTTATTTGCATTCAGTGTTTTAATGTGTTAGATTGTCTTGAGCTCTGATTCAGGCTATAAGAAGTTACTGACTTTTTCATTTAGTTCATATTTTTCCCTAGAGAAATAGATTTGTATGGACATATAGCTCTCACTGTGGTAGCTCGTACAAATGTGGTCATGTAATCAAAGGCAAGATAGCAGACAAGACAGACTGCTGAGTTCTGCTTTGGCAGTTCCTGTGTTCCCCTGAGCCACAATTACTGTCTATACTATCCAATCTGTAATACCTTTCATGTATCTGGAAATGCTTATGAATAATATTCTATTGTATGGTATACTTTCTCTACCATTGCCCCATTTCATTTTTCTAAGTGCTACAGCAAAATAAACTGCTACAAATACTTTAGCAGTATTCACTCACATGTATTGACTCAGACTTTCTAAACCAAATAACTGCATTGTCACATTTTCCCCTTCTCATTATATTTTCAGAAAATTCAGGCTTTACCTCCCAAATGCTGTCTTCTACTTTTCTCTTCTCTAGATTTCTAACTTTAAAAATAGTACTGTTCTTCAAATGAAATCCCTTGAGAGATAAGATGACATCTCCTTGTGCCCTACCTGTTAGCAGCAGCAAATGAAATTTTGCTGTTTAAAACTGCGGTGTGCAACCATTTTTAGGAGAGTGATAGCTAACTAAGCAATTTCATATAATTACCAGCTACAGGAATGTACAGCTCTCTAGGTCATTTTCCCTTGAGAATAAGTTCTTCCTTAACTCTAATTCATGATGTTGAAAATATGTATTAATTTGTTTGTTATTTTGCTCTCTTCAGAATCTGGTCTTTAAAGAATTGAAAAAAAACCAAAAAAACCCCCAAAAAACCCCAACTTTGAAGAGCAGCTCATTTACCTTGCTTTTTAGAGCCCACATTATTCACTATTTATGGGCATTCAGGTGACTGGTAGGCATTCATGGAGATATTTGTGAATCCCAAGAGTTCAATAGATTGTTGCATGAATGATGAGTCATCTGGAAGTTTGCATTGCAACTGGATTATCCTCTACTGAAGATCCACTATTTATTACTGGTAATTCTTCATCTTAAAGATACCCATCATGGAAAATGCCAAATCAATATCATCTAATGCATGTGACCAATAATCATTTCCAGAAAAGAAGTATCATGTTTAAACACCAAGTTCCAAGATAACATTTCCTTGACTTTTATAGTCTTTGAAAAAACAAAACTGTATTTTATATGCACTAAATAAAGGGATTGTTTCTTGATTGCTTTCTTTCTTTTCTCTTTCTTTCTTTGGTACCTTTTCTTTATTTTTTTTTTTTT
>VWZQ01005894.1:3419175-3456908 GCA_013397015.1 Myiagra hebetior | reverse complement strand
AAAAAAAAAAAAAGAAACCAAGACAAAATAAATTTATCACACACATTCTACCCCTTCCCTCAGCACATTTAATTTCAGATAGATGAGGTTATATGAGGAAGCATTGCTTTTGACATTTAAAAATAATTGTTTTCCAGTTTCTCAGTATCAGCTACCCAATGTAAATTCACATGTGAAAAGACAGCTAAGATATTATGCAGACATTAGAAAAAAACTAAGTCCCAAGCTACACTTTTTAAAGGAAAACCACTTTGGCAGGCTATAATAATGTTGCACAACACCTGACTTAGTAAATTCCATCAACTATTCATAGTGTGTTTTTAATGAGAAATACTACTCAAATTCTGTACATTTAGATAAGAAACAAAGGTAACCTTTTCTTCATTCACTTTTTAAAATTTTCTAAGTGATAACAAAAAATCTTCTGTACTTGAAATTGATATGCAAGTAAAACAGCTCCATCATCTGCAGCATGGTTTAAAACAACAGTGTGGTTTTAACTCCCTGTTGTTTCAGACCACAGAGAGGCATCTTTGATGAGCAGGAATTCTGATGAGCTGTGCAAATCAGGCACATTTCGACTTTTTGTTTTTTTTCAAAATGTTTTTCAGCAAATAGTTTCGATTGTGTCTAAGAAATAGTAGTGTTTTCTATTCTGAAATAGTGCAACACTATCATTTCTTCAAAGGAAGGCTAGAAAGAACTGACAAGAAAGCCACAAAACCACTAAAGAAGGGATTATCATATTGGGAGGGGCAAGGACACAAAAACAATTATCATTATTTAACATAAATAACCTTGCTATTTAGTTTGACATTTCTAATATTGCCATGTTTTAGGAATAATTGTCCCTAACTTCTGCTACAACTTCAACAAGTCAAAAAATATTCTCGCAATGCAGGTACCTAATATCAATAGCATTTTCCTTATGGTTTCCTCCACTTATATAATTGCCATGAGTAGGACTGCTTGCACTTCTGACAGTCTCAAGGAGAATTTGAATTTCACAGCATCCAATTTCACCCTCTTTTTTCTCATCATACACAAGATGGAGATGCTTCCTCTGACTTGCTTAGGGAAACACTTCATTAGAAACACGATGCATGACATAAAGCAAAACACCCACAAAACAAATGTAAGATACTGAAGCACAAGGAGAGGCTGTATTCATTTTTTGCAATGGCTCCAAAAGAATCAAAATGAGACAAATTTAGGTAAGTTTTTTTCTAATTACATAAGTGACACAGACAGGAACCTAATGAAGTTATCACATCACCAGGTTTTTACATATACTTTGCACTAGTTATCATTCCAGATTTTTATCATTTCAGATGAAATAGACTTCAGATTTTGTGGGTAGCATGTTAGTGAAGGTAGCAGGTTAATCTAACTAAAATATCTAAAAGGTCTTATCATACTTACTAGATAAACATAATGCAGCATACATGCAAAAATGTGTTCATCTGTACTCAAGAAAGGAGCTGCAAAAAATGTCCACAATGCTGTATCTTGAATGACAGAATAGAGAACTAATTATGGATTACAGTTGTTTAGTTGATCCACCTGTAATCATTATGCAACATTTCCCAGTAGTACAAAATTATGAAAATCACAGGGGGAATAGGGGTAGTTTGTGGCAACTCTGTTCAACTTTACACAAACTGTTTCTTCTATGGCCGGGATGCACTAGCACTAACGTGTCCGAGCAAACAAGGCACACTGCTGCAATTCAGGGAATCTGTGCTCTGCATGCAGGGATCTGCCGCAAACCATCCTTCACATGTCTGCGTGCCACTGCTCCCCTTTCTACTTCTTTCATCTTAACAGTGACAGATGTTTGGGACCAGAATAGCATATTATACTGTATTTCTATTTCCCAAATGCTTCCAGGCCTGGCTTCACTTGAGGCCTTTAGGTGCTAATGAAATATAAATGATAATGCAGACACTGAGCTCTAAGTGCTTCCTAAAAGTGTAGCTGAAGAGTACATTTGAAATAATACAGGATTCATTTGTCCTACAGGATTTTTTAATGTCTTGCACCGAATTCACATTTTTAGATGAGTATGCTTTGAGGTCAGGGCAAGAATTCTTCTCACATAAGCAACTCAGCTGAAAGTAATTTACTTGAGAGGCTTAATCAATTCTCCTTTTGAATGCATCCAACTTTGCAGAAAAGCAGCATTTGAGAGAGTACACATGATGGAGTACAAAAAAACATACTGGAAAGGTTCCTTTCAATTATAGCATTTTAATTTGACAGAACAAAGTTTGTCTTTTGCAGACTGTGGTTTGCTAGCTAGAAATACATTAACTTTTAAGAGAAGAAATTTCTGTCACATCATTCTAATGTCTGTCAACCACCTGATGTCTCTACTGGGATAATATAAACTTTTCTAAATTGTCATATCTTCACCAAAATCATTGATTGTCCTTTAGACACTGAAAATTCCCAGAGGACCAATCTTTAACAAGAAGGATAGCAGAGTGATTGTCAAGTCAGGCCCCAAGTACTTTGGACTGCACAGCAGCAGCTGGTACAGGTTTATTCTTTCCACTTCCACAAGTTTTTTAATGCACTAGTTGGGCAATGTCTGGTTATCCTGCATAACGTTAAATATCCTTTCCCAAACAAAGATTAGAATCTGAATTGGATCTTGATCGTCTCACCACCATTTTCCACATTCCATGGAAATCATTAGCACTTTGGACGCAATGAAGATGGCAGAACTTGGTCTGCCATATGTGCCAGGGCCATTGAAAGTTGCTAGTTTGGAATCAAATGCAGGTTATTGTGGAAGCCAGGATTTACCATATGTTCACAGTAGTAAATGGCTTTTTATCTGCTAATGGCTACCCAAAGCTTTTATGTATGTAGATGTTATTCGTGTATGGCTTTAGGCAGGTATCTATTAATGCATACCTAGGTAGATAGATATAACCAGACAATAAAGCTGTCAGAGAGAAAAGTTCTTAACCATATTTAGAGAGAAGTATCATGGAGCTCAAATCAACTATAGTATTCAAATATATTATATTAGGCTACACCTTCAGTTAAAGAAATTACCAGATACAATTTTACAACAGACAAGATTCAGATAGGAAAGATAAAGATCAGTTACCTACCTCATTGTCTCAAGAAAAATGAATTAATATCATTAATTTCTACATATACTTCATGGACTTGCACAAAGTGTCTAATGGAATTTATGAAATAAATTTAAATAAATTCCTGGACTATTAGGGAAGGTGACAAAAAAAGTTAGCACAGCTGTGATTATATAAAACATTAGGAACTTAAATTTATATATATTTGAGGCAATTCCAAGTACCAGCAGAGGTGCTTTACACCAGGTATGCTGGACCAGTGAAAACAACCAACAAAAAACCCAAACCAAAACATTAAAAATCAACCCTCCCTATCCAAAATCACCCCTTAAACAATGAACACTGGTGTTCACTGATGAACAAAATATCTGAGCAATGAGGAAAAAAATCCAAAGAAATTTGATACTTCAGGTATCTTGGAAAGAAAAACAATTAAATGGATGCAATTGGCAATGACATTAAGGTCAGAATAGCAATGAACAGATTACCTTTGTAATCTTGACTCCAGCTAGACAAAAACAAAACCTCTGGATACTAAAGTGTGAATATTCAATAAAATATAAAAACAAATTGACTATGTAGGACTTCAAACTGTGGACTTAATGAGATTCTCCAGTGAGCATTTCACAAACTGCTGGTCTGAAGAAATTTTCAGTATCTGATTGCCAGGACAAATGCTACAAGAAAAGGCAGAAATAAAGCCATTTGGGAGCAGAAATAAATGATCAAAAATTGCAGTATTTGGAATGCCTATGAGCAGTAATAAGACTCACCTGTGACAAGAATATTAAATGAAGAACACTGAAGGGGAAATAATCCATTTTGAAGATTTAAAATAGAGGCTTCTTAGAAAACAATTAAGATGACAGAGATGATTATAAAAGACAAAGATAAAATGACACAACAGCTTCAACTGCACTCCAAAATTATTCTAGAAGACTAAATGGACAAATAAACATATCCTTCAGCTGCTGTTTCAGGCAGATCTTCTGGTTGGTATTTTCGACACAATAACAATTCCTTCCTGATCCTGCAAGGGGTCTTGATGACTTCAAAGTCACCTTAAAAACATAGTTCTATTGTCTCGTTGACTACATAAAAATAACTATTCTAAAACCACAGTGGTTCCTCCCTGAACAGGAGAAATAAGGAAATTTAAATATGAGAAATTCAGAGGAAAAGGACAAGACGTCTTGAGGTCTACCGAAAGTAAGACATAATAAGTTTGAACATGATATACTTCAAGGTACATAATATAAAAAACACACATGTTTTGCCATTAGGGTACACTAGATTTGCAACAGATTTGCCTCTGAGGTAACACAAGAATTTCAGAATGACTCTCAAATATGAGTTATTTGGTGGACCAGAATATATCACATTATATAATGCTACATCTTGGGTGCAGCTGAGACAAAAGGCTTGTCTCAAAGTACCAGTGTTCATCTCTCCCCCAGTAAGCAACATTAATCAATGCTTCTATGTACTTCCAGGGTCTTAATGCTCTTCCACTGGCAAACACACAATTTTTTTATTATTTTGATATGCTTCTCACCTTATTGAGATATACACCAAGTTCCAGAGAGCTCTCCATGCAGACCAGTCAGAAATATCCATCAGAAACTCTGGAACTATAAATATTTTTTTTTTTTTTTTTCACAAAAGCACTTAAGAAGCACAAATCTGTACATAGAATCATAGAACATTTTGTGTTGGAAGAGACCTTAAAGATCATCTAGTTCCATCCCCTCAACCACAGGCAGGGACAATTTCCGCTGGATGAGGTTGCTCAAAACCCCATCCAACCTGGCCTTAAACACTTAAAAGGGATGGGATACTCACAACTTCTCTGTGAAACCTGTTCCAGTGTCTCACCACCCTCACAGTAAAGAATCTCTTCCTAATATCTATTCTGAATTTACCATCTTTCAGTTTAGAACAATTACTGCTTATCGTCTCACTCCACGACCATGTAAAAAGTCTCTCTGCAGCATTCTTGCAGGCCCCTTTTAATACTGTAAGGCTGGTCTAAGTTCCCCCCAGAGCCTTCTTATCCCAACTATCTCAGCCTGCCTTCATAGCAGAGGTGGTCCAGCCCTCTGATCATCTTTGTGGCCCTTCCCTGGGCTCACTTCAACAGGTACATTTCCTTCTACTTCTCATTTTTGGGAAATGGACAAAACTGGACACAGAAGTCAATAATCACCTCTCTCAAAATGTCAGCCATTATGGATGCTGAAGAAACCTCAGCAGAGAATTTCTTTAGCTCTCTGCGGTAGTTTGTGAGAACTCTGTCTTTCTCATGCTGAACTATGAAAAACATGATAAGGTTTCTGTAAACCGAGTTTGCTATCTTGCACCTGCAGATATAATTAGAATTGTTATGATTTCGACTAGGACAATGAACGATGTGAGAATTGACCAATCACTCTGGTAGGTAGTTATCTAGAGGTCCAATAATCTCTTGCCATTTAGGTAGACACTAAGAGAACTAAACACATAAAAACCCGTCCTTTGTAAATTAAATAATTCCATCCATTCTCTTGACTGCATTCCTGTCTCTGAGTCTTTCTTAACCCTCCAACCAGCAGCTGAGACAGGCCATGATGCTTTTGATGCTGCCCAGGACATGTTTGGCTTTATGGGCTGCCAGCACTCTCATTGCTGAGTCATGTTGGGCCTCTCATCAATCAAACACATCCAAGTCCTCCCAAGGACTGCTCTCAGTCTATTCTCCATCCAGCCTGTATTTGTGCTTGGGATTGTCCAGAACCCAGATGAAAGACCTTGCCCTTGGCCTTGTTGAACTCCATTAAATCCTCAAGGGGCCACCTTTGAAGCCAGTCCACGTCCTTCTGGATGGCATGTCTGCCCTCCGGTGTGTCAACCACACCACCCAGCTTGGTGTTATCAGCAAACTTTCTGAGGGTGAGCTTGATCACTAGTTGAAGGAAAAAAATTCACCTTCACTCAAACTTGAATGAGTTTTTACATAAAAATCTCAGCATTAAAAATCAGAAAATATGAATTCTGACAATAAAATTACAAAATCCTGTATTTAAGTACTACAAGGCAAAAATCCTCATTCATCTTTATGCCTATGGATTATTTTCAGTTTGCTTTCATTCTTACAAAATTGATCATCAGTATCCACTAAGAGCAACGCAGCAAGGTAATTAATGATATTATAACTTTAGTGGATATGCATCAGTGTGCTGAAGTTTGCCTTGTTTGTATAGAGGGGCTGCAAGGGGAGAACTTTTTGTTTAAAAGAAAACAAATAAACAAACAAACAAAACCACAAAAGCCAAAACACAAACAAAAATTTCACCACCGCAAAACAACCAACACCCCACCAATCTCATATGATTAGACAATTTCAAAATAATATTTAACAAGTGGTAGTTTCTGCTAAGTTGATATTAAAACAAATCATTCCTAATATAGTGAGCATGCCAATTGCAAAGCAGTTTGATAAATTTTGATCACAAATAACTTGATTTTTAAGGCTCCAACCCTTTAAGAGACAGGAGAATTGAACCCAAACTTCCTTCATGATAGGACCAGAATCAATGGCAGAAGTCTTATTTGGAAGGGCCAAAAATAATCACAGAATAATTAAGGTTGGGAAATACCTTTAAGATTATTGAGTCCAACCACTAAACCAACATCACTGTGTTCACCACTAAACCATGTCCTCTAGTACCACAGCTATATGGTTTTATGAACACTTCCAGGGATGATGATTCCACCATTTATCTGGGCAGCTACTTCCAGCGTCTGACTGCCTTTCAGTGAAGATATGTTTCCTAATATCTAATATTATCCTCCCCTTTACCATGTTGCAAAATTTTTGTCCCCTTGGTACTGCAGGGCAGTATTTATGATCCCACACCCCATTTGCTGTCAGTGAGCCCCCAGCTGTGTCTGCTCAATAGGAGAGCAGGTTCAGTACTGCAATCAAATGCTCTTGGCAATGTCTTTGTAAAACCTCTTTTTAATAACTCTAGTAACACACATTTTGGTATCAAAAAAGGTCAAGAAAAATAACCTGATAGCAACTCCAGTCACTAGCTCTCTACATTCTGGCAGCGTGGATCTGAGAATGCAATCTGATATTTTGTTTTCCATGATCTTCCTGTGTGTAATCAGTGTCTGCACCCAGTATATTTATGATGGATTTTTTTCTTCTGTTCCACTTCCCTAGGCATGTTGCAGACACATTTCAGTTATTCTGTCATCTTTTAACATCTTCTCTGTGCCCCTGTTCTATTTGTTTTCAAATTAAGTTCCTGCTCATTCTAGCAAAGGGTGAACTCCTGATATATAAGTGTGCTTAACCTGAACATCATCAGTATCAACTTCTTGAATAGCTATTTCAGAGGAGAAGGAAGACCAATGCAATACTGGAATGCTGGTTCACTGGAGATCAGGATGATAACAGTATTACCAACACTATGCTTCTCCATAATAATTTCTTATTACTGCCAGTTATTGAGGCATACAGAACAAAAATAAGAAGATGATGAATTAATAAGACTGATGGAGCTCATACAACAGCAAGCAGATTCCACCTGTTAGTCTTAACCAGATATTTCTGAGACAAAACATAAGAGAAGAACATTCAGAAATTGAGCTTGCTGCCATCATTAGTACTGATTTTTCAATTGTTGAAAAAGAAAGGGGAGAGCTAGCTAGTTTTTTTAACAGTGGTTAAATGAATTCTATTTCTTCCTTCCCTTTCTCATTTTCAAGCAGCAGACTCATTTGGTCTACAGTGCTATCAACTTTGTTGGCATTGTAGAGAGTAATTCCCATACTGTCCAAAGCATATTTGGGAAGAAGCAGAAGACTTCCCCCTTGTGCCCCTGCAGATGTCCATATGCAGGAGCCACTTCCTCCTTTATTTCACCAGTTTCTGCTGCTTGGCCACACCAGGCAGTACCACCCTGGATTTCTACTTCTTTGTTAGCAAGTTATCCTCATGGGAGAAACAGAATGCATGTTTGCTTGACCACACTCTCTCCTAATGCACACTGATGATGTTTGTGGTGTGAAGGATCCACTGACAGTGACAATGTCAAATGTAACAGTCCTTTTGGCTGAATCAAAGAAACTATCATAATGAGACACATTTCTCAACAGTAAACCATCGCTTATCAAATGTATTTCTGCAGAAACACAGGAAGGAGTTTCAGAGAGGAGACTTCTCAGAGAAACCTGTGCCCAGATGTGAGGATTCATTTCTTTACAGCTAGTGGGAAGTGAGCAGAGGCAGTGTCAGTCTCTCCAACAGGTAAACAGGATACACAATGCATAAATCCAGCAAGCTCCAGCAACAGACGTCTCAAAAAAGGCCATGTAGGGAGCTACACTAATAACTGGCAAATACTCTATAATAGGTTCCTCTAGTACTAAAGTTTAACTCTCCGCTCAGTTCCAAGAAAATTTTAAAAAACCTTACATGTTATTATTTTGTTTTTCTTATCTTTTTTTATACCACATCATTATGCAGCTACTTACATGCACAGCAAAACTAAAAGTCTCTTTCTGATTTCATGAATACCAAGAGGAATGTTTTCCTAAGCAATTAGTAATCATCCTAAGACACAGTTCCACTCATAGTTCTACAAAGTCAGGATAAGAAAATACTTGAAATGCAAAGCATATCCACTACTAAATTATCAAAAAGACATAATAGCAGGATAGTAAATATGTGGTATGTATATTTAGTATTTATTGTAGAAATTTACTGCATATAAATTATAAGGAAGTGCCAGATGCATCTAATAAACATGAATGAGGATGGTTTCATACCCCCAGAGCTATATATGATGCTGTCTTATAGCTCTCTGGTTGAAAACATTATATAAAAATCACTTCACCTTGTTTAATCAGATTTGGATCCTCTAAGTCTTCTATCCTGAATTAACCAACTAGTCTGAAACAAGCTTCTATGGACCTATTCTCCACATAAGAAGAAAAAATGCAGTCTTTATTAACCACTTAGTATTCCAAGGAAAAAAAAAAAGGAAGTACATTTTTAGCAGAAGAATATTTTCTAACTATAGTTTTTTTACTACAGAAACACATCTCAATGGATACATTATGATGTGTTTTGCCCTTAGGTATTATTTCTAAATTCACCCTTTAATTTTGAATACAAAGAAAAATAAAACGAAAAATATGATCATTATCCTCAGACCACCAGGTCTTAGAAATGTGAAAGGGGAATGTTGCCTAGAAAAAAATAGCTCCCCTAGCCATATTATATGTATGAAGAATGAAGCAGAAATAATGGTTTTGTTTCCCCCTTATCACACAGATAGATTTTATAGAAGGATAGCCTATACTCTTTCAAAAAGAAATTTGTTCAAAAACAAATTTCAAGGAAAAGTGCTACAGGATTAGCGCAAAGTCTAGTCATTGTTGCTAGTGTTTGAGAAACAGGGGGTAAAAGCACATAGATTCCCTAGGACACTTGATAGGGAATTTTTAGGCCGATCCATGTATTTGAGCCAACAAACAGCATTGTCATATTTTCTGGTCTTTCCCCTTATTTTTTCTGTGTTTTTTTTCCCTAGCATTTTAAGAAGTAGTTTACTTTCAGTGAAATAAATAATCACCAAAAGAAATAGACATTTATGCAAACAGTTCATATAGAAGATATCACCAGCCCATCCTCTAGCTAGCTTTTATCTTCTAAAGACAATGACAGCTTAGCATTATATTCACAAATGAAATGAAGCCAGCTCTACTCATCAGCTTATGACTACTTCTACCAATTTCAGCCACTACTTTGACTGAATGCCGTTTGTCACATATCAAGAGCATTTCTGGCATTTGCACTTACTTAAAGGGAAAATGTTTCCCACGCCCATTCACTTTTCAGGGTGGGTAATAGCTTAGATTGCTTGTCAAAATGTAAAATTCCTTCTGAGCCTCTCTTTGGTGTTGATGGCAGGAAGACAGCATGAAAGAAGTGAGAAAAATGCTAAAACTGGTGTCACCAAACTGGTTTTGTTTAGGATTCACACAACACCTGCACTGCTTACTTCAAGTCAGCTTCATGATGCTGATTTTAAAGTGAACAGTGATTCAACATAAAGTGGAAAATGAATACATAGATGAGGTTATTGAAAACACAAATTGACCCAAGTCTTATAATACTTTTATGATACTATTGCAAGACCAAGCATCAATTTTTAGCTTCACCACCTTTAACTTTCATCATGGTGGTGAAAGGTAGAACTTAGGAAGGCCCAGGATCTGCTGAAGTCACTAACTTCTTTCAACAACTTAAAGGAAATAAAACCAAACCATAGAAAAAAATACTGAATGTCTACCTGATCTTTCTTTTTTAATCTCATCTGCAAACTTTCCACTGACAATCACTTTTTTCATGTTACTGCACTTAAGTTACAGCCAGGATAGAAATTCCAGCCATGCCTACTTCAGAGCATGCTGTAAGTGCTTAGTCCTCACCACAACAAGATAGAGACAGCTGGTGTTTTCTGTAGCCTCCTTGACCCTGCAGTTGATGATCATTGGAACTAAAGGCGCAACTAAATATTGTTAGCAAAAGAACTGTCTACTGATTGGATCCACCATGAAAGGGTTTCTACAAGGAAGCCTTTTGATAGGTAAGGCACAGAAAATCTGGTGTTTGACATTCATGCTATCATGCATACGGTGTCATCAGGTATCTTATTTGCTTGTTTTGAGCAAGCAAAGCACAAATGCAAGCACCAAGTGAAAAATAGCAAGCCCATGCAACTGAAAACACAAGTTTTGGCACAAAGCATGAATACCATGCTAGCCTGTGCTCAGGGGAAACTTGCAGACTTCCAGAGACCCTCCTCTTCCCTTTCAATCCACAAATGTCTCACATATAAATCCTAACTGAAAAAAGAACATACTGCACATCAAAAATGTATGCATAAGGCAGCTGCATCCCCTTCTTCCAAGCTGACTTGAAGTCATTATCTCTAGCTAATTAGCTCTCCAAAAGTCTGTGAAGTCCAGAGATACTCAGGTGATATTGTTGATAACATGCCAATTATGATGTAAATTACAAAGACATGAGGTTAGGAACTGGAAAGAAATGGACTTACTTTGTCCTTATTAGAATGGGTTATTATTAAAGACTTGACTTAAATATGACAGATTGCATTTCACTTCCTACCAGTCTTCTGAGATGAGCATCTTATCTTGAGATACAATGTCAGGGATGTTAATTACTGTGAAGTACAAAAGCACAGAAGTTCAGCTAGGAACGCTGCACATTCAGATTCATGAATATAAAAGCAGAGTGATAAACGACCCATCTACAGCTAAATGCTGGTAATCTTCATATTGACGCAAGACTCTCCCCAGAACCTGAAATTCATGAGATCTAGGAGGTAAAGGCTCATATTATGGTTTCTGACTTTCTGTGTTACAGCTTGGTTTTAAAATGTTTAGAAACAAGAGTCCTGAAAGTATGATTCATACCCCAGCTGGAAAACACACAGCTGCCCCATGCATCTTCTGTTTTTCAGTACAGATTCTGGAATCACTGGGGATGGGCAGTATCAAACATGCATACTCTAAATGGCTGACCTCGGAGCATAACAACTGACTGTGGAACCAATACTGCACCAGCTATACAAGCACAATTGATTTTTCATCACTTCACAGTCAAATTCTTCCTTGCAAATACTTGGAAGCAAAAGGGGTTGCTTTTCTGATGTTTGGGTTTCTTTTTCTCTTTAGTGAAACTGCATCAGGAATAACATTTTCTGCAGTTTAGGAATCTGGAGTGCACAGTTTTCCAAATTTTGAATTTTAACTCCTTTCTCTCATACCTAATTTTTTTTTTTGTCTCAAAGTTGTCATTTCTGGAAAACACAAGCATCATAAAATACTCTAAATGTGTTTTATTTTAGTACCTACCACCTCTCTTATAATTGTAGCATCGAGGATCTAGCTGCAGTTGGGACCCATTCTGGAAGGACTTGGGGTGTACTTCTCTGAAGAGACAATTGCTGTCATGATAATTTTATGTTTCAGACAGGTAAAATGATTAACAGATTAGAATTAGAATTTGTGTCCTTTTTGCAATAGGCTCAAAGTCAAGCTAGTAACAGATTAAATCGTCAGCAAGGATTACTATGTGGAGCAGAAGCAGAATTCACTTTCTTTCACAATTTCAGCAAGCATCTTGTAAAAAAGTCATGCTTTGTTTAAGCCTCTCACCAAGTAAGACTCTGGAAAGCAAACCCATGCTCAAAATATTTATATAGAGAACAATTAATAGAAAAATTGGTGATTCCCAGTGCTCTAGGGAGAACTATCTGCTTCAAAATTCTCTCAAAAGCCCATTATCCCCTTCAGCTGAAATCACCCCTCTGTAACAGATGGCACAGTAATAGTGATGTGCTCACATTTCTCTACTGAATTTGCAACCCAAGTTGCTGGAGTGAGGGATTTTGTCCAACTCAACTATAAACAAGCTTGCCCCTTGTCCTAGGTTACAGTGTAAGGTGTAACCAAAAGCATGTATTCTACTATCATCTTCACAAGCTGTTAAAGCAGGGGGGACAGTGTTCATTGTCTCCTACTGAGGCTCATCCCTGATAACTCCCTCTGGGGGCTATCTCTGTTAATGGGCAATCAAGGACCCACCACATGATGCATGGAATTGCATCACCACATTGTGAGATGCTCCGCCCAGGGGATGGAGCCAAGCAATCCCACCTGGATATAATCTGAGTTTTGGAACACCACACTCAGCCCTACCTACTGGATTCCCAGAGGACAAGAGCTACTGCTGAAGCTTCAGGTGAAGACCAGACCCTTCTGCAGGATCACCTGAGCTTCAACAGAACCACTTCATCTGTACTGCTACCACCACCCTGGATAACAGGCTGTCAGGTTGTATCCTGATTCTGTCAGTGTTCTTGTACTAGAGCATTTATTTTCATTTTTGTATTAAATTATAATTTTGACTTCTGATCTCTCACTGGTTTGTTTTCAAACTAGTACACCCCTATTTAGTAAAATTCACTAACTTTTAGGTAACTTGATTTGTGCATTCCACTTCCCATCCCATGTGTCATGTAGCTTTTCTATAGTTCACATTACCATCTAAACACAAAACCTACTGTATATTCATAAATTCAATCATGGGACCTGGTACAAACTCCCTGAATTTTGTGGTGGTGATGGTATTGTGTAAAACCTCTTGATTTCAACTGAATGAAATACAAAAAATAGTATTACCTCTAACAATATTTTTTCTAATAGTCACCTTGACACTCAATTCTCAATTTATTGTATTCTTGCCTTTTAAAATTGTCAGTGTTCTATGGAACTTTATTCAGAAAATATGCTCTGAAAAGTTGGTAGGGGTCATTGAGGGATGTAATGCAGATATATGGAGCCAGCTAGTACTTCACTCACAGAAAAGTGCTGAAGGGACTGTGAGCACACTGGTTGCTGGTTTCCGTCGTATCCATATGCAGTTAAACAGGTCATCACTGTGATTTCAAAATAATTTATGTTTGTTACAGAGTTAATATTTTTTGGAGTAGGATGGGCAAACCTGACATTTCTCAGAAGGGCATTCAGATTAAGACAAGAATAAACAGCTTTTTGCTCTGTTCATACTCACAATCTTACATTTTCAAGGAATAAGTCTTGCTTCAGGTTTAATTTTTTTTGTTTTCTCTTTTTTAAGAGTCAGTCTGAACTGTGGTGTTCATTCCAAGACAAGTTCTTGAGATTAAGGGGAACTGAAAGCCAGCTAAAATGTTATAGAATTGCAATATATTTAGGTTAGACTTTATGATGTAATTCCCTAAGCAGTAAAGAGACTGAAGCACCAAGTTACCAGTAAAGATTGTAAAACCTCTCACTTGAAGTGTTTACAAACACTTCCAGTGTCAGGTATGATAGTTTTGATACTGTATTGAGGTAAGGAGATGTCCAAGACAAACTTTTGAACTCTTCCAGGCCTATTATATTTTAATATACCTTAACAGAACTGCAAATTGATATTTGCACTTTCAGAATGGCATAGATGTAACACTGATATACTGTGCTCAGTTAGACCTACAAAAGAGATATTCAAGAGACAGCTCTGATTTTGTTTAGCTATAAGTTTCAGAATTTTTTTTCATCTACTATATGAGCAAAAGACTAGTAAATTATTACTTTCTACTTCTCTTTTTGATACCAATTCCCTCCTTCACCTTCCACCTTCATTTTTCCACTACTAAAATGGTGAACCAACTTTTACAGAAAGAAGTAAACTTTTCTCCATCATCCTCCACCTCTGACTCTTAAAAGAAGATTAACAACCCCAGATATTCTAAAACCTGCAAAAAATTTAGAGGTTGTAACATCAGAAAAGGATTGTAGTTGATATGACATGAAGCAGCCCCTCTTCACCAGCAATCAGGTTTTCCATGTTTTCCATGTTTTCCATGTTTTCCATGTTTTCCATGTTTTCCATGTTTTCCATGCTATCCAGCTTTTAGTAAACCACACAGGAAGGCAGGGTGGGATAAACTGTCCATAAGAGAGCTTCTTAAACACATTATCTAGTGTTCCTTTGTGTCCAAAATCAAAAATGTTTTTATTCTCAACTGTTTTCACCATTATTTTGAATACCAGTTGTTCTTATCTGTCTGAAAGTCTTTTGTCAATTCTAGCTCTACTAAGTTTTTTTTTTCCTACTCGTAGACATTATAACACCAAGTCCTTTGGGTTAGTTATACATTGTGTGAAATAATTTATCCCAAAATAGTTTTATATATATTATTTTTTTGTCTCCTCCACAAAGGGAGTGAATGTAAGTATTCACCTGAACTCCTGTTCTCCAACAGCTACTAATTCTTGCTCCCATCTCCTTTCTCAAGCATTCTTTCCTCTCACCTAAACAAAATTTCAAAGTATTTTACTTCATCCAGATTTTAGTTTACATGATTCCACCTTCTACAAGAATTATATTCTCCACTGTATTCTCCTTCCCTAGGTGTGATGGCATTTTCACACATTGCTAAACACTGTACCGATGTTTTCGTTGAGCCATCCCTAATGCCAGCTAGAGCTACATGTTTATTTTGTTTATGTTATATGAAATTATCTTTTAAGCAACATAGATGAACAGCTCGTATTTGTTCTGCCAATATGGATGGTAATGCCATAAACACTTCCATCCTCTATTTTTGTATCATCTATTATTTTTGAATTTCTTAATCCCTTTTTCAGACCATTATAAAATTTTAACTACCTACAGAGCCATTTTTTTGCTTAAAAGCTTTTACAAGAAATAGTAATAATGTAGTCATTCTTATAATGATTATTTGCTTTTACTGCAGTAAAATACCTAGGGATCCCAGACTTTGACTGAACTAGCTATGAAGTCAGAACAGAAAGAGCAGTTCTCACTCCAGACAGCTTTCAGGTTAAAAGGAAATCAATCGCTTTTTATGCAATTTGGTATTCTCAACTGTAAATAAATAAGGACAAATCTACTACAGGTGCAGATATTAATGCAGCTGAGGTGAGTTAAAACATGCTCCCAAAAACTTTTCATTACAGCATATTTTCTCAACTCCCCTTTCTCTTCTGTTCAGTGCTTCCTGGAGAACTAATGACATCCTACCTAAACTACTGTAGTGTGAATTTTATGTGACAGATGGTATTTATATGCAAATAAAGGTTTTCATTAATTCTTCTTTGTCAAGTTTTCATATTTAAAAATTAGAGTCACACTTGGTCAAGTTCAGGAGGCGATTTGAGAGTTTTGATTTTGATTTGAGTGCATCTTGGGTTTAAGAATCTGAGCTTTCATTTTTAAAAGGAAAAAGAAAAGCTCTACTCACAGACATAAGTAAAGCAACCAACATATGGAATGAGAAGCTGATGCAAAGCTGATATTCATTAATTTTTGTTTCTAAGGAGAAGCCACGTAGTTATTCAAACCAGAAGTTTGCTGATACGAGATCTCAGCTTTTGAATTGATTTTTAATTTTTTTTTTTCACAAGATCACTGTTCTACAGAGAATTTCAAAATTAGTCTTTGTGGTTTCTTTGCCACAAACAGGAAAAACTGAAGGTGCTCCTAGAAATCACTCTGTCTCACCAACTACTCCCACTCTACCAGAGTAGACTATACTTGAAGAGGGAACCAATCTGTCCCTCCTGTCAAAGCAACGTCCTTGTTTAGCAAGAATTTAATAGTCAAAGAAAAGAATAAGAAAGATGGAATCTATGCCTCTGTATTCAGTGTACCTTTGGCAGATTAAGTGGTCCTGACCTCTGATCCTTCTTCAAGGCATTGCTTATGAACTTGCATTGAAGAGACATACTACAACTGAAAATACATAAAATAAATCTCAGAGAATAAACTCTTCCCCATACATTCTGTTCAAAACACTGCTAGCCTTATTTTAGTGATATATTCACTTCTAATTCTACTTTTTATGGAAAAGGTAATTGTTTGCCTTGATTTACTACATATTATTTTAAACTAAGGTTCACATTAAGACAAAATTTTTTATGCTTGCAATTAGAGAAATATGGTCTGGACTCCCCAGTTGAGGTAAATATGTCATAAAAAAGTATGTAATGAGCCTAGACAATTTTCGAATAAAGAGCAAAACTTTGAACAGCTAATTAAAATATTTTTGGCTTCTCTCAATAAACTTTTACAGAAATGTCAAGAAATATATCTGGCTTTATTGAGGAAAAAAATGTTGAAGTGTGCATAATTCTACTGGGTTTTTTCCAGAGAGGGAGAATTCCAGAAGTTTAAAGCAAAACTAAATAATCATTGGAGTAGAGAATATGAATGTTTAGTCTGATGCAATGATGCTCCCAGATGTCTATAATACATTCCTCCATTCCTTTTCGATCCATGCAGGAACATTAAGTTAAGTTGATCTGCCTTCTTGTGAAATTTTATTTGCAATAGGTTTACAGCTACAGCAGAAATACTCTTTAACTTTCTTTGCACTGGCTAATGCTCAGCATCCTCTGTGTTCACCAAGCTCTGACCAAAGGTCCATTGTATTAACCTGTGGTATCTCAGTGGGAAAGAGCTTAACCCACCTCTTTTCAGCAGCACTTTAGGAGACTGATTTTTAACAACTGAAAGAGTGGCTTTAAATCACTATGTTCACTGTATAGACAGAGCTCTTTGGTTTAAAACTGGGCTCAGTGTACAAACTGGGGTTCACACTTGAGTAAATCAGTACAGGGGCAAACAGGAGAGTACTTCTACACTTAGGCACAGAAGTAGGTTGTAAGCTCATGCCTGCCATGAGCAGCTCACAAGGGAGGGGCTACTTTCACGCGGGAACTTTTCAGTGACTGAAGTCTTCTCACTACTCTTCTTTGGTATTTCCTAAAATATTACTTGTTTTCTAAAAAATATCACCTTTAAATTATTTTTTCTAATGATGATAAAGCTTCAATTAACCACACTGTTACTACAAGTTTGTTATTCTGTTCTTTATAATATCTTATTTTTAAGTGTATAGTGCCAGTTTATTTTTTTCAGATAAAAAGCACTGTTCTTTGTCAAATAGTGTTCCCACATACAACATAGTTTTTACTCTCAGGGAAATACTAGAGTCACAAAGACTCTAGACCTAATTATATAATATTTATAAAGGAAATTTGAGGCTCATATTGTGAAGGATATTATGGGAAGTCTCTGAGAATGGAAAATAGTAAGATCACTCTGGAGTACTATAATGTCTGTTATTTTAAAGCATGATGAAGACTGGGGGGGAACACAGTAGCTATAGGCTCTTATGTATAATTAACCCAGCCTGTAAAATCCTTGCAATAGTGTCAACTAAGATATTACTGTCTACTTTACTCGAATTAATTTGTCCAAACCAAATGGGTTTTTATTAAAACAAGGCTATCAAAAAATAACATCAGTTTTTAATAGACTTAATAAACATTGAACAACATTAGAATAACCATTCAGTGCTATTTTACTCTGTGTAGGAATGTGGCTTGGGTGAATACACTGAATTACCATTTCAATGTAAGAAAGAAATTTAGAATTAGGGATAACTTCTATACTCAAAACATTAGTTACTTTCAGTATTTCCAGTCCATGAAAGGCTTGGTAACTGTAACTGTGTAGTTGCCTTCTGCTGTTTCATTTTCCCTACACAGAGAAATGCATTACTTTATAAGCATTTCAAACCACTGATTTCATTTACTTTGAAGTGATAAAATGCAGCCATCAAGCAAATAATTTGCCATAACATTCAGTGTTTCACTGTAAGTTCTGTCATTGGAGTACCATGTCTTTACATCTCTTTCATTTCCCTTGAAGGGGAAAGGCCATAACCTCTCATTTTCCTAATGATGCCAAGCAAGTCAACCCTGCAGAAGAAAGGAGTTATTTCTGTCACCTTCCCCCATAGTCCTTCCACAAGCTGGATTTTGAGGAGGAGGAGTGGGAAGGAGGTTTAAGGACAGCAGTTTTGACCTACAAAGCTGCATTACAAGACACAAACAGATCCAACTTAGATGTTGCCACTGATACAAGCAGGAAACTGGACCAGTCAACCACCTGAGTGCTTTCCAGACTGCCTGAATCCTAGTTTCTGTGCATTGTTAAAGAGCAAACAGAAAATCCACAGGGAAAAAAAAAAAAAGCAATCAGGGCAGCTGGAAACCTCTGAAGTCACAACTGTTGTGAATTTGAAAAAAAAAAAACATGCCACAAGCATGTTGGTTAAAATTTATGAAGCAAGATGATTGATTTACAGTCGTATTGACATACTGGCAAGACATCTAGGTCATCTCTCCAAACAGCCCTCAGCTGCTATATTGCCATGCATCTCCCAAAGTCCAGAGTAAGCTGGGTGCAATCATCACATCCCCAATGGAGGTTATGGCTTAAGTGGGGGAGAAGGGGGCACACAGAGCCAGAGAGGTTGCACAACCACACCTTTCTGTAAGTCCAAGATTTAGAAGGATCAATCCAGATGTAGGAATAAGATAATTTGGGGCAAACATTAAGAGATGCAAGGTTACAGATGGTAATAATGAATGCACATGTGACAGGGATAGACCAAGACATTAACCAGTACTCTGTCTGGGCTCAAAACTCCTAACCAGGCAGATAGGGTGAGTGTCCACTTCCCAGAGCAGACCTCCCTCCAAGGCTTCCTGCTTGCCATTGTCCAAGGCACTTTCAGATAGACAAATACCTGGGGCATGCAAGTGAGCTGCTGCCCATGAGAGGCCAAATGTAGCTCAGAAGACAGAAGGACAAAGGAGAGGGAGGGAACCATCCCCCAGCAATGTGAGGATGCTTTAGTGGGACCCCCACTGAAGCCCAGTCCTTCCAGCTTTGATGCATCTCTGTCCAGGCTCCCCTGTGGGGAGATGCTTCCACAGCTGCAAGTAGGGTAGAAAACTTACTGATCTTCTCACTTCATTACTGCCCACACGTGCATATACATGCTAAGAACATGTGCTTCTGTGCGGCAGAGATGGCTGCCTCTGTGCACAGTTGGGACAGGTAGTTTAATGGAAAATATAAAAAATAATATCCTACATGTACTAAAGAACCCAACATTTTAGTCGGCAGTAAAGGAAACCTCATATTATATGAGACATTTGAAATCTGCCTTAGCTTATCTCTACTGACGACACAGGCCAGATTTTGAAGCACATTGGCCATCATTTATCTGCTTTCTCTCTGGATTGCTAAACACCACATGTGAAAGGTAAACCAAAATAATTTTCTGAAGATGCGCCATTGAATTTAGTACTAAAGATATCAGCCATCTCTCAGATTCCGATTTTCACTGGAATTGTTGATTGGTGCTTTGTCAGCAATGACTTTGCTGCAGTGCAGGAAACTGCCAGAAAAGGAAGAGCTGACAGAAAGTAACTCGAAATGGAAAACTGCCCTGCACAACTTCCATACATGTTCGTATTACCAAGAAGCAATGAGTGTGTATTCAGCCTTAATAACCAAATAGTGTAATTTACAAATAAAACATTGCAAAGTAAATTTCTATAGAAATGCAAGTTCCTGTGTGAAGAGAAGCCCTCATAAATGAATATCAAGCAGTACATAAACTGCTGAGAGAATACATTTTCCATGCACTAAGAGTATGCATTTAACAGCTTTTATCTGTCCTCATGCATGCAGCTGATAGTCATTACAGTAGCATTAGAACTGCACCAGATTTATCGCATTTGCAATGTAAATTTATCACCATTGAAATAATCCTAGCACCTGTGCCTTACCACTAATAGACATTCCGTTACATTTGCAGTTTCCCCCCATCATTCACAGTTGAATGAACATATAAGTGTAGCTGAAATGTAAATTTAAAACCACTCTTTCAGAAGTTTTGCCCTTAAAATCTGTTCAGGAGAGTCTCTTCCACTGCAATGGAAAATAACTCTTTTTGTAAGGTTTCTTCTGTAGATCAAAGATTGACTCAGGGTGGTAAAACAGTCACAAGAGCAGTGTTCACATGATATTCATTCTACAGATGGCATCAGGCATTCATTTTCATGTAAAATGCCAGGGAAGTAAGGATTTAAACCACCTCCCTTCTTTGGGTGGAGCAGAGCAGGTTAAAGTGTGTACTATGGGCTTACAGTCTGGTCATAGTGCAAGACTGCAGGCGCCTGAGAACCCTCATGGGTCACTGCAGTGTTTATGGAGGCATCTCCACAGACAGTTATTTCTAAAACAGCCCCCAAGAAGAGCCAGGTAGAACAGCCAGAGGATCCCTTCTCACACCTGCCCATAGACTGCAAAAAATGGAGTTGTGTTTTTCTGTCTTGTACAAATAGTAAGAGTGGCAGATATTCATGGAGCTGTTATCTCCTGGAGTTATTCTATACTGTATTCCAGGTGAGATTCATAACTATGGTACCAAGAACAGTTTAATTTAAAATTCCCTTCACTCACAAATTTAATAGAAGGATTTATGACAAAAAAAAGAAAAAATAATTACATCAGCTTAATATGAACAAGATGAATTAATTTTAATCAAAAATTTTTAGGATGACACAAGCCTATTTTATGTTGCAGATTCATATGTGGTTCCTGAATGAGAAACATATAGCAAATGTTAAAAATTAAATTCCTTTTAGAACAAATACAGTGAATATTAAAGTAAATTCTTCCAGGAAGTCAGGCTACCTAAATTAAATAAAATAAAAAAAACACTCTGTTTTTGTTTTTTTTTTTGACTGAAAATATAAATCATTGAAGTGCAAGAAAAAAGAGCATTTAAACTGAAATAAGCCAAAACCACTCTACCATTCATATTTTTTTAAAGAAATAATGCTAATTTATATTTCAACTCTTCAAACTTCTAGAAGATACTTTATTCCTATTTCTAAATCTTTTACTATGTAAAGATGACTTTATAACTCATAACAGCGCAGGAAGGGAAGAAAGGAAAGAATATGCACAGCACTGCATATTTTGCTTTTTAGCAAAAAAAAAACAGCGAGAGGGGAACATGCTCTTTTCTGTATATTTTCAAAATTCTGTTTATTTTATCATGAAACCAGAAATTTTTGATTGTATAATTCCTCTTCATTAAGTTTTTATTGCAGCCAGATATCTTCATCCTGAGTTTCATATAAATTCATTCTTCTTAAAAAGCTTGTTTTATATAAAACTTTAATTGTGTAGTATTCTAGCTAGTATAATATTAAAGCTAGATTCTCAATTTATGAAGGCAGGAGGTGAATTTTCTGCAAGATGTACAATGAGAAATCAAGTCTAGTAATAATACAAACTGATATAGTGGTTCAGAGACATGATCTAGTTTGCATAGTAATCTCAGAACAACACATGATCCATCTCCATTATTTTATGGAGCTTTTAAAATTATTTTAAAATAATATATTAGTATAAACATTAAAAGTTTCCTCTTGCAAGTTGAAACAATTTCAGATTTACCTTTGCCTGACTTTGCTTGATGTATACATTTGTTCTTATTGTCTAAATGTCTTTGTGTCTCATAATTGATAGGTTTGATCTTAAAAGAATCCATAAAAACATAAGGGCAATTACACCTCCAGGTATCATTCTCACACCATTGAAAGTAGTATGACACAATGCTTACTAGAGCAGGCTCTAATTACCCATCCCAGCACTGCAACACAAAAATTACCTTACAAAAGGGTTTGAAGTCAATGTTATAGATGCTCTGAATAGGTACACTAAATGATTTCCAGAAAATGTAACTCAGTTATAATTAGATTAGCTTGGCATTAGTAGAATAAAACCTTTAACAGGGTACAGATGAAAATACCATGGAGTAGACTGCTTTTATGATTGCACTAAAGACTCAGTAACATATCTGCAAAAGATTATTTCTTCACACACAAACTACTTGATTTCCTAGCTGGGAAAATAAAGATTCTGTCATTTTTTCCATTTCTCTTTGTGGCTGTTAATTCTAAAATTAATTTGGCCAGAAATGGGAAGCAATATTTACTCACATGTCACAAAGGCCAGTCTATTTAAATGAAGACTAGTATAGCTGAAGAATGAGTTTTTCTCTTCTGTACATTTGATATACAGCAGTAACATTGTATGTAAGGCTACTTGAGGAATATATTTATTGTCGGTTCATATTAATAAATTTTTAAACAATTTTTTAAGGAATTGGGTAAAAAAACACTGGTAGGGGAAATAAATAAAATTATTTCCTTATTCTCTCCCACACACACTTTCTGAATGTCATTTTATTATAAAGTGTGAGAGAAAGTATACATTGTCTCTAAATACATTCATACTTTCCTAGTAAGTTTGAGAACACTATCGAACTATAGCTTGAACTACATTAACATAATAATAAAACCAGGAAATTTTTGGGGAGAGTTTACAGTAGCAAGTGGTCACAATATTGATTTCCTTTTCACTCTAAAAACTGTATGTAAAATCCAGCAAATGCCACTCTGTTTTCCTTTGAAGTATTCATTGCTGCAATACATGCCTTCTACAAATTCGAGGAGCTTTAACTGAGGACACAGAGATATTCAGACTTTACCAAACAAGAAACAAACTAAAATGTCACTGAAACCATCTGCTTCTTATTCTTATCTCTTCCTCAACAGAACATGAGCCAGCGAAATATTTTAAAATTTCTGAAAGTTTCAGCATGAAACTGTAAGTGCAGGTACAAAACCCGGATGGGCAGAAAACCCTCCCTAGTGGCACAAAAAGCTTCAAATGATGAATGTTGACTTAAGGAATGATTCCTCAAATTTATAAGGGCAGCTTCAGGGATCACCTTCCTAGGCTGGTCCCCTCAGTTGAGCACAGCCTATGAAAGGAGGGCAAGAGTTTTCCTGATTAGAACTTTTCCTATTCTTTGGTTTGAAGGAAAAAAGGAGAGAATTATTCTTCATTTTTATTCCCAGTTGCCACACACTTTGCCCAGCCAGACAGCACAAAGTACAGCAAGGCTGCCATCTGACTTGCAATGTCCTCTATGATTTTCTTCTCTCTTTAATTTTCCAGCTTTAGATCACTGCTTCAAACTAATTTCTCTGATCATGATTTTCTAGTATGAAAGGTAAGAAACCTTCACCATGGTACAAGAAAGCATATTTATAGTGATTTTAAGATGGTAAATTTTAGCCCACCGCGAATGAGGATAACCTCAATGTTAAGACTTTGGAAAATATAGTATTTCTTTCCTCAGGAGCTGAAGTGCAGAACTAGTCATAACTTCCTGCAAAAGTAAATAACCTGCTCAAGTAATTTGCCAGCCACTGAATACCCTAGAGTACATATGTAGCAATATATACTGCAGGATGCCATACTGCACAGAGTCATGCAGGGATGGAGAAGGATTAGACTCAGATTTCTCTACAGGAGATCGTTAATGCCATCAAAAAATTACCCTCTGGGAAACACTGAAATCCCAGACAGCTTTCCAGTATAATTCTTTAAATCTTTTCTGCATATTGTATGCCAGCTTTTAATGGATACATTTAGTGGGAAGTTTGCTGAGGGCTACTCTCGGGAGACATAATGCTTTCATTAATCATTTCAATCCTCAGCAAAGGAAGGGGATCCTATGCTGCATATAACTGCAGCAGAGTTGGACTTTTGTTATCACCATTAGCTTGTGGAAAACAACTAAATTCAATTCTTTGAGAACTCCAACCAAAAAAGAGCTATTTCACTACTATTTCACTAGCATTATAGGCATAAAAAACAGATAAAAACCAATGTAGTGGGTAATTCAGTATGGTTACACTCATTTATATTTACTGACAAGCACCAATATTTACTGTTATTTTCAGCTCTTCAAAGGATTTTGATCAATATATTTGGATATTAAACCAAAAGTATATTTATAAATACGTAGATCTTGCTAAATCCAGAAGATGCATTCATTAAGATTTCAAAACTGAAGTGAGTGAGTGGGGCTGGATTATTTCATACATATAAAATGTAAGATCCATATTATTTGTGCATATATAAAAATGATACATATAATGCATATATATACACACACACCAGCTTTTTTGACCTGTTACAATTTGATTACCTTTGCCTCTGAAGATTAACGCTTATTTTCATCCTAAATTATCAAAAACCCACTGAAGTCACCCTTCTCTCTCCATTTACCCCAACAGAAAACATGGGGTTTGCTTTTATGATACTAATAATATATGTGAAGGACTTGAAAACAATTACCTAGAAAACTAAAGAATAACTTACACAAAAGTAAAGCTTTAAAACAGCATCTCCTTAAATCTGAAGATCTTAAATTACAGTTGATGCCAACAGCTTATAAATGTTGTTGTTTGTTACATCATTCACTGAAAGCTAAAATCCCAGTTCCAGGAAAATCAGTGCATGCCTTGACACTGATGTTAACAGACTCACAACTTCACTCTTTCTCAATCTGCTCCTAGTAATATTAGTAGTTACTAATTTCCTAGAACATTCTTTCTGGTACTTAGGAAAGAGCATAACGACAGATAAGAGGGTTTATTATGACTGGTCTGAAATGGGTCTATTTTATTACATTCGGTTATGCATATTTCTATGTAATTGAAGCTAAATGAGTAGACAGACTATCATGACATTTTATGATAAGTTTAAATTATATGCAAGTATTCAGGGCCTAGAATGAGAATCTTTTTATGCTTTAAAAATAAAAATATACTAATTAATGCAATTAATAAAAATTTTATGTAGAGAGAGAGAACTGCATTCACTGTGCACTAAGGTATCATTATAATAATCTCCTGCTGAATAAAACATCAAGTACATATTTTTTCTGTTGCCCTAGATGACACAGTTATCACTGATGATTTACAATTGTTGTATAATAGATGCATTTCACTAATTTAGAGATGCCAAATGATCTGCATGTGGGACATTCAAAGGAACATTTTACCATCTTTTAACAGAATGGAAACAGCTAATAAGAAAAGATCTGGCTGTGCTAATTACACTTCTGAGAAGGTCTATTTCTTTTTTTTTTTTTTTTTCCCCAACACTTAGAGTCACATTTGAGAGCCTGCAATATCCAGAAAGAAGCAGTGGAGAATCTTCCATCGAAAGAGAAGATGCAACTTTCAACAATTGTCTTTTCAAACAATTTTCATGGTCATTTATTTCCCTGACAGGAAATAAAAGTGTGCACACACAAACAAAATAGCCCTGCTATATGGCTCTGTTTAACCCTTTTGCAAAGTGAAACACTTGGATATATTCAGCTGACCCAAAGTACCTTGCTTTAGGTGAGGATCACTTGGCTTCAACAACAGTGTCAGCTACAACCAGGGTGGCTGCTGCTTCCCATTGTGAGGAGTCCCCTTGGAAAGGAGGGACAGGGAGGGGTCTTCTGCAGGAATCCATCTTCTCTGAAAGTGTGAGACCAGACTCCCACTGCCCAGCCACTGTCACCCAGTGCTCTACAATGCAGCTGAGAAATACCAGGAAGACCGAACAAATTTAAAAGAAAATTTTTCTAGGTTATTGTCAGTAAATCAGAACTGTGGTTACCAAATTTCATCCTTATACAGATAAAAACACATATTACAAGAGACAGCTTTCAAGATTATGGAAATTAGAAATTTATTTTCAGGCCTTATGCCTGAATAATAATATTACTCTTTCTTTATCTGAACGAATGCCCCTGGACATAGACACCTCTAAATAAGAAGTAGTTTCGGGTATGATACTAATTCTCTCTTTTTTTATTTATTGATATTTTCATCATTAGCCAAATCTTTTCCTTTATCCTTCTGTTTCAATTCAAATCCATTGCAATCAGTGGAAGCCTTTATATAAAGCACAAGGGTTTATGACAACCCGTCTCAGTGGATGTTAACCAGTCTTAGTCACCTTAGTCTTTGATATGATCCAATATCTGTCTTTGGCAGAGGTTTCTTACATAAATAAGACTTTACAAGTATTCTTTTAAAGGAATCTTCCAAGATTTCTAATGGAAACTTTACATTAATTGAATAATTTGATAAATCACATAATACTTTAGAATCTATATGAACTATTCAGAGAATACTGTTGACCTCTAAATTAGGTCACACAGAGTCCAAAGCAAGTATATAACACAGCTCAAAGCTAGATAACTACCTACCTATCTTTTTGTTGCCTACAACAAAAGAAAAGAAAACTTTTTGGATCAGGTGTTATTTTATCTAATAATGTTCTGAAACATAGCATCCTTTTGTTCACCTTATAAAGTTATTTTCATAAACCATGAACATGAGGCCTTAATCCCTTTTATGTTGCCTCTACTCATATCTTTCCAGTTTTCACTCAAATCTCATTCTAATAATTTGTTTTATACTCATTAAATATTCTGGTTTCTATGAAAGGTGAGCCCTTAAAAAGCATTGTCACTGAACAAATAAATTAGGTATTTCTCATCTGCATGAAAACAGAGCAGGGTAATCTTTGGCAAGGTTTCTTTTAGAGACAATGTATTTTGAAGGCAATGGCAGCAATGCTGGAATCCACTCCTTAGTTCCATCACCTCATTTTTTTCAATTCAAATGCAAATATAAAATCTGGCAATTTATAAGGTGCATACCCAGGGTATATCTTGCTGCTGAACTTCTGAACTGGTGAATAGTCATAAATTTTCCAAAGGTCATTGTGTCTGGTTTACCTGTATTGTTCAGGAGTGCTGACAGCATGCAATTATTCCTACTGGAAGAAGCTACCAGGTGTTTTGATTGATTTTCTTCCATAGTGGGTTTATGCCCACTGTGTCCAGATGCCTGACAATATGTACTTTGCCTTGGAAAACAGCTAGCAAAGAAAAAAACAAATAGCCAGCCAAATGTCAGCCACTGTGCCCAGTCCATTTTGAGATTTTTGCTGCTCAGATGTGAGAATGATTTCCATCTGTTCCTATGTGAGATAAAGATTTAGAGCTGCTGGCAATGGGGAGCCTTTAAAAAAGCCAGCCCATGCCAGGGCAGCTTGTCAGTGTGCATGGATGCAAGTGATCCCAAACCTGAATAATGAGCAGAGTGGAAGCTGTCTGTTATAAACCAACAGGCTTCTCATTTCTATCACAACTCATTTTCTGCATTGAAATTTAAGCCCTTTGAATCTCCATGGCACAGTGTGATGCCCTGGGTCAGGATGACAGTGTCTGCCAGCTGGGGACCAGACAGCTGTGCCAACATAAGCAATTACAGGAGTTCCCCCATGTCCAGCGTCGTTGTTTGCACATGCTGAAAATGAGCTTACCTAACTCAAGCTTGGATCCCTGGGGTGAAACAGCAACAAATCTCTCTGATAAACCAGAGAAGGTTTTGCTAGTGCCTAAGTGAGGAGATGTTACAGCATCCTACAGATGAAACTTGTCCTTTGTTTTCACAGAACAACAGAATCATTAGATTAGAAAAGATCTCTGAGATCACCAACTCCAACCTTTGACCAATCACCACCACGTCAACTAGACCATGGCACCAAGTGCCACACAGAGTAATTTCTTGAACACTTCCAGGGATACTGACTACCTGGAAGTCCATTCCAACATTTGTTCAGCTTGAACCTCCCCACGCATAGTTGAGGCTGTGTCCTCTCATCCTGTCCCTGGTTGCCAAGGAGAAGAGGCCAATCCCCACCTGGTTAGAGTCTCCTTTCAGGCAGCTGTAGAGAGCAATAAGGTTCCCCCTGAGCCTCCTTTTCTCCAGGTTAAACACCCCCAGGTCCCTCCCTTGCCCCTCATAGGACTTATTCTCTAGACTTCCACTAGCTCCATTGCCCTTCTCTGGACTCACTCCAGCACCTCAATATCCTTCCTGAATTGAGGGTACCGGAACACATACCAGTGCTGAATACAGGGGGACAATCACTGTCTTGGTCCTTCTGGCCATATTATTTCTGATGCAAGCCAGGATGCCACTGGACCTGCAGTAAGAGGAGTAGTTTCTTCTTCCACCAGTCTCCTTTCTGCATCACAACTTGAAAATTAACTTTGATTTTCTAACATCATGGGTCAGAAACCAAAGAAGAGATCACGGATTTACCACATGAATTCCTGAGACATGCAGTTAAGCCCTTAAATAAAAATATGAATAAAATAAAAACCTAAAGATATAGAAAGTTCTGAACAAAACCTCCATCATCACCCCTGAGCTGAGGTATGTGGTAGATAACTTTGATGAGGCCAAGTAGTTCCCAACTCCACAGTGCCATTTGAAGTCTGTTTTGACCATAAAAGAATTTTACTGGCTTAAAGAACATTACCAGTTTAAGATTACCTCTGACATTGTTACTACACCTGCAAATCTGCATGAATTTCTATGCATCTCCTTTGTCTCCTGGTTTTCTAGATATAGCACTATAAACAGGTGTATTGAAATATAGAAGAGCTCCCTGCACTTAGAGGGCAAGCAGTCCTCCAGGTTGCCAGAACCAGCACAGATGTTCTGGGAGCAACATCAAACAGCAGTATCCTCCCAGAACACACCATGGAATCTAAACATGCATTACTTGATGGTCAGTAAATATCTGTGAGCACATAACTAGTGTGCTGTCCATGTTATGTTTAAATAAAGTGCCAATTATGTTCTATGAGAACTTAGAGATAATAAAGAAGCAATCACATATATTCAAAAGTGAAAAATACTGATTTCTTTCACATGCTGCTAGCACCCTCCTTCGATAAATCATTTGCTGGCAGTCTTGCAATTGACATTTAATAACTCCAGTGACATGCAAGCATAAGAAAAGGAGCAGAAATAACTGGGCAAATCAATTTGGAGGGTGGAGTATTTTGTCCATCCCAGCCTTTTAAATCTTGCTGGGTTGAGTTCAGTCTTGCCTGGGTTGAGTCCAAAGGCAGCTCTTCTTTCATTGATCCACAAGCCTTTCCAGGAAAATGAAGGCCATGTTCCACACTGGATATTTGTTTTTTGACTACAGGCTTCAGAGTTGCTGGCAGAGCTGCTCCTCCTCTGCCTGGGACACAGTCATTTCTTCATTATTCCTCAGGCATCTTTAAATGGATAGGGTTAAACTGATGCCTCATCTGTCCTTTTGAGGTCCTGAACAACTTCAAATAGTGTAGGTTATCTTGTCTACACACCTACATTTTCAGAAGAAACTCTGAAAATCAAAGCTTTACTTCCCAAAACAACATCCAAACTTTTGCCCCTCTGTGCTAGCACACTGCACAAGAGTTTAGTGCAGTGTAGACAAATTAATTTAGTGCTGGAGTTTTTCAGAAGCTTGCCTGCCTTCCTCCTATTCCCAGAAATTGGGGAGAAAAATGAACGATGAAACTAACAGAGTAGTGCCACTGAGGAAAGGTTCAAGATTTTCTCATCTTTTAGTGCTCCATCAATGTCCAGAACAGTCTGTACTGCCCGCATTACCCACCTGCTATGGGAGGATGACAAAACTGAGATTTCTGTTCTGGCTATTCATCACCTTATGGAGTATTATACATTTACTCTGTCATGTAGAAAAAAACCCCACTATCATAAAATAACATGTTCCTGAACTTCAGACAGCTTCAGACACCAGTGTGTGTTCTTCACAGTCATCCAAATTGTTGTTGTTCCCCTGCTGCACTCAAACTCATTGTCACAGCTGCAGCATTAAATAGCCTCAGGACCTGTAAAATCCCAGTAATATTTTAGGCTTGAGCCAAAAGTTTGAGGTCAGGGAGGTTTTCTGTCAGGGTGCCAGGATTCCCTTGGTGGCGGGGAGGGGGGGATGAGAAAAAAACTATTAAAGAAATAAAGAGGTTAAAAGGAGAGGTTCCAAAGGCTTGGGGAACAAATATAAAGGCAGGAAGAGCTCATTCTGAGGAGACAGACAAGAAGAAAGTGGGGAAGAAAGAAAAAGAAACAGGACCAAGATTGCTGAGTTTGGAGAACTGGACCTCAAGTAACCTGTAATAGAGAAGCTTTGTGGCCTGGATCCTACAGTGAAAGGGGAGATTTTCTCAACCCCTTTGTGTGTGATTAGTCTGTCAGCACCCCAAAAAAGCCAAGACCCTTGTGCCTGACCAGTCTGCCAGTGTCCCATTGTGGGGACCCTTCACTGAGCAGTCCTGCTAGATTGGAGGGTGGTTCGGGGACACACCAACAGCATGAGGAACACCCCCTTCTGCGCCCCCCCAGTCAAGTACCTGGGGTCTAATTCCATCAGAGCCTGCCTGTGGTGTCTCCACTCCTCTCCACCCTCCATTTAGTCCTCCTTAGGATGTATTGTGTGTGGGAAGTCACGCAGGCTGACTGCATCCCTTCCAGGGAGTAGGAACCGTGTTCCACCTTATAACTTCCCTACTGCCTGTCTTCTGTTGGAATGGGAATATAACTTCCCAGTTCTCTAATTTTTTCCCCAGTCATTTTCCGACATTTCAGTAGAAAAAAGACCTGAGTCACAGCTTCCAAGGGATAAGAGGGATAAGGAAAGCAAAGCATTGCAACATGACCATGCTGTTTTTACAAGCACAGCAGTAGTTGTTGCAGGGAGAAGAGATTTTAAAATGTGAGAAAGAAAAATTTTTCCTGTGTGCTTCCCCTTTCTTCTAACACTACAGATAGCTCTCTTCTTCCCTGTCTTCACTCTGCCAAACTTCAAGATAGGTATCACACCTGGCAGCACTTATTTTTAGAAGCTTCCAATTTAAAAGGGTCAAGAGCTACCAAATAAGTAGGATTAAGTACAAAACACATCCCTCCTAACTGTACACCTTGGAGATGGGCAAGATCATATCACAGCAATATTAAGCTTGACAACAAGCTGGGAGTATTCACATTCATGCATGGGGTATTTTTCTGTAAAATATTTCATAGTTTCTAGCATTATATTCATGCTTCCCCTTAAAAGAGACAAAACCTAAAATACCAATCTCTTCAGTTTTTGTATTAGCCCCAGTCTCCAGGTTAGTAAAATAAATTCTGAGAAACATTAAGAGTGTTTTTGCAAACCTTCCCCCCTCACCCCACCCCCATATTTGATAGCATAAATTGAGTCATAGTTGAAGGCATTAATCAGTTTTTCTACTCTATCAGTGATGTCAAGTCTTCCACTTCTGACATGCCTTGAAGAAAGCACAAAGCTGAAGCAATAAGTAGGAAGGTTCATATTTAGTGAAACTTGATTCAACTCTAACACTTCAGGAATCCATACCCTACTCACAGCCTCCCACATGTAGCACTCCTGTGTTTAAAACCACTTTCACCTTTGCTGTTTCTGACCTGGCAGAGTTTATCAGTCCTCTTATGCACAGTGTGGGTTAGCATGGAAAGTATTTTTCCACAGCTACTAGATAATTGCTGCTGTAGGTACTCACTTGGAGAGCATCATCAAGGGTTATGATACATGAATCCTTTGTACTGCAGTCTTTCAAAGATGTGGAGTCTTTTGGTTTTGTCCTCACATGAGACAGACTTCTGTCCAAATATATCACAGTTATTTCAGGAAATATTTACTATGACAACTATGGCATTTTAAGTTTCTTACATCTGTGGGAGACATTTTATTTGGTATGGACATCAAGCAAAGGACTAGATACTGCACCTATGACAAGCTCAGGAATTTGCTCATTCTTTCCAGATAAGTGAATTAGTAGCAGGCATTAGTAGCAAGCTTAGGCGCTTAAAGACGTGGAAACTATGAACCCTGAGCTGGCCAAACAGCTGATGAGGGAACAGAAGAGGCTGTTCAAGTGATTTCAATGAAGATTATCAGAGGAATCCAGATGGCTGGTATTTTTCATTTACTGGTTCACAAGTGCCTTACAATGAATATACTGGATTTTTTCAAGATAAAATGGCACATTGTTAATCATACATTTGAATTGATATTATCATTTTATTTCTTTGCCTGTGTTCAAAATACCTTGATGGCAAATAAACTTCCACTTCTTGAGAAGCATAAAGAAAAATATATTAATCACAGAAAGAGATTATAATTGACATTATAATTGTCCTTACTAAGATAGTGATCAGTGACAGTTGTCATAGCAAAACAATTTCCAAACACTTAGTTACAGAAAGCATTACTGTAACTTGCTACCTAACAGATTCAATACTTGAAATTTCTGTGATTCACTGACTCTTTTAATCATGTTTCTTTTTCTGTGTATGCAACTGACTAAGATAATTTTAGGGCATTAAAAAAGCATAAATCAAGGGTTTTCTAAATGTCACTACCCTTTATACTTCTTATAAGAAGCATCTGAATTACAGTTGCTTAATATGAGCTTTGCTTTTTTCTAAATAGATTTGTCCAAAAGTGCTATGGTGGTCAAAAACAGCCAGTATTTTAGGTAAATATTTTCCTCACCATTCTGTATGCCAGTCAATATATCAGTTTTGATACAATACCACAACCTGCCAGTTTCCTTTTTCTTTTTTTCCTTCTCACCACAGTAATCAAGAGATAACTTTCCCAGCATATCCTTCAGAGCCAGCCTAGCTCTTTGTATATCCCTGAAAAGCAGATGGTTGATGCTTTTTCTAATCTTGCTTCAAAGTGGCCATACAGTCAAAATAATAGAAACCCTGATTCACTGCCAAATGATGGTCACAGAAGAGGTCCTGTTAAGTTCAATAAGCATCAATACTCTAATATTTCTCAAGAAGTCTGAAATTCATAATGTACTTCTAAAGTGTTTTTTTATCTCCCTTTCTCCCCAGTTGTATTTTTGTGTCACTGAAAATAACAGTACAAAATGAGATTAGCAACCTGAAATTACGACTAGCTGGTTCAAGGCTATGTGCCTTTAATTAGTAAGCATATAAAAGGCTGGTTTATGCCTGCTTTCATTAGTGCTACTAATCAGGGATAGTGCCTCTCAGTGCTGCAAAGAGAATTCTGGATGTGAACAATTTTTGAGCTGAGATTGAACAGATAAGAAATAATCCACAGCTCTCTTAATGTGTGGATACATCATGTCTTTCGAGGAATAAATAAATGATGCTGATTAGCTAATATGGAGATACTTAGTGCTCTGTTTCCTAGAACAGAAACCAGCTTAAGACATGATGATCTAATGAAGATTTTATAACCCAAATAAGCGCATACACCTCCATCAACATTTCTGTGGATGGAATATCAGTACATCAGATGTGAAAAATATATATGTGCATTGTCTTCTCAACTGAGCATTTTGTAAATGCATCAGTGTTGCTATGTCCCACCACAAAGGAGATCCTCAAACTGAAGCATTTTTATGTCTGCTATTAGACCTCAATACCTGAAGGATGTAATTTTATTAAGGTAAATACATAAACAAACATAACTTCTTACCTCCTACAAACAATAACAAAACCCCAAGGAGCTCACCAAAACCTATATGTAGAAGTAGGAAAACTTGGCCCTAGTCAGAACAGATGCACATTAAAGGGCTCTCCAGGACTCTTTCTAAGATATTTTCTTCCTTCCTTTGAAGCCACTCTAAATGAAAGATACATTTCCTGCCAATGCCCCCAAAGTTTTAAAAATATATGGATAAAAGCTCTCAACTGAAGAGTGCTTTATATCTGTTATCCAGTCAAAATGTCTGTAATCCTTGCTCTTCACCAATGCCAAATACTTGGTCCAGGCTCAGAATACAACTCTACAATACTAAAATGGCTGTTCATTCTCATTAAACAAAACAAACAAACAAACAAAAAAACATTCAAAGAACATAAAACTTCTAAACATGGTTGTGAATGATAAGGTTTAAAAAAAATGAAAACAAGAACACAAATCAACTCTAAATAAGAAAAATATTTCATCTGTCTGAAAAATTAAAATCATTGCTCCTGCTATATTTCATTATTCCTTTCTCTCACCATTATAATCAACTTCTGGTTAAAAAAAATCCTATTGAAAAAATGCCCTTAATTTCAATGTCTGCTGCAATACTCATTTAGTCTTATTTAATTATAAACATAAAATTGCTGGCTTCAGCAAGCTGTTTTACATCCTTACTAAGAGGTTTCTTTGCGTGTGGGTAGAGGTTATTTCTGAATTCCATGTTTCCTTGTTCATGGAAGAAGAAATTTCGAACAAACTCCAATCTTAAGAATAGTGAAATCTAAATTGAGGCTATGAGACCATCCTTTGACTATATGCTAGAATATCGCAGGCTTGTAACTGTTAGCAGATCAAGCCCTTGTTAGTTTGAAGAATGTATCATAATTATAAAATCAACTAGGAACTACCAAGTTAAGGAGTACTGATTTTTCCTGAAAAGATGCTCAGGGGTTATTTTATCTAACATTTATTCCACACTACAACTGTGACTTTGAAATAATGTAATAGCTTTTACAAAAATTTAACAGGAGGGAATAGGTACAAAGATGTGTTCCTGCAAATTTAATTTCAATTGGTGTCTGGACAAAAAAACCCCACAACTGTGCAAGCAAGTCTCCTGCCCACCTAAAAGACACATGAGAAAGTAGAGCAACCTGAAATTCTTCATTAGGCAATGATGAAGTAATAGAAGTCACTTTTATGCCAACAGCTTCAGGATACCCTTGATCAATTTCATATCCTTAGATTTTGTTCAGCTTACAGTTATTCTGTAAATATAATTAATAAAATTATTTTTGTGAAATTATTGCAGAACACTTTCTCACCTCTAGCTAATGAATAAATAAAATCTCTAAGATTTTGACACAGATACAAAATAGGAGGAACAATCCTTAACACCCCATTGATATTACTTTGATTTCAACATATAAACTGCATTTCATTAGTAAGTTCTTCTCACTACATTATTTTTATTGACAATAGCAATTCAATATATGAACAGCACTCAGGCATTCTTGAGCCATACCTACAACATGGGATTTTTGGATGAATGTCCAATAGCAGTGAATAGCAGCCTCAGAGCCTCCCTTCCTAGAGCCTCTTTTATGTGTAGAAGTTCCACAAAAATATATACTAAGGCATTACTATATGGGGAAAAAATTAGTCTGAACACTAAACAAGCAGTTTGCCACAATCTTTTCTTCATTGCAAGACTCCTGGAAAACATCTCTTAAAGGTTTAAGAGATAAATTAAATTAAAGGCTAGATATAGAAAGATTACTGTTCCCCTCTTCACTGTAACCTCTGTCTGGAAACTAAATGAAGGTTTTAAGTTATATCCACCGTTATCCAAAGAAGGAAGACGAGAAAAAGATTCCCAAGGGGAACTTTCCTGCTACATAGCAAAATTAAGTAAAGCAAACCCTCATCAGTAGCTTGGGAGCTACAGGCAAATGTGTATGGATATTTAATTATGATTCTGGATCCCAAGGAACTTAATACTCGAAGTCAGCCCTACAAGCATGATGGTTTTGTTTCATTTGGTTGTTCAGTTTTGGTTGGGTTTTTTGTTTGTTTTTTCACTCTCTCCCCCCAGTTGTTCTACCTGGGAGTCAATAATTTTTGGGATGTAACAGACTTTCTGCAGTTGAAAAGGGAGTGCTGTCCCTGTAGTTCATGGAGTTCTTTGATTTTACAGTTTGTTAATTAGCTCAAAGCTTGAGGGTAGTATTGTGATGTAAATACTACAATGAACTCCCCAGTAAACCCACTGCACCTGCTAAATGTGCAACAGAGTCAACCAAAGTAAGTCCAAAATTGGTTTAAATTTAATGAGCGACACACATGTAAAACTTCTATTTTTAGAATTTTATTTATACATGGAAAATTCTATTAATCATCTATTAAGTGCTAATTTATTAGCAGAAGCTATCTCTAATAAAAGTAACCAACCACATCATAAGAATGTTGAGATTGCAAATGAACTTGTAACTCAAAGTCTACAGAAAATCTTCCTTTATATAGATCCAGTTTACTCCTTCTGTGAGATTTACAAGGTTAACCTAAAAGTGACATGTTGATAGCAGCATTTGAATCCAACATTCTCACACTGACATGTAGCAATGAGGATAACCCAGATGCTGCAGTCAGCCTTTATGTTAAGAATGGAATTTCTCATGAGAAGGTAAAGTTGTCTGGTGGGTTTTTTTCCCCAAAAAGTGAGTGTGAACATCAAACACATGCAGTCAGAAAGGAAAAGACTTATGGTCAATCTGAAAAAAATACAGTCCTCCATAATGGTTTGGTTATTTGTTTTGGAAAAAATTCCAAGTGGAAACAGCAAATATATGATGTTGGTCACCAGCTGTCAAACACAGTCCCTGGAATTTGGTGATACTAGAGCCAGTGTGTGTCTACATGCAGAAGTGGTCGCACTACTCAGAATGAAAGTGTATTTTGTACCTGAGGGAGCAGATTCTGTTTGGTAGAAGGAAATATGAGAGCTTGTTCAAAATGGATACAGTTTGAAACTCTGCTGGTACTCTCCAACCCTAACAAGCATCCAGATCCATGCAACACTGACTCCACCCTTCCCTTAACAGCCTAGTCAGTTAGGCAGAAGGTATATCTGCTCTTCTCTTCCCAATGCTTCTCCCTTAACTTGGTTTTGCATCACATGCAGCCTTGAAACAAGCTCTCTCTGCACTGTCCATGCCTCTGTAAGGGATAAACAAGGACCTAAACTGTATGTCCTATATATTTATATATATACATCCACATCCACTGATGCACTTTTCTTTTGAGGGCCTCCATGTTTAAGCCTTCAGTGAGAAAGTGTCTGTTCTAGAAGATAGTTCTTCAATAAACTGAATAATATCACTGGAAATATAATTTAGTGTACTCTTAATGGGGAACTTTCTCAGAATAACATAATCCAAAAATCTGTACTTTTATCTATGCCAAAACGGAGTGGTGGTTTATTCAGCAAGCTTTATGTATGCACCTGCAAAGGAAAGTCATCAGCGCATATTTTAACATCTGTAAATGTTTAGTCTAAGTTGAATAAATTAGGAATCATTTTTCTTCATTGAATCCTTTTTAACAAGCAATTTGAGACTTAAAGTGTGCTTATTTTTGAAATGTCATGAACTATCTAAAATGGTTGAGAGAAATCATTTCCACACATTTGTATTTAGGGTCAAATTTGAAGTGACAAAGTGTTACAAAATAAACCTACTTAAAGACACAGACAAATCAGTCACGATCATAGCTACTGTCATAGCAAAAGTGCTAAAAGAGGTGATATAAGCAGGAATAACTTTCCATGAAGAGGAATTAAAAGTTTATTT
>VWZQ01005894.1:3346777-3419059 GCA_013397015.1 Myiagra hebetior | reverse complement strand
CTTCCTTTCTTCCTTCCCTCCCTTTTTGGACTCTTCAGCACTGGAATTCTACCATTTAAGGGAAGACAAGCTGGACTATGGGACTTACATCTTGGCAAACAATCCTAAGTATAAACACTTTGTTTAAAGCAATCTGCATAGATTTTGCTAAGTGCAGCTGATCTATTGGGATGGCAGAGGAAGATGTAAGTTGCACTGATTTAGAATCCCTCTGGTATCCCAGGCTGCATTACTCATCTCCAAATATGGCTCAGATTCTCTGCTGAGTAGCAACATGACTCAGACAACTTCCAAAAGTTCCTAAAAAGGGTAAAATTAAGACTGCAAATCCAATAGAGGTAGGAGGGTAGGAAGAAAAATAAAAGACCAAAACAAGACACACCACTGCACTCATTTCTCCTGTGGGGATGGAATAAGAAAACTGCATGGCAGATTAGTCATGTTGCTTAACACAACACTAAGAGATTTTTTAAAAAGTGAGAAGGGTGTTATGAAAACCTCAAGAAAAGAACAACATATCAGAAGTGTACTGTAAGCTAATACTGCCATCTAACTCCCAGGAATTCAGTTTTTTATTTCATCAGCATAGCCTTTGGCTTTAAATTGTTGTGCTTATCCACACCGCAAAAGAAATTTTGCTCTATACACATTTTCATTGTCTTCAAAGTAATAATTTGTCTTGAATGCAGGCTAAAACTTCCACCTCTACTCAGCTACTGAGATTAGCGAGGTGTAATTAATGACAGTAAAACAGCTCTGAACTGGTAGATACCTTCAAGTTAATGAAAAACCACAAGGTACTCCTATACAGATCCTTCCATCAGATACTTGCATTTGTGCAAATACACAAAATGCATATACAAAAACCCAGCATCACTTAGGTTTTCTGTTCATGCATGTAGCTTGAAGTAGTAAAATCTTGGGGTTCAAAGTACCTTCAGAAATCTTCTCTATCTGGGCTTTCTCAGATTTCTGGCGTTCCCATGCATCCTATCACCGGGTACTAGGAAGAAGAGCTCAGCACTTCTCCACATCCCTTCCTTAGGAAGCTGCATAGAGCAATGAGGTCACTGTTATCATAGAAGGATATCAGTGTAGTTAAATAGAACTTTTCATTTGTGTACTCATGTTAATGGCTCCTGATGATTGCATTATTCTCTGAATGCCATTTAAATTTCCTGCATGATCCAAGTAAGCTACATCACAGTTTGCTACCTTTTAAACACGTATATCTCCCTGTAGAGATAAGCAAAGATTTTTAATGATCCATTTTAACCAGAGACTTCCCTTTCTGCAAGTTTTTAAAGCTGCATCTGTCAATATTCACTTGCCAGCTCTTAAAAGAATAAACCCCTCTCCTATTAGAGGAAAATAATATCAGTAAGTTAAACCAACTGAATTCACATTTTTCCCATCCTTAGACAAGTGAAAATAATGTTTTTCCTCTGATTAGAAAGAATTGGAAATGCCAATAGATTTAGGAAGAGCTTTCTCTTTAACATAGCCTGCACTGGGCTACTGTGAAAATAGAATACAGATTTATTTCTGGTTTTTGTCTGACTGCTTGCACATGTCATGAAAGTATGCAACATTTCAGAGTAGTGAGACATTCAGGTTTTCAGTGGGTTCAGTCAGAAGAATATGTAAGTAAACAAAAGATACATTCGTGTCCTCCCTGACTTCAGACTTAATCTCAGCAAATTAAATTGATACATAGAAATCTCTCCTTAATTTAATTATTTATTTATACCTTCTTATTAATTAATCATCTTTTAGCACCAATAATTGGTAGATGATTAAAATATGTTAATATATTTCCTGCAGTCTATCAGGAGAAACAATAAAGGTGTGCTGTGCTGTCTATTTTCCTAGCAAGACAATTAGATCTGTCAGCCTACTAGCAATGCTGGATGCCCTTTTCCTCAAGTGCTGCATAGGAAAAAAATACAGTATTTACCTTGGAAAGTCCAATTAATAGTTACTCAGTAGCTTTGGTACACACAAAACAAAAGGTGAATCTGCTAACATGCAGTGAGCTGGAATTTGAATTGTATTTAGAGTAATATAATTTCTATACCTGTGTAAGATCAGCCCCCACTCCCAGCTACATCACTGCCAGCTTAACATGCACATTTTACCTGGACATTTAGAGCTTGGTTCATGCCATAACCTACATACAAGAACAGCAGGAAAAAGGCAAAAAGCAATAAAAGTACTATAAAATCTTAAGAATGTGGATCAGTACACAGAAAACAGTTTGACAATTAGACCAGCAGTTTGGTGCAGAAGACAGGAGTGATTATGAATACAGATTCAACATGTCCCTGGCACTAAAACAGTCTTGGTCTAAGATGGTTCATTCCCGAAACTGACAGTGACAAGAGACAATGCTAGAGAAAAATTAATCTTAGAATTATAGAATGGTTAGAATTGGAAGGGACTTTAAAAATCACCTAGTTCCAACATGCCATGGGCAGGGATACCTTCCACTAGAGCAGGTTGCTCAAAGTCCCATCCAGCCTTGAACATTTCTGGGAATGGCGCCTCAACAACATTTTTGAAAATGGTGCCCAGAATGGTGCTGGATTTTTGGACAATAATTAAGACAATACTAGCATTATAAAACATTGTTTCAGGTTAAAAGCTAATTGTTAGAGTCCACTTAGCTATAGATAAACTGTAACTTTAAAGCATCGAGAACACTTCTTAAATTTTTATAGCCATCTGCAAAAGGTCATGTCTGTGAATGTTCACATCTGCCCTTCATTTTTTAACCTTTTCTAGCAATAAATGAACATGCACTTAATAACACAAAATTGCACTCTAATTGGAAATACACAATAAGAGAAACCATTTCCACACATTTGTATTCAGGGTCAAATTTGAAGGGACAAGTAAAGTATTACAAAATAAACCTACTTAAAGACACAGAGATAAATCAGTCAACATCATGAGTTATCATGGAAAGTATTTTTCCACAGCTACTAGATAATTGCTGCTGTAGGTACTCACTTGGAGAGCATCATCAAGGGTTATGATACATGAATCCTTTATACTGCAGATTTGGAGTGTTTTGGTTTTGTCCTCAGATAAGACAGGCTTCTATTCTAAATATACCATAGTTATTTCAGAAAATATTTACTATGAAAACTTCCTCAGATAAGACAAGATTTAAACTTGTCATTACTTAAAACCTTTCTTTTGAAAAGAGACACAAAAGGTAAATGCAATTATATCATTCCAGTGATGGTCATAGCAAACATTCTCTTTATTGTTTCTTGTAGCACCAATTGCTACACTCTGCACTATTTACTGTTAATTACTATAGGTAAGGCAAACCATATTAAGTAGAAGACATACTCCTGGACACCACAGTTAACTTTTGTTGCTTAACTACCATCTAAAAATGTTTAGCTAGCAATTGTATCAAACATTACTTGTTTCTTTCCTATTTTGTTCCACCACACCATCCTGTGGCTGTATGCAGGAAAGAATTATACCTTTATCTCTCTGTTATTTTTTTATCTAAACCTCACAATATTATGTATATAAAGCATGGTCCATTTTGCCAGCATAGGTTACAGTATCCAAGCAGGAAAGAAACAGCCGGTATATTCTCAGAAGCCCACGTCACTGTGTTATATTGAAATACACGAATGAGCTGAGATGCTAGAAAATTAATCATGGTCCATTTTGCCAGCATAGGTTACAGTATCCAAGCAGGAAAGAAACAGCCGGTATATTCTCAGAAGCCCACGTCACTGTGTTATATTGAAATACACGAATGAGCTGAGATGCTAGAAAATTAATCAGAAACTGCAAAGGCAGCAGGTGCAGTGTTGGAAGAAAAGCAATCGATGGAAAAGTTGCCAGGTTTCATAAAAAAAGAGAGAAGACTATTGATTCTTCAAATTATTACCCAAAGAAGCTATTGTGACAGCACATTTGACAAACAGCTTGGATGGTGAAGCAGTCGATGGTAGAAATTACCATTCCCAACTTGTTTAGGATATAAAATATTTTTATTTTACTATCAGGAGGCAAAATGAGAACTATAGCAGATTACCTGAGTATTTTGAGGCTAGGACAAAATGGTTCTGAAACTCCACACTTCTTGTAAGGAAAAAAAAAAGCCTTCCATATTTTTTCCTAAAACAAATTAAGGCTCTAGTTTGTCCATGAGGATGTAATCTAAAAAATTCTTCCCTGAAACACTCATTCCTCATTGTTTTGGTTTGCACCTTGGTAGTACTTTTGATTGTTTATTAGCTGATTTAATTTATATTTTCATACTTTGAGAAACAAAAATAATTTCTGAGCTAATAGTTTGACAATCCATTTATCAATTAAGAAATTAGCTTCTGAAAAGAGGAAGACAGGCAGTGCCTTGAGCTGCAACACTGGGTACCATCATGCTCAGAGCTCAAAGTAAACCATGAGCATCGAGAAAATAAGGCTTGATGAGAATCAGTGGCAGTGTTATTCAGAATGTGAAGTTCTGTAATAATGAACAATTTCAATTACCTAAACATCTGCTCAAAAAAGATTACACCAAAAAAGTAGAGAGCATTATTCAGCTCACTGAACTATAGCAACCTAAATTTTTATTAATTGAAAACTAATCCAGCCATCTAAACACCACCTCTATAGAGAGTATTACAAAAGATCTTTTTTCAGAGAATATTTCTTTCATTCCTTATCGTCAAATTATCGTCCTAGTCTGCAGAGGCCCATTAATCTTCATTAATTATAGCAGAAGCCCAGTTGACTAGCTCTGGCAGGTAAGATGTCCACCATACCCCTGGAGTGCTGTGTGAATTCTTCTTGATGTAGAAGTCAGAGATGGCTCTTAGCTATAGTTCTGAAAAACAAGGATGAAGTGGCTGAGCAAAATGTCACAGGAAGAAGTAATTTTAATTAAATCTATAAGTAAGCAGGAGAGTTAATAACCTCAGAAATCAAAGGAGAAGCAACAGTATAAACATCTCCTGTCTTCAAGTAGATATTTCAAGCAAATCATTCTCTCAAGGAAGGTGAGAAACATATCAGAAGATCAATATGTCTAATAAGTTCTTTCATTTCAGTTCTTACATTTACTTCAAATGTAAGAAGAAGAAATAGGAGGAGTGGCAAAAGTCAGGTTCTTAAGGGCACATACACAAACAGAGCATCAGCATGTAGGTACAGATTAGGACAGGAAAAGGCAGGGAGTTGCTCAATAAGAATCAAACTAAAAGTCATTGAAAAAAACCTTCTCATGTTGGCTCCTGAATCACCAGCATCAAAGGCTGACCTTGAAAAAACAGGAACATCTAAATAGGCTTGTTGCATCAATGGAAAGATGAGTTTTGATAAATAGCTTATTCCAATCAACAAAATGGGAACGGCTTAGGAAAGAAGGGGACAGCTACATTCCTGTCTTTGCTCTACTTGGCGAGATTCCTCAAGCATACTTAAGAGTTGTACTTGCTGATGAAAATGATGGAGAAAGGTTCATAGGACCAAAAGGAGTCTCATAATCAACTAGAATCTCTGATTCAGATTTGGGTGCTGAACTTCAATAAGAATGTGCACTAACCAGAGACGTCTAGAAGAGAAGAAAATGAATCTACATCCAGAGGCCTACAAAAGCATCACTAACTGAAATTATTGAATTAATCTAATTTGCCTTAAGGGGAGAATGGAAAATAAAATTGTTTAAATAAATAAATGGCTTCTGCAAAGGAGGGACTAATCTGTTTTCCCAACCTATGACGGATATGAAAGAATGGGTTCACATTACAGCATAAAAGATCAAGGTAAAAAATAAGAAAAAATTGGGGTAAAGAGAGTGAAGTGCTAGAATAGATTGCCTGGAGAGGTCATGTAATCTGTCTACTTAAAGGTCTTTAATAAAAGGCTTGATAAATATTTTTCAGGAAAAGATATTCATGCATGGAGGCAGAAGAACAGTTTACAAAAATTTAAGTTGCTCTGCGATGAAATTCTTCAAGTCTGTGTCACCATATGAATAGCATAAAAAGCTAAAGGCAGGGGAAATTTTCATTAATGAGAAGAAATGCATTTTATAGTCAGCTTTCAAGTATCCTAAAAAGAGGGCTGACTGAAGGCACCGTGCTGAAGTATGTTTTGGATAAATCTAATAACTCTGGGATATTTCAGAAGCAGAACAGTTGAGGTAACTTAACAAGCGAAACTTGGTTCTATCAAAAAATTGGATTTTGTTCACTGAAAGCATAAATAATATTAGTCAACTTGAAAATTGACCAAACAGGATACTATTCTGCGTTTAAAGTCTTCATTAAGTGAGTGTCTATTGATATGTCACAGCCCAAGCTCACGCCTAGGTAACCAAATTCAGCTTTCTCATTGAAACATGTACATAGACCTAGTATTTGACATAATGCCACAAAGTAATTTGATTTTTTTTTAATTACTATACAATGTCAAAACACCCTAATTGATGAAAAGTTAATAGTCTGCTCTCAATAAAACAACAAAAAAAACACATTAAGGAGCCTGCTTTTATTAATTATTTTCACCATTCATGAAGCTTACTAAATAATAATAAAACAATTATATATAGCTCTTGCATATAAAATTCACTCTGAATTTCATGATTCAGAGAATCATGAAATCATTAAGGAACAGAAATCAGAGCAAAGGTATACATAGCAATAAAAAAACACTCTAAGAGGGACCTATTGCATATAGTATTTTTATAATGTGGTAAAATTTGAATTTGTACATATAGAACCAAATAAAGCAAAACTATGAGGAAGAAGAGTGGTTCTGTCCTTTGAAAAGCAATCACTGAATAAGACACCACTCGGTCACAGTGAACACAGTCTCATTTGTGCTGCACGTGAGAAAACAAAATAAGACAAAGAAAACTGGAGAAAAGTTTTTCACAGAATAGAAATTAAGTCCAAATAGATCGAGGCAGGTGCTTCTAGATGAGCAATATCCTCTCTTGACATCAGTCAGCCTTTTGCCAGTATAGTACCGAGATTTCATCCTTCAATTTTTAAACCAGAATTTTACATTCTGCTTCACAAACAAAGCCAAAGAACTTGTCAAGTGGTACTTGAGTACCAACACAAGAGCAGTTCAGTAGGAGTTTGCTTCTCTAGCCCACACTGCTGTCTGGCAACAGGCAGATGGGAAAAAAATTGCTAGTTCTTACATTCAAGATAATTCATCTTTTTTGACAGCTTTTGCAGCAGCTTTTGGAAATTCTAACAAAATACTGCTTCAGTACTCAGATAGTGGGTGGGAGATAAGAAACTTGCTATCAATGATTATGTATATTTTCAGTGTGAAATATTTTGAAACTCTTTCACACAAACATGAGCAGGTTAAGGTTTTCAGGAGTAAAGAGGAACCACCCAAAACTAACATAACTAACTGAAAGTAAGTGAAAACGACAAAGAGAAAGAAATGGTGGTTGTCCAAGTCAGTGTGGAAACAAATCAATGGATACAATATATTCATTTCTGTAATCAGTTTCCTACCCTGGAATCCAAAATTTTAGAAGTAAATAGGTCACAAAAAAACACAGAATGAAGATACTAGTTCTAAGATGCCACAATTAAACAGCACATTCATATGAATGAATGAATGAATGAATGAATGAATGAATGATGAGGTAATGAATAAATGATGAGGGAATGAATGAATGATGAGGGAATGAAGGAATGAATGAATTAATCCCTTCAGCTTTTCACAATGTTTACCTTCATCCACTTCTTTCCCTTTCACATTAAAGAATACCTGTAAATTAACTATGTGAATAGCAGCAACATGCACTGTCTCTGGCATCCAAACACCTTTATATAGGAATATGTATACACTAGTCAATTTTGGAAAGGAATGCCCCCATCACTTCAAAAAATTCCTATCTCTTGACCTATTCATCCTTTCAAATATTAGTTTAAAACTCTGGTCTGGTATCCACTAAGTTAATTCTGATACAAGCTCCAGCTTTTTCTGTCAGTAATGCCTTGTTGCTCAGTGGTGTGATCTGTGCAAGGGCACTCAAGCTTCAGTGGCCACTCTGCTTATAAGTGCTGCTGTACTTTTCTTAACCCAGACGTCCACCTCCCGAGCTGCATCATGAAAAAGTTATTAGTTGCTGACAAGGAATATAGAGTGCTGCAGCAGAACTGAAGAATATTAGAAGTTACTGATACGGAAAGAATAAATTAATTTTCCATTAGTAGTAGATTGAAAAAGGATTGTACTCAACATACAGTAAAGACCATGAAACTACTGCTGAGAAAATACTGTAAAATCTGAACACTTTAACCTTTCTTTAAGAAACTGTTGGAATTTTTGGAGACTTATTATTTTTTAATGAAACAAAAAAAAAAAAAAACAAGTTATGAATTTAAATTTTGTTGAATTCCATAGCAAAAGAATTTTCTTCCGTCTCCCTCTCTGCTCTGCTTTAAAACAATCAGAAACTGAGATTCTTTCAACCTGACATCTTTGATGCTATAACTGGACAATTCAGTAGTCTGGTTTTTGACCCTTCCTTCATATTTAATTTTGAAACTTACTCCCATTTCCTTTCAATTGGTACTGCTAGTGTATCTGAGACTGTCACTAGCCATATTGGGTCATATTGTAGCATAAATAGTTCTCAACCACAGCAAAGAGTCCCTTGAATTTTGAACAATGGATTGTCTTGATTCATTTACCTGTATTTTAATTGTCTTTAATTGTCTGTAACTCCTTACAGAAAAACTAGAAATAAATCTGAATACAAGCTCTTAGTAAGTTCCTCTGTTAAAGAAGCCTTAAAACATTTTTTCTTACCAGTCTTAAAATACTGAAAAAGTTAAGTTACCAGTTACAGCTGCAAATTGATTTTCGTTGTTGTTGTTGTTAACTGTGAGTAAAGAGTTGCTCAGGTGTCCTTTATGGGATGTTTAAGGTTACTGCCTCTGTGATTGCTCCTTTCCAGCCACTGCAGCCCAGCCCAGTGTGCCTGTATCTGCAGGGATTAGTTTTTCCATCCCATGCCAGTGGGTGCAGCTGGTGCTTTCCCATTTGCAAGTTCAAGCAGCAGTGATGTTCAGTGTGAGACCAGGCACACGCAGAGGACAACAAGCAATGCAATCCTCTACTGAGTGCTGCAGGCTGGGCACTCCCTTCCAACAGGACCCACATATAACACTGCCAGAACTCACATAAAGGCAGCATAGATGGCCAAATCCACCTCCTCCCTTCCAGCTGCTTATTGGTGACGTTCATCTTGGTAAAGCACATGCTGCCACACTCCCCAGATCCATGAGCACATTCTCAGATCCCCTGAACATCAGCAGGAGCAGTCTCTTCCCATTCAGCACCCATGCCTGCACACTGACCTCCTCCAGTCTCCACCTGCAAGATACCCCAGCTGTTTGCTAGCAAATTGACACATACACCTCACAGAAGATACACCTACCCCAAGTTAGGTCCTCCTGCTCACCAGCTAGTCCAACCTCACATTTCCTACCAAATTACACATGCACAAACCCCCGCTGCATACCAAGACAGGAGAAAATCACAAAAACTACAGCCCTCCAAACACACTGGTGGCTGACACTGGGGCCCACACCTGCTCCAGCTGAGCAGGACAAGCTCAGGTGCACACTCATCCCAGTCTGGCTCTACCTGCTGACCCCAAGTCCCCTTGTGTTTGTCCCCCACAGAGCTTGCAATCAGTCCCTACACTGCCCCCTGATAGGGTAGAATGGTATTGTGCAGAGATCAGAAAGGATTTAATGAAACAGGACAGACTGCAGTGACCAGCATAGATCAGACAGGTGTAGAAACTAGCAATGGTTTATGTATTAACAGCCCTTTTACTGCCCCGCCTCCTAATCTCCACCCTTCATCTTTCTCCCTGACCCCCTTCTCCTAAGGATTTCTTAAATTTTGCACAGGCCTGCATCCCTCTGACTTATCTCAAATCCTCATATTCCTTGTCTCCTTGTCAATTACAAAGTCCAGTCTAGATCTCTCCACAGCTGTGTCTGGCTTTCTTAATGGTTGTCCTTCTCACTCCTTCTTTAACTTCCCATTTCTGCAGCATGCTTAGGCATCCACTTGAACTTATGCTAGTGTTTTTTTCTGAAATTACCTGTGCTTTTGCAAATTGCTTGAGTTATTAACCTTTAACATTTCAGTCTCTCACAATAGTAACTGGTTATCAGTCTGCAGTTTCCCACTTTCCCCAACAGAAGTTACTTGTCTACTTATGCTAAAGGCAGCACCACCCCAAAAAGACCATAGAATCATGGAATATGTCAAGTTGGAAGGCACTCACAAGGATCCTAATGTCTACTTTCACTTCCAAACCACCACAGAGTTTACATCTCTGAATCAGACACACAGTACATACAGTCAACTGTATGAATTTTATGGATTTCTAGAAATACTTACTTCAGAAAGCGACTTTTTATTTTAATTTTTAAAGAAGTCTCTATTAATATAATCTGATTTCTCAAACCTTTAGAGTGTTAGTAGTAATAACCAAGAAGTCTCAATAAACATTATTTTGCGAAAGAACACAGGGCAATTCAGGCAGGGACAGAAAAAGCTGATGCTATTGAAAACCCATCTCTGAAATACTATCTCTATCTTACAATTTTTATGTTAGGAAAGTGAAACAAAAAAGCAGAAGATGGTTTATTATTTTTCTCTGGGGTTGAGCATCCCATGTTCCCCCCTCCCTCTGCCCCCTAGCCCCATTACAGGATTTAATTCTCTCATAACACCATTTTTGGTTTAAAATTCCTAAGTTCTCAACCCATAAATAAGTCCATTTCTTACTCAAAATTCATAAAAATTCATTCAACATTAAGTCTGCATTTATCTTCTTATCAATGCTTTTTTAACTGTTCTGGCTTTTTTTTTTTTTGGTGGGGGGGATAGCAAAATAATTAATTTTGCAATGGTTCATTGTCCCACTGTCACAGTGAAAAATCACCTTTCCACAACAGATGATATAATTTTTGTGACATTTCAGACTTGCTTGAAAGTCACAGGTAAGGATTGGCAAATAAATCTAACTTTGCAAATGTTAGTCAATAGCCCAAATGTTATGCATCTGTTTTATCTTTTTTAGAACAGGATTTTTCAGAGAACATGTTGAGCCTCATTGCTTATGTCAATTTTACAGCACTGTTACTTTATTGATTTTCATGGAATTTAATTTTGCAAGACTGTAAAAGCAGCATCACATCTGTGGTATTCCAGCAGAAGGGAATCTACCACAAGCCTTTCATATTGGCTACTTGTGAATCATGAGAAGCCACAGCTAAGAGGAAAAGAAATACTCATCTTTGAGCAAAAAAAAAAAAAAAAAAAAGAATTGAGGTATGTTCTTTCAGCTTTGTTATGGTCTTTAATTGCATCAGCACACAGGTTGTTTAGTGTCAGATCCACAAGACAAATGTTCTTACTCTCTGAAGGGAAGAAAATATCAAAGTACACTGGCCATTAAAAAAACAACTCCCAGCAATTAGAATTTTAATAAACTGGTTGATTTGAAGAGTAGCTGCAATATTTTATTATATTCAATTTATCATTAAGGGATTTTCAAGACTGTAAATCTTCACATGATTTAAGTGGTTGGAAAAAAAGGACGTTCAAAGAGCAAATTTTTTCCTTAATTTCAAGAGCAGAGTCAAGGATGCAGGGCAGGATGCAGGCTGTAATGGCTCAAATGTCTTCCCACAAAAAGCAGTCTAAAGGTTTCATTGATTACATTGTGATTTTCTTTCTTTGAAACAATTTTCAAGGGGATATGAGGAGAATAATCAACAAAGCCGTGAAATACTAAACTTGAATTTTTTGTTTTTTGCTTATCTCCTTGTTCTCATTATGCAACCTACAGACAGGTTTCTCCGAAATATGACACATTAAATAAAGTGAATTCATGACATATAAATCTGCCTTTAAAAAAAAATATTATCAGTAACCACACTGTATGTATCTAACCTTGGCACCCACCTGGTGTTGCACCTCCATATGGACATAAGCATCTGTTCATACAGAATTCATTACCAATGAAGATTCTGCATTGCAAGACTCTCTGATTAGTAATAAATCTTTTTCTAGATAAGAAAATCATGTTCAAGCCTTTAACAGACATAATTCAGGATTTTAATATTGAACATTAATGTTTTAGCAGTGCAGCTAGTAGTAAAAATGCTGTATTCATTCTTTGAATGTTGGCCATTTTAGAGGAAGAGCAGAGCATGAAGTTCAGTATTACCTGAACACTGACAAGAAAATATGAGAAGCACCAGATCTTGGAACTGGTTGGATTTCAGAGTAGACTTCAGACTAGAATATATTTTGGATTAAATAAATAAGATTTAAATGAGGCCTAATTACTAAATGCAATCTATAATTAGGTGACTGTATTAGTCTCAACTTTTTATCACTTTTTATCACATTGCCTCATCTATTTCACCAGCGAATAGCCTAAAGTAGTATTATATTTCTCAGGTTTTTGGTACTTAGGTTCTGACACCCCAATTAGTATTAACAGTTTTAAAAAAATTAAATGTAGCAAATACAAAATGAATGGTTTCTATTACAGGTAATGTGAGTAACAGAATACAGGAAATCACTAGCAATATTTTACCCGCCTTTTACCATCACTGAAACATGGAGGGAGGAGTGGGGGGCACCTAGGAATAAAGCCAATTAGTTGTTCCATCAAGTAAACAAACCTAGAGAATAAATGAATACAAGTTTCAATTAATTTACTATCTCCTGGGCTTACATGATTGAAATACCATTGAATCTGTCAGGATAGTATTTGACTCCCAAAGTGAACAGAATATAAATTTGTGTAATGGGTACAGGACACATATATGAAAAAGTACTGCATTGTGTTCTGAATTTAATCCCTTCTACCGAGTTTCTCTGTGGTTCCACTTAAGTGCTTCATTGATTGCACCATTGATATCTGGTGTGGAAATGGGAAGGTTTTTTGTAGTTGCCCAGAATTTTGGAGGCAGATGAGAAAAATAACAACTAGGCAAGATATTTAAAAAAACCCAAGCCCCAAAAATCTAGACATGAAACCGTGTGCCCAATCTAACAAAAGTAATTGTCATGTTTTAGTTTAGTTCTTGACAGAATATTATTTAAGTTTACCTCTGTATCTCCAACAATCCTCAGATCCTGAGCCTGTTAGAGTCAAGTATGTTCAGCATTTGCTTATATGTACTCTCAGCCCATCCACCCACACTAATATTTATGCTGTGGATCCATCCTAATGACAGTCCCTGACAGTGAAATTACTGTGATCAAATATTTCTTCTTTGCTTTTGGACACTGGGTATTTTGTGCTTAGATCAATTAAATATTTCTTAGTAGTTCAGGCTGATCATGTTTACCCAATAAAACTACTGCTCTAGAGCAAAATACCACTTTTTTTTTCTCAAAACTGTAAGCACTGCCAGACTGATCTGTCCTGATATCTGTGTCTGGAAGATAGCACCAAACTGGTGGAGCAACACATCATAGATGTTGCTCCCACAATTTTTCTGATTTTTGGTAATATGCACATGTGGTCAGACTTCCTTTCCCAGTGTTGAAACACCATATTCCCATTTCAATCCTCTTAAGTTTTACTTCTGCAAACACAAAGTTGACCAAATTATCTGTGTCAGTTTTTTGACTTGTAGGGAACAGAGCCCCAGTATCTGGGGAAGGACATATTTGACAAGTGATAGAATGGAAGAAAAGAGAGAGAGGAGTTCAGGACTGTTTCCTTTATTGTCTATGGATCCCAACAGATATGTAAGCCAAGCTTCCCTGTCTCACAAAGTTTTCCTTTAGTAAGGAAAACTACTAAGTCACAATGAGAATGAAAAATATGTACTTAACCACATTGCCTCAAGGCCCTACTGCTGAACTAGGATAGAGCTTACCTCAATACAAGAAAACAAAGTTAGAAGGTATTGAGTGAGGTATTGAGTCACTATAATTCTCTTTACACAAAACCTAAACCAAACTCTGTTTCCTGAGCAAAAAAAAGTACCTGTTAAGCTTCAAAATTTAGCTTTTCTCTTAAAAGTTTAACTTCAAAGGAACTCCTCCCTTTAGTTTCTTCTAGCAATTGCATGTCTTTAGTGATTGCTTCTGCCACATTTGCAATGCAGTCAAGAGTCAGGAGCACAGCCCTTGCATTTTCACTGTGTTGTAAAGGAAATTTCTCAGAAGCCTAACAGTGGAACTTATCTGTGCTTTAAGAAGGAACTTTCATTCTTTTAACAATTACTAGGAAACAGGGCCCTTCTTTGCTCTATCATTTAAATAGCAACACAGAAAATTAGCACTATTCAGCAAGATCTTCAATGACCCACAGATTTAAAAAACACTCCCTAGAAGATCCCCATGCTTAGCAACACAAACACAAAAAAAAAAAAAAAAAAAAAAAAAAAAAAAAAAAAAAAAAGAAGCTAAATCTTGTTTCAGCTACTATTTTCTATCATTGTAATGGTATTGACTTAAAAAGCAGGAGATTGCCAACAAAAGATTTATAAACATTTATTGTTGAACGAAAAGATGGTTTTACATGAGGCCGAGAGTTTCCATGAACAAAGATTTCTTTGATAAACCAGCGTTGCAGACCTGGGCTGTGCTCAGCTCTACAGTATCAATGAAACAATCACCAGTCAACATAAAACGTAATAGCTGGCAACACCCTATATCAATCTCTCTCTTCCATGCAGATGTAATTCAATTCTTTGGAGAATATCTCATTTCTTGTAAAATTATCTCCAAAAGCTTCTTACTGAGTATTACACCTTGAACTTTTTCATTACTATATTAAGATTAATTCAAAGTCAAAAAGATTCTGCAGATAACAATCGTAACATAAGGTTCATAAAAGTCTAAGATTGAGAAGAAGAGCCTCGTGTCTGTTACCAGATTAGTTAAAAGTTTTAAGGTTTCCAAGGCATTAAATTTCTATGGGCCCCAGACACAACCAAGAGTACATTTAGTGTCAGCACTGCAGAAGACAGTTCTAAGCCCTAGGGCCAGCTGTTCTCCCTTCCCAGTCCCCCCAGAAGGCTACTTACTCTTCAAGTACAACAGCTAATAAACCCTTTTTTCTTCCTTCATGCAACTGTTTCCACAAAACTCTAATGTCGTCATGCAGCCTTATATAAATATTTCTTTATTGCACTTGCAGCTCTAAAAACATCTATCCCCACCATTGCATAATTCCATGAAAGTGCTATATGTGGTTTTATAGAAATTACCCTATAGACCTATTGTTTTCATCTGTAGTTAATTCTAGCTGTAAAACTTGGCTTTCTTCTTTTGCCTTTTGCATATCACCTTGAAAATGCAAAACAAACAAAACAAAAAGTCAAGGTACAGTATTCACATACAAGAGGTCTGAAAAACAACTGAAAGATACCTAATTTCTGTTGCATCCTACAGAAAATAATTTCTTCTGCCTAGAAAGAAGAAATAAGGGTCTTTTGAAATATGTAATGCTTGTCAGAAGTGCATAACACCCAGGCTTTTAAGTAGGGCAAGAGTGTGTCTTATTGCATGAGTAGCTAGCAGGAAAAAAAGATTAAATATTACCATATGGTTCATACTCAGTGTGAGCAGAAGTACTGCAAAATAATTGTTTTCCCATCATAAAAGGAAACCACACACACACTACAAAAGAAGACTGCTATGGGTAAAGAAGTGAACTCTTTCTGGAAAATCTTCCTTGCACCATTTTCGCACCAGGCACGTTAAAAAGAATTTGCACTGGAAGGCACTCCTCTTGTGTAAGAGAGCAAAGTTCATTCTCCAAGCATAACCAGCAGAACTCAACCCTTACAGTGCATGCTTCCGTACAAAGCTGCAGCACAGCCACATCTCTCCTCTGCATTACCCCATCTGGAAGCCCCAGGAAACACACCCAGTTGTACAGTTGAGCTGATAATTGAGGAGGCAGAAGATCGAGTGAACAGGTATTTAAAGCTGTCTGTATCCAACACCTTCCTGCTTTCACTGGAGTAGGAAGAGCCCTCACAGCCTGGTCCTTCCATTTAATCTCTTGAAGGAGAGCTGAGTGCTGAATACATTAAAATCACAACCTCAAAGAAGAAAGCATAGTCACCTGCACTTTATTCTATTTGATCCTACACTGATAAAATACATGACTATTGAAATACATTTTCTTTTCTTGTTTCTTCGCAATCTTTTTGTGGGGGACAGGGAATTAATTTTTTTTAAACTTCACTGCAGGCCATCAAAAAAGGTAAGTAAAAGACATACTAAAAATGTCTCTCAAAAATGAGCAGCTGCATTACCAGGTTTATAGAGGGAGGATGGGAATCAGACACCCGTCCACTGAGATCCATCCCATCTATATGTATTTAGGTTTAATCTGTATTAAAACCTAAACAGACTAGTACTCCTTCCTTAAATGTAAATGAAAGATCAATAATAACATTGTCTTCCTGCAAAAGAAGAATTGCAAATGTTTCAGAACCTAATCAGAAAAAGGTGTCTCCAAAGTTTAACTGCAAATCAATTTATTTTCTTAAGTTAATTTAATTCTGAAATCTAATTTTTTTTTTTAAATCATGGGATCAAACAGTAACTTTGATCCTATATCACTGGTGTCAACAGGGATTATTCAAATGCTATGCAATTATCCAGGATCAGAATGTTTCAGGAAATTACTTATTCTAGAATAATCCACTACGACAATGGCTCAAAAATTAGTACAGATAGACTTAAAGGAGGGAAGAGATGCCATGATATTTTTTTGCCTTTTCTTTTATACCCCTTTTATACCTTTTACAACTTCTGTATTTTTAGTACTTTTTGCCTACAATCTTGGACTTTTTTGTCAAGCTAGGAGACTCAACATTTTAGAAGCTTCGTAGTTAGGGATCAAAATGCCCCAGACACCAAGGTCCTCTCCAGAACACATTTTGTGAACCAAGATAGAGCCACCCAGGGGAAGGGTTCTTGGGGAGAGGGGCTCATTCGAGCCTCTCATTGGGCAATCTTTGATAGATCTGCTCATTAGTAAGACCTATAATGTTATACTTGATCTACTGTGGGGGCATTGTGTGCATTTCAGCACATTCCACCTGAACGTGGTGAACCTAAGGATCCTTAAAATAAATACAAAAGTAAAATCCCTTTTTCCTTTCTAACCATGCTTGATTCTTGATTTTAAGACCAGGAAAATGTGTCAGCAGAACAAAAGATTTGAAACTTTTCATGTTGGAACTGGTACAGAAATTCTAATATTCTTCTACCTGCCCAGTCTGCAGCTACTTTTGGTCAATAAACAGGGTGACTTAGCAACAGCTTCTCTCAGAGAAAAAGCAGAAGGTTTCACAGATGTCACAATGAGGGTCAAAGATCACTAGAATATGCTCTTTAATTTTGGTTCCTATGACACCCAATGTCCTTTTATTTGTCTTGCAGTAACTAGTGCAGAGCACCTTCATAAGATTAACTAAAGTTAACCATCAGTGAGAAAGAAAAATCAATTCCCATTTACAGAAACATTTTTATTCACATATGCACTAAGTCTTGTTGAGCTGAACCAAATTTATGAGCTTTCTTTATGAGAACCTTTAATGACTTGGAATCTTGTGTATATTCAGAAAACATTACTCAGTTCAGAAGCAGTTCTAATTCAGCACTATTAAAAGGAAACACTCCATGAGGTAGGTTTTTCATTATTTCTGCTGTTCATTGGGGATGATTGAGCTCTGACTCTCATTTAAATTTAAATTAAAGAGGAAAAAATCTTAATATCTTTTAAGTGTTACTTTTTCTTTGAGAGAGAGAAAGGAATTGTAAAGAGGCCCCTGTTAGAGAGCAGAAAACACCTTACAAACACAGAGAAGAAATGAAAGAACTGTAACAGGCCTAATCATCAGTCTTTATTAGAGAAATCATCTCAGGCCCAAAAAACAGAATGCAATTCCCCTTGAAAGTAAAGTATTAATGTTTTCCTGACATTGTGCTTCAGATCAACCTGTGACAAGCAGCAAATTAGGCAACACTAACAATAATGTTCTTGTGGAGCAGCTCCACTCAATTTATCCCTCAGTAATATTAGAAGTCAACACTGATGTGCATTGAAGGTTGATGAAACCTAATACGCAAAGCTGAAGAATTAAGCAACTGCTGTTTTCCCGCTTTTCCAACAGATTGTTGCATCCTAATGAGTTATTCCTTATCTCCTTGAAGAAACCCAAGGTCCTGAGTTAGTCATACATGAAGTACACCTCTAACACAATAAATAGTATGTGCTGCATAATTTGCATTAGATAAAGGTCTTAATATTGTGCCAGTGGCGAAAAAAGGATTAAGCAAGTGATGACTATAAACTTTCTTCCAGAGAGGGATGTCCTTTTTTTTTTTTTTGGAAAGGACTGGAAGTGAGGAATTAACGTAAATTTACCTTGTCCCAGCAGAGCGCACTTAGTAAGAGATTCAAGAAGCCAGTCAACAACCATAAAAGCCAAGATAAATCCTTTCTTTCTAATTATTTTATACCTTACAGGAAAGTCCAAGGTGTAAGATAGTATTCCCAATGCCTTTCTCTTTTACATCAAAGCTTGGGATTTTCTTGCAACAAAGACCAGAGCTCAGCGTTGTCTTCTGCACGTGCATCCTAATCCTGTAAAACATATTTCTTTCCACATGCTCTGCCTTTCTTTGCAGCCATTCTCTCCGAGATATTTTCTGAACTGTAGAAGATGAAGGGTGACAATAGCACAGACCCTCAGGTCACAACATGGAAGCAAGACATGCTCTAGAAAACAATATTTGCATTTCAGTCTCTTCAGTCAGGAGAGGGAAATTAAATAAGAGAAACTGCTTGTTTTCTCATCTGTTCCTTAATTTAAAAAAAATTTAAAAAAAAAAGAAAAGAAGCCATCATTAGCTCTTCTTCCTCCTCTTTTAAAGAGAAGCAGCAATACTTGATACATTTTGTAGAAAGCCTGCTTCTGTCAACACATGGTAGATATGCTCAGAGAAAGTTTGTATTCTAGTTTTCAGGTCATGATTAGATCTGGATGAAAGACACTGAGGAATTACGTCTATCTAGCCAAGATTAGAAGTGTCATGAACATACACTGAAGTAGGATATTACAGTTTTTAGAATCCTCAAGGTAAATTGTTTATGAAGAGATGAGATCTACAGAGTTATATAGTAAAGAGACTTTTTGGAACTGCAAATTTGGAGGAAAATTCCACTTATTTCCTGCTTCATTTTTTATGCTCTTTTCCAGATCAGGATCTTTCTTCCAGTCATTAATGATACCTATCTGTATAGAGAAAAATATTATTTTCAGATATGATCTCTCTGTTTCACTGGAGCTTTTGTTACCTCTTACCCCACAGCTATCTTTTGCCAATATAAGGAAACATTTAAAATCCTTGTCTCTCTTGACCTATCACACATTATTTTCATTTCATAATAAGCAATATTCATCAAGAATTAATTCTTAATCTAATATTAAGTGGCCAAATGGTTCATGTTCCACTTCTGAGATAGCCTTATTCAGTCTCTTCTGTTGGGTCATCAAATTAGTCAACTTTGTTCAGTAGCTTGAGGCAGACTTTTCAACACATACCATTCTCCTCATCAGACCATGGCCAGAGTATGACTGATAATAAGTTCATCACCTAATTGTGCTTTAAATGGAATTTCAAGATACTTTTTTTCCTGTAATGAATACTTTCATTTATGAAAGGCCTTTCTTACTGCAGCAATTGCTGCAATAGTTATAGCCAAACTTCTTTGAACACTGAGTGCATTTCCACTGCTTTAGAGAAATATTTGGTCTCTCAGATTTAAAATGCCTTAGGTGCAAAACTTTCAACCAGTGCATGGAGAGTAAGATGTGCTTGTGAATCTACAGTGTCCTTACTGGTGGATGCACGAGCAGCTATTTGGAATTGCCAATATGTGCTCTCCTTGAACAAGCTTCTCTGTAAGATCCAAGTACTTACACCAGAGTTCCTCTGTACAGAATGACAGGGATAGCAATACCACCCTTTTTCTGCCCCCAAAGACTTCTAAGCTGAAAGATTTGTGGTCACTGTTCAGAAAACAAGAAATAATAGCCAGAATTTTAAATGTGAGCTATTCTTCAGACAAACTATGTTTACATAATAATTTATGAGCATAGAAACCGTCTTAAATCTATTTATAATTCTGCCCAAGTAGCTCAGTCTGTTCCAAATCACACTTTGTCAGGCAATCCAGATTTCAAGTTGTCTGACTAAACCTGACTGTGCTGAGAAGAAAAAAAATTGCCATGAAGAGACGTGTATGCAACATGACACTATTGTGTTTGTGGGAGGGGAGGGAGACCACATGGCCCTTGAAGCTTGCTTATGTAATGGGTATCCATAAAAACGCTGTGTTCTGCGACATAAAGTAGCCCAAGAGAACTAATGATGCAGAAAAAAGGATTTTGATGCAAGCTTAGCTATTTACAGACCCCCTGTATGGTCCAGTTCCATGTTAAAAAACCAAGTTATAAATTGATAAAGGTTATCAATAACATATGTTATAATAATAAATCATAAGGATAAATTTAGGGAAGAAATTGAAAAAGGCACTTGTCACCTGCAGTGGGTTGGCCTTGGACAGCTGCCAGCCCAGCAATGCTCTGAATCTTCCCCTTGCCTGATTGGAAAGGGAGAAAATTAAGTAAAAATGCTCATGGGTCCAGGTAAAAGCAGTGATATCACTCACAAATTGCCTTGATGGTAAAATAGACTCAACATGAGGAAAATTTAGTTTACTGGAAACTACAATAGGGTTGGGAGTGAGTCCTGAAACCTTCTAGTCTCAGTGAGCAGGGAGGCAGACTTCTAGCACCCTTTCATGGCTGTCAGATGTTCAAGAGGCAGAGTATGTCAGAAGGTATGTACTCCACCACATTCTGCCAAACCTAGGAAAATCACTTCCCCATATCTTGTCAATCAAATTTTCAAACCAGGAAAAAAACCCAAAACTTTAATTACTCCATTCCATAAACAAATATTATATTGAGAGTATTGAGTGTAATTATTAGAAGTATATTAACAAGTACCTCTGCATATGCAGTGGAACCATTAAAATAAGTCATTCATTAGGAATGCCCCAAAGAAAACACGTGAACAGTGAATTCAGATATGATTATCCAAAGCCTTTTTAGGAGAGAGCATTTCAGTACTCAAGAGGAACTTCTCCCTTGCAGGCAGGCTTTCTTCCTCAGTACATATGTCCATTTCTGAATGATGGCTTCAAATACTCCTTCAGCTCCTGCAGTTGAGATATGTCCAAAAGGGAAGAGACAGAGAACAAGGCTTATGGACTTTGTACAAAATTATACTGTCTCTTATCAGACAGACAACATAGAATAGTGAAACATGCAACACAAAATAAATACAAAGTAATAAAGATGCAAGGATATACCTTTTAAAGAGAAAAGGCAATTTAAGAACTAAAAAAATAATGTTTAAAATAGTGAAATAGACAATTTAAATACAGTGATATTTAAGGAGACAGAGAGAAGCAAATCCATTGCTCACATACTTGGGCTAAATCCAAGGGAACTACATCCACTTAACACAAGAAGTGATTTGATCTGTGATCTTTAATTAGCCCAGCAGAAGTAATTTGCCTCATGCAACTGCCACATGTTTTTATTCAACCCGACCTTTAAAGTCACAGGCTAAACGTAACTGCTATTTAACATCCAAAGCTGCTTGGGAAGAAGTGGCTGATAGCCAAGACTAAGGAACAATTGAATGCGACAGGCAGCAGAAAAAAGTCACCAAAATTCCTCATCACAAGATTGTGTATGTCATTTGATGTTGTCTAAAGGAACTGATCTTACAAGTAGGGGAAGAGGAAAGAAACGGAGGATATACACTCCATACACAACAGTCTCTGGATACAGTGATATTCTGTTTGTGAATCAAGGACGGGTCATGGTCATGACTTTCCAACAGTGCAGAAGATACTGCCAAATTATATCTGCTACTGCGTACTCTCTGCAGCCTATTCAAACCATCTTTCCCCATGAGGCCCTCTGTGATTTCCTTTGGCTTTTACGAGGTGAAACAAGCTTCCAGCTTCCCTTCTGGGCACAGACACTAACTTCATACACAGCCTTTCATATCACATTGCATGTCACTGACCAGCATATAAGCAAGTCATTTAAAAACAGAATTTTAAGTACTATTTTAACTACTCTAACTAAATGCTTTATTGCTGTTGTTCACAGAATCATAGGATGGCCTGGGTTTCAACAGGCCTTACCATCTAGTTCTGACCCCCCTGCCATGAACAGTGACACTTTTCGCTAGGCCAGGTGGCTCAGAGTTCTATCCAACCTGAGTTTGAATTCTTCCAGGAATGGGGCATCCATAACTTCCCATGGGCAATCTGTTCCAGTGCCTCATTACCCTCACAGTAAAGAATTTTTTCCTAATATCTTATTTAAACCTACTCTCTTTCACTTTGAATCTACTCCCTCCTGTCCTGTCACTATCCTGTCACTGTCCTGTCCTGCCCTTGTAAATAGTCTCTTTCCATCTTTCTTGGAGGCTTCCTTCAACTGAGAGTTTGCAAACCTTTCTCTTTCCCAGGATGAACAAACCCAGTTCTCTCAACCTTTCCTCATAGGAGAGGTGCTCCATCCCTCTAAACATCTTGGTGTTCCTCCTCCGGACTCACTCCAACAGGTCCGTGTCCTTCCAGTGCTGGAGACCCCAGAGCTGGAGGCAACACTCCAGGTGGGGTCTCAGCAGAGTGAAGTAGAAGAGCAGAATCACCTCCCTTAACTTGCTGCCCATGCTACTGTCAAGATCTGATTTTTGAGAGATACCTCTGCCCAAATTAAGGTGCAAATGAGACCATATTCTGAAGTCAATAATTTGGATTCTATTTAACAGTAAATTTGAGGTACAGAGATAGAAAGAATAGAAAAGAGGTGCGGAGAGAGAGAGATCAACCAGAAGATAGTCACCACACATGGATTCAGAGGTATCCTGTTGGTTCTACTTCACCCTGGGCTTCTTGGTGGTGGAGGTTCCAGAGTTTTCTTCTGGAGGTACCACCAGCACCTCCAAGTCCTTTTCAGCAGAACTACTCTCACTCTCTTCATTCCCCAGCCTGTGATGATATTGGGGGTTTCCCTGACTCAGGTGCAGCACCTTGAACTTGGTCTTGTTAAATTTTATGAGATTCCCATGGGCCCAATTTTTGAGCTTGTTCAGGTCCCTCAGGATGGCATCCCATCCTACAGGAGTGACAACTGCCCCACTCAGCTTGGCGTCATCTGCAAATTTGCTGAGGGTGCATTTAATCCTTATGTTTACATAAGTAGTGAAGATATTAAATAACACTGATCCCAACCTGAGGGACACCACTCATCACTGATGTCCACCATTACTCTGAGCCATTTGCCACTACCCTCTGGATGACAACTGTACAAATTGCTTATTCATCTAACAATCCACTCATAAAATCCATCTCTTTCCAATTTAGAGAGGAGGATGTTGTAGGGGACCATATCAAAGACATTACAGAAATTCAGATTAATGACATCTGTAACCCTTCCCTTAGCCACAGATGTAGTCACTCTGTCATAGAAAGCCACTGAGTCGGTCAGGTAGGACTTGCCCCTGGCAAAGGTGAGCTGGCTATCCTGAATTATCTCCCTATTCTCCCTGTGCCTTAGCATAGTTTCTAGGAGGATCTGGTCCATGATCTTCCCAGACAGAGATGAGGCTGACAAGTCGGTAGTTCTTTCTACCCCTTTTAAAGATGAGTACAATATTTCTCTTTTTCCAGCCACCTGGGACTTTACCAAACTGCCATGACTTTTGAAATATCGTGGAGAGTGGCTTGGCAGCTACATCAGCCAAATCCCTGAGGACACTTAAGATGCATCTCATCAGGTCCCATAGACTTATGTACATTCAGGTTCCTCAGGTGGTCATGAATTTCATCTTTTTTTACAGTGGGAATTACTTTGCTTTCCCCATCCACATCCTGATGTCGACCAACTCAAGAGGTGTAGGAAGAGAGGTTGCCAATGAAGTCCTTGTTTCCACTGTACATTTATTTCTTTCCCTTTAGTTTGACCAGCAGCTCCCTACTCAACCACACCGGTCTTTTGCCTTGCCCATTTTTTTTGTTTCTCTTATGCTTTATGGCAGATTTCCTTAATGATCTTCCAGCTCTGTTCCCAGCTCTGTTCCACCTCTCCCATTCCCAAGAGAAGTCTCCCAGGAAATGCCACTGACTATCTCCCTGAAGAGCTGCAAGTCAGCTTTCCAAAGTTCAGGGGCCTAATTGTGCTTCTTACATCACTCATATATCTCAGGGCTTCAAACTCCACCAATGTATCATCAACGCAGCCCAGGCTGCCCCCAGTCTTGACATTCCCAGTTAGATCACTTGCATTTATGACCAACAGATCTGGTAACACATCCTGTCTGACAGGGCTGTCTATTGCAGAATAAATTACCTTTATTTTGAAAATGGTGGCTCTCATATTGCCAACAACAAAAGTCAGTGTGTTGGAATAATGGCATTAAAGAAAGTATTGAATATCTTTACGATACCTAAGAGTCACATAGTGGTATTCCATCAATTAATAACGTATATATTGATTTCTAGGTGAAAATTTTAAAATCAATATGAATTGAGAAATCATGTTCTCAGACAGTCTTGTCCAATATGTGTTGGGTTTTTTGTAGAAAATGCTCTGACAACAAAACAGAGTATCATTTGAAAATAGAGGTTATCATAAACAATAAAATAATTTAGATTTTTTAGGCCAAGCTTCCAAAACTATTTTTAAAGCCACAATTGCTGGGTTATCATTAAATATATAATGTGCTATGGAATCTCTAAACAGCAAACAGAGAACTTGGAGGTTTTAAATTACTTTTCATTTCCAATTCAGAAACCTTGTTTGTGAGAATTTTAAGACATTGGGAGCCAAACTGTATGGCATGAAACCCTTTTTTAAACAACAGAGGAATAAAAGCTCATCTCATCAAAGAGCATTTAGAAGGACCAGTCCTTGGAATTCAGTGAGCACACACAAGGTTACAATCCACTTGAGAGATCCTGGAAATGTCATAAGCCAGCAGAGAGCAGCTCAAGCAGCTTATGAATGACAAAAAAGGCAAGGGAAATGATTATAACCTTGCACTCATTCAGCAATCAAGCATCATCATTATCAAATACAGAGAAGTTTAAAATACTTATGCATTTTAAGGTTGCTCAGGTCTGTCAACTCGTTCAACAAAATGTCATATGAAAGTAAAGCAGGGGTGGAGGGCTGGTGGAGATTGTTGGGTTTTATATTTCCCAAGTTGCTCACATAATAGTTAAGAGAATTAAATAGATTCTTTTTGTGAATACTGGCTCTTACATAAAGGATAATTTCACTTCAGACCACTTCAAAAAGCAATGAAAAATACCTGTAAGCTTTTAGGCCTTCTTTTACTGGTTATCAACAGACTTAATTTATTCAGCTGAATAGGTCAAACTATTTTTTTTAATTTAATAGTGCATTTGTGCTTACCATGTGCATACATACCCAAATGAACTATCTCTACATAAAAAGCAAATTTTTCAGTATTAAAATGAAAAACCTCATGTCAACAGAGCCATTCTAAATTGCTTCTTCCTGTCTGTATCTGTAAAGAAGAAAAATTACGAAAAGCAACTTCAAAAAGTAAGCCACCTTAAAGAACACTGAACTATTAATTTAAATAACTGCTCTTATTTTAGGTGGGTTGTAAGACTATTTTAGTCAGAGATGATCATTCAAATTTGCAATTCAACATTTTCTTTCCACTAAATAAGTGTGCATAAGACTTCAACAACCTTGCAACAGCAGGTTATAATTGCAGTATTAAATTTTCACTGTTCTAACTTTTGGACTATTACAACTTTATTCTAATGTAGTTAAAATTAATAGGACAAAAGCAAAACAGACTCCTCTGCATGAAGGCATCACTGCTTCACTGCCTGTGAGGAGGGGCCTAGATATGAAGGGAAGAGACACATCACATCCTTTAGCTTCTCAAGGATTACTTGGACCAAATACAGCTTCTTAAAAAAAACTTATCTCACTATTTCCTTCTCAAAGATGATGAAAGAAGCATCAAACTATGAATTTACAATAAAAATAGTAAATGAAAGAAGAAATCTTAGTTACCCTTTTAGAAGAACATTGTCAACTTAGACAGTTAGCGAGCTTTCCATAATCTTAAAATATGCTGAGTTCATAAACTGATTTTTGCTGTGAACAGTTATTTCCAAACCCAAATATTTAAAAGGTATGAGTCAAGTACTGAAGGAAAGAAGAAAAAAAATAAAATTAAATATATTTTAGTAAGTTTTGGGGGCTGAATTTTAAACATGTGGAGTAGGTAAACTGAGAAACTTTAAGAAACATACTTAAAGAATGGCACTTATGCCTCCACATAAATTCTCAGTATCGCCACAGTCTGAAAAATATTGATATATTGTCACTTAGCATTGAAAAGACACCCAAGTGCAGATTCTTTATGAAATACTGATAAAGTACAACATATAGAAAACATATTTATGCAATTAAATTCAGTTTTAGTTAGTTTTTCCTGGGCTAAAAAACACCCCAGTTGACTGTAAAAACCAAGGAAAGTGTTATATTTTCTCTTCAATCAAATATGTGACTATAGTTCATAGGCATAAAGTTAAATTATGGAAGACTGATTTTATAAGGGGAATAACTGATTAGCTTCCTTCTGACCTGGTCAGCCTAGCTGAAGCTACACCAGGTTTTCATGCTTCCCCTCAGTCCCCAAGCTTGTATGCCAACTGAGTGTCAAAGCTGTGAAAAACACCTGCTCAAAGCAGGATGAGTGCCAGCATCAGATCCACGGTACCGTCTAAACAAGATCTGGAAATCCTATGGGATAGAAGGATCCTGGTCCAGTGCTTCTCTATCTTCCCAATGCAGCAGTTTAATCCAATATCTATTCCAAATCTTGAACATAGTGATGGCTTTCCTTCTGTAAAATCAATTTCTTTTAACAACAATAGCAGCTTTGTTTCTCTTTATCTCTAGATGAAATGAGTGCTTGTGAGGGAAAACTCTCAGATCATCTAGGTAAAATAGGAAAAAGTCCTCTCCTGTGCCCTCTCTTCTAGCAGGATCGGTCCTTTCCTGCTGTCTGTATTAGCAAGAGTGTGGTTCAATGGCAGCAGATGCAGAATGAAGAGGTTGTTGCTGCTGAAGAGCCGGGAAATACACAGTATGCATTTCAGGAAGTTTGCACTTATTAGTGGGTCAAATTTGGTGTCATTCATTGAATACTCACTAGAAGAAGCAGAATATCAAGTTATTTTGGGAGCAAATCTTCTGGTTTTGAGTCTTCAAAGGAATTTGGTTCAGAGAGTGTGAGAAAGCTCCACAGCCCAGGACAAATTTCAGTAAGTGGGTACCATCAGGAGGTTAACTTCAAAAGCATGCTGATGATCTGAATGACAGCACTCTCTGCCTTTCAAATCCAGACACTCACAGTAGCTCTTAGATTGAATGTATTCCCTGCCTTCTGCTCTGGGGCACTCAGAAAGACTCATTTTTATCACATCCACGGCTGCAGTGTCACAAAGAACTTCAGTTAATACCAACTGGAAAAGAAAAGGCAAAGGCAATTCTGACTTCTAGCACATCACCTGGAGTACACACAGTACATGCTAAATATTTGTACTGTTATGGTGGATGATGCATATAGCCTGACATCTTGGAGGATTTCTCTTGCCCAGCTGAAAACTACAGTATAATTAACTGTTCAGTACCCAGGCTGGTTATATGGGGGCCTAAACCTAAGAGATGCTTGTTGTTATGTTCCTATCTGGAGCTGCTAGGTACTAAAACCTAGCAAGGATGAGGCTCATTCCTCTAAAAGGACAGATCCTGGAAGCACTCCCAGATCATGATTGACACTGGAAAACAATTAGTTCACTGCAGAGAATAGCAACCTTTCTCCCAGAGAGATTCTCCACAGAAATGAGTTGCATTTTCAAGGTTTTCAAGAAAGAGATGCATGTAAGCCCTTTATTTTCAGGATGAAACAAATAGCTAGTAGTCTAGAAAAAAACATTACCCACAATATTGCAGAAGAGAAACCACTGCTCTTTTAGAGAGGGCCTGTTCACCCACTGGGCAGGATTGGTGAGTGTTCAGAAAACATGCCAGCCTTGCAATTTCAAGTGCACTAGAAGCACTATCAAAACAGCCTCCTCACAGTGTAAGTACCAAGACAAATTACCTATAATGTCTGGGAAATATGTGTAAAGAGTAGTGATGCTACAGCTCCTTTTAAACTGCTCTCAACAGGCAAGACATAAATATCAGACTCTTTTTACACATTTATGCTCTGACAACACATTTCTGTGTACACTTGTAAAATTTGATTCAATAATTGGAAAAGCTAGAGCTCACTAAACAAGGTATTTGTACAGATATATACAGAGCAAACACTTTAAAATGCAGTCATATTTGGATTTTCTTTTATGTCTTCGTCTTGGTTTGATCTAGCTTAGAATAAGTTTTCTGGCTTCTAATTATTTGCCAAGTTCTTATTTTTAATTGAAAGTAAGTGACACAATCATCATTTTTCAAGAGATTTTCCTCATCTTGTACCTATCCTCACAAAGCCACTAATGCCTTAAAAGTAAATATTCCCAAAAAAAAAAAAACAAACTTTTTTGACAATGTTATTTAGCAATCCTTCTGTGAAAGATCACCTTGCTAAGTGCTCATCAAAACAGAAAAACAGTTCCCCTCAATCATTTTCTTCAATTTGCCGAGCAACCCTCTTCTTCTTACTCATACAAATAATACAAGTGGCAGAAAAAAATAAGGAGAGCAAAAAGTAATGGCCTCATTTAAATCAAAACTAGTGAAAATCCAAAATCTATGTAACTCAATGACTCAGCTGACCTCTGTGGGCAGATTTCGACAACAAATTTTTACAACAGAACCAAGTCAAAGAAAATTCCTTATGGTTTTTTTTTCCAGAGATGCAAAACCATGTTCACATGGCTAAAATTAATCAGATCTATGAATATTTGGAAAAGAAAGGACTTCCTTTCTATTTCATTTTAAATAAATTTGATAACTTTTTCCTTCCTAAGCAAGCATGTATTAATCTATTGTTTTCTGTGAATTTGACAACTGTGGTTACAAAGAGAGGTGGCACACTGGTCTCCAGTATGTTTAGAAAACTGGAAGCAAATGCTAAGGGCAATGGCAAAGTCTCAAGTTTCCTCCTTATACTGATTTTATGAAGTTATCTTGGTCCAAAAATTTTCCAGCAATATGAAGTTCGAGTAGGATATTTCAGGACTTAAGCCTTAGGTCCAGATCCACATATTTGTATACATGTCATTTAAGTAATCCTCAATAGCTTTGAAGACAAAAGCCAAAATCTCCAAGTGCATCCTGAAGAAAATTTGAAATAAACACCTGGAAAACTGCAGAAGCCCTAGCCCTGCTGTGTAAGGAATGACTGTATCCTTTCTGCAAATAATTTAATTTCTCTACTTGTTGTGCTTCACCCAGGATTCATGGTAAGAACAGAAGAGTTAAAAACCAGTGTCCTTCATGACACAATCATGATTGTTCTGTAGAAAAGTGTCGACACTGCTTCCTGTCAAATGCCATGTAAAACACTTCATTTTTTATATATTTTGTTCAAGTGTCCCAATAATTGCAATCCCATTACTGGTTCAGTGGCATGTTTTCCCCCAACATACATTTTTAACAAGGGAATGAATACACCAGAGCAATGAAGGAAAAGGATTCACCCTGGAATGATCTTGCTCAGATGAGGCTGTTAAGCCACAAAGGCCATAACAAATGCCAGCGGGGCTTAGCTTTCATGATCAGCTCTGACCAGCATGCTTCATAAGGGCAGTTAAAGCTGGCCTTATAACCACTAAAGTAATGATGGCAATGAGGACAAAAGTATTTTCGCAGTCAAGTCATTTCTCTATAAAGAAAAGTATTGAATGCTTTAAAAAGGCCCAACCTCTGCTTTTATACTTAATTAAGGAATGAAGCTTCCTATAATATGGCATCATTATACAGCAAAAGGGAGGAATAATCTCTCAGGGTTTACATGCTAAAATACTTACCAGTAATCTATGAGGTCAGGAACTCTGTGGAAGTTTTGAAGTCTGTCCAGACTTCAATTTCACTAGTGTTTTCTTAAATTAGTCCTACAATATGTAAGGGGTTAGGACTGAGGTCAGAGTTGTTAAAATACACAATCTTTCATTATAAACAAACCTATCCCCAGTCTATGACACTGGACACATGTACAGCTATCCTATTTAAAAGTGACCTGAACTTTAATATGGCACACCTGCACTTACCATTTTCTGCTTCTGAAATGCAGAAACCTGACCCACATTGAAGTCTAACACTAGAATGCCACTGGATGTGGAGTAAATTACCATATAATGAATAAAAATTTTAAAGAGCTTATTGCAGGCTTACCACTGGTCCGTCTATATTTTCACAGTGTTTTCATTTTCTTGTATGTCAAACAGGGTTTTTTTCCTGCTCCATTGAATTAGAGATGATTATTAACTTCATATCCTATGATCTGTAATTTATCTTATGACTTTGTTCTTAGGAAAAAATACACATGTAGCTACAGATGAGGTAGTCTATCAAGCTATTTTTGGTGGAGAAGAGGAATGTTAGAAATCAGAAAGGCAGCTTTGGATTTCTCTCCTTCCCCACATCCTTTTTTTTAAAAAATAAACCAGCACACAACCAACTGGCAACCTCTGACTGTTTTATCTCAGACAAGTCCAGCCCCAAACTTATTAATTTGGTCTTTATACCTTCTAGAGTCTCCAATCAGAAGAGCTGACCTCTGCCATTACTCAGCTTTCTCTCAGATCAAGACTCCCCACTATAAGACCTCTATCTACAGACTATCATCTTTGTCCTTTAGGAAGTCCTCTTCAATACAGAGCAAATAGCAACTAGAACTTCTTTAGTATGAGTATGAAAGAAGAAACATATTCTGGAGTACTCATGTGAAAAAAAAAGCAGTTTATGAAAAGATTGCCAAAGCACAGGGAGCTACTGAAAATAACCTGTTCATAACTTTAAAGGAAAATAAGTAATTTTTCCAATCTACATTAACATCCATAATGATTGATGAACATATATGGTTTCTGTTTAATTACTTGAACTTCAATTTATTAAAATTAAATTGATCTTTTCAGCATAATTCTTGTAGCTAATTTCTTGTTCTCACTAGCCTAAGTACTACCCAACAAACATACTTGTAGATACTAAAACCCTGCCTCAGGAATTATTCCTCTTCTTTTGGTTGTACTTCAATTCAGTTCTGTGTCCAGTATCAGAATTTATCTAATGGTCTGCATTTCTTGCCTTTTTTTTCCCACTTTCTGGAAAGTAAATAAATGAAAATACTGTATCAGAAAGTGCACTGAGGGTATGAGCAAGTTATATCAATTACAACATAATATTTACAGAAAGTCAGTTTTGGAGTTGCAAATACTTGACCTAGCATTAAGAAGTCCAGTAAACATTTGTGCAGGCTGTTCACATTTTGCTTAAATGTTTACCTTGCCTGGGGAAGGGAAGGGAAGGGAAGGGAAGGGAAGGGAAGGGAAGGGAAGGAGATTTTTCATGCATCTATAACAGACAGTCATCCAAATAAAAACAGGAATAGCAACCTACCATACAACCAATGACAAATTCTTTTCTATTGTAGGACACAACACTGTCCTACAAGGAACCACTGAAAATTATTACAGAGAACAATAACTACTTAATTTAGCATATAATTTTGATGACAAAATTTAAGAATATGTCAGCTGCAAGAAAAATTGCAGATAGAAGATTGAGACAGAAGTTTCATCAAACAAGTTCCCAAGTAATTCATCTTGCTTGAAATATCATTGGCCCAGTTCTAGACATAACAGCATAAACTACTATCACTTTGAACATTTTTTGTTTGCTCTGTATCTACACAAATAAATCGCTCTTCTAGATTGTATACAGGAAAAGTGAAAGCAAGAGCATGAGTTACTGTGTGGATGCTTAGGTTCCCTGAAGGCAGGGTAGGAGGCAGATATTAGTAGGTCAAGATGATAAGGTATTAATGAGTCAAAAGAAGAAGAATTCGCAGAAACCACAAGGTTGCTTTAAATGAACAAATTAATAGGACGAATTTAAAATCTGCTTGAATGGACACAGGGTAAGATTTATGTTCAATGAATAAAAAGACGACTGTGGCACATTTGCAAATCCAGGCTGTAGAGTACAAGAGCCTTAAGTTCCCTGACAAATTTTCACTCAAATAGAGAATCTTTCTTGTAGAGTAAACACACCCCACATGAGCAGACCCTTGAGGTCTATCCTCCTCTTTCACTAAAGTGAAACCTTCACATAAGGTAAAGTGAACCTTCAGAGTTTTTCTATACCAGAGTAGACCAAGCTTACACTCTGGATTTCTCATGTGAGACTTGAAGTGGAAAAAAAAATAGTAAATAATTCTGTAGGTTTCTTATCTCTCAATTTGTAGCTCTTCCAAATCTTATATTCAAGCAATAAGTAGAAGTAATCTGCAAGACAGTTACCTGTAGCATCATTATTATTTTCCAATAAGTACGAATGATATGCATTACAGTGTGATTTTAAACAAGCAATCCTATGAATATTATTTGACCTAACTTTAAACTCAATGAAGCTTTTCTAATAACTTGCTTATTTGAAGACGGAGTTTAATGAATGAAAGCAAAACAGAAATACCCAAACATCAACACAGACCAAGTTCTGCCACACGTGCTGGCACTGAACCTGAACACACAAGCTCTTCTAGTTTGCAGTATTGGAACAACAATTTTTGAAATAATTTCATTCCAATAAATGCCCATAGGAAGGGATTCTATCTTGTTCAGTGCAGTCCATAAGAAAGCAATCAAAATTACTTTTTGTTGCTGTTGCTCAATCACACCACACTTACACAAAAGCTCTAGGCTTGCATCTCACCCAAGACAAGGATGAGCAGCCCTATACCATCACACAGGTACTAATCCCCATCACACACATACACCCTTTGTCCCTTGACCTCATATCCACCTACAAGTAACAAGTTTCCTTGTTGTTCACAGTGATGCCTCATTAAATTGTGTTTCACTTTTAAGCTGATTCTCCAATCACTTCACTAGAAAGAAGCCAAGTTCTGCTGCTGCAAACAAGATTAAGTAGCCACTATAAATCCCTCTTGTCAGAAGTATTATACATTTTATTCTCTTTCCATATTGCTAGTAGTTTGCAGTGGTAAGCTAAAGTACAAGGTTACAGTACAAATTAACAACAAGGTATGTGGGGAGGTAGAATTAGAAGGGACAAGCAAAGTTACATTATATCACTTCAAAATAGTCATTTGCATCTTTCTGCTTAAAAATAAGGAGCTTATCTGCAATATCTAAACTGTGGGGTATTGTTGTGCTAATGGCATCATATGTAAAGCATGAAAAATTGAAAAAATGCCTATTGAAATTATATCAGATGGTAAATAATTTAATGGATGAGCTTTATAAAATGTAAACATTCTCAAATTACTTTGTTATGAATAAGTAATCAAAAGATAAATTATTTAAATTTCTTCCACGAAGGGGAAACCTAATGAGGTCATAAAGATTCCTTGTAAGAGATTTCAAGACTAAAAGTATGTTTTCCAAGAAGGTAATTTGCAGTCTAATAATTTATAGCTATAAAATAGTGTTTCTGTGGTCAGGATGATTTATTTTCTGCACTTACCATGATGAATGTTTGAAGTACAGTGATAACCTCCTTTTGCAACTGTGCAATATCATAAACACTGAGAAGGTCTTTTCATAAACTAGAATTACTTTCAGTTCAATTTTCTAGAAGCTACCTTCAGGTAATCAGTAGCTGAGAATACAGTCATTGCTTTATTTTAAAATATTTACATTGTAATCTATCTTCAAGAGTGATGCCCCTAAGAGTGTCAGCACAAAAAGAGGAGAGTTAAATATATTAAGATTTAACTACCCAACAGCTTAGTCTCAGTGAGAATCCTTCATAGTGAAGAGAAAATTGCAAATTTTTCTGAAATCCTGAACTACTGATGTATTTGTTTATATTCTTATGGGAAATATTACCATTTTCTTTCACTGTTTTTAGCTGAATTTAGACTGAACATGATTGAACAGATAAAACATTTAAAAAGTGGTTGATAGATTCTTGTCAAATTTGCAAATGACTAAAATATCTGTGACGTTTCTAATGACATAGGAAATATAATAAAAAGAGATGGAGATCCTTTCTCAGTCAGGCACACAAGCAGGAAGCTGGAGAGATGGCTGCTACGCTGAGACAGGCTGGACTCATGAACAGAAGGGGAGAATCATGTTTTGCCCTTACAGAATCTTGGGTTTGCAAGATGGGTCAAGCAGGAGCTCAAGACTGCAGGCCATTTGGCTCAAATTCCTAGGGAACATAGGTGGTAACTAAAACAAATTTCAACATTACATTCTGTTTAATCAAAAAAGAATCCAATAGAGATGGAATATAGCTTTAAAGCACTGTTCTGGATTATATACTTAATAAAAATTAAAAAAAAGTGTTGGATATCTTTTCAATTCTGAGTAGAACTGGAAGATTTTTATTTTCTTAATGACAATCATAAAGAGCTTATGTATTACAGAAAACAAATTCATCTTTACTACTTTGATACTGTGTTGGGATCCAGGACAAGAAAATTTAGAGGAGGTCTACAGGGTGAACTTTGGTGAAGTAATAGTGACAGAATAACCACGCAAAAAGAAAGTAGAGGCAGATGGTATTGTGCCACCCAATCGGGGCACAAAGTTACTCTCGAAAAATCAGGGCCCGAAACACTGATAAAGTAGACAATAAAAACGAGATGGTCTTGGAACCCCATGTTTGGAAAATATGCAACAGCAATTGCTTACATACTTCTGTAAAAGTGCATGGGTATAAGCACAGGGTTCATATCAGGAGTAACAGCAGCACTAGCTCAGAGCAATTCTTCACAGGGACAACAGACAACACTGCAGATGAAGATGAATGGGCTATTAGTTTGGAAGCACACTCAATATTTATTTTTGAGTTTACAGGCTTATCAGCTCCTGTCAATTACATTACCACAGAAAAGAAATCAACAAAACAATAAAACTTGCAGTGCTGATCTAATCTCTTAAACAAGTTCATGAAGTAAATACGATTCTGAAGCTGTCAAAAATACAATTTGTAATAGTACTGTGGAAAAAGTACTTTAAAAAGTTATTGAATTAAAACTAAGCCCATGTTCTATTGCTTTTGAGATGATGTAATTTTTGAAAAAGGCAAAGGGACAAAAACATCCCAAGGAGAAATTGAAGAGTAGCTCTTGAAGTGGAACTTCAAGTGAAGTAGAAATTTAAGTGGAACTTCTTGACACAGTTAGAATAAAGTTCAGCTTGGCCGGCTTGTTTTGCTGGGAAGAAAAGAAATTAGTTGCTTAATTTTCCAACCAGAGTTCTAATGGCCAGAAGAAAAAGAAAAAAAAAATCCAGGAAAAATAATAATAAAAAAATTCCACATTTTCATACAAATACCAATCTATTCATCTTTTCTCTAAAGTGTCATCTGGGTTGTGCATTCACACACCTGAGAAAATCCACAGAGGACAAAGCCAAACAATGCTAACCTCTATACGGACCACAGTCCAATGGTATAAGAGAAAAGATAAAAGAGAAAAAGAATGAGCACAACGAGCTGCACTTAAAATGTTCACACACTGAACATGGCTCAAAAGGGTCATCATCTTTGTATCACCCTTCCCCATGATGGCATTTCACCATCCTGTGAACATAATTTAGCTGTCTTCCCCTGAGAAAAAAAGAAAATAAACCTAAAAGTAAACAAAATCAGAACAAAACCATAGACCAGAGGATACCTGCTAAGCACTTTGTTCCAGAGCTGAGCAAATTAAAATATAGCATTCCTGTGAGAAGAAACCATAAAATGAGAATATTGACTTTTTTTTTTTTCAGAGAGGAAAGACGTGGTGAATTAAGGCCATATTTTGAATCTCCATTGTTCTGTGTCTCTGTTTTTTGAAGAGCTTCAGGCCACTCTGAATTCAAACCAAGCTGCTCTGCTACTTCTGAAGGAGAAAGTAACAGAACTCTTACACAAACATGAGAAACTTTGGATTAAAAATAAATAGATTTATTTCATTAGCTGTAACAGTCTAAATTAAAATAATGTTGCAATTCTTGTAAATTATGTATTTTTTAAATTTCTTCTCTAATGTGTACATTTTTAAAATGTAATGAGAAATAAAACTATTTTCAGTATTTTTTTCTCATCTAACACAATTAAAGGCAATTGTGACAATACTTACACTCTTTAAATGAGCAAACTCAGAGAGAAGCATCATTGGAGCCAGAGCAGCTGAGGTAGGTTATCAATGCACTGTAGACTAGCAAACTAGTGATAGCCTACCTGAGTTCGTGAACTAGCTCTAGTGAAGATAAACTCTGAACAACTCAAGCTCCATGAGAATGAAATACAGTTATACCAGAGCAACACGGGGTGACAGGGGTGATACCCTTAGTCGTTCCCAAACTGACAGTAGGAGTCAAGGAAAGCTGCTCAGTCAGCTCTGAGCAGTGCAGCACACCCTGGTTACTCCAGCCACAGTCAGCAAGAGACACTTTGAGTGCTTGTCGTTTACCCCCCACAGGCTTTCCATTGTTTGCCTCCTATTATTCCTTTTATATTGCTCTTATTCCTTGTCTTGGCACAACACTTCCTCTCAGACCTCTTTCAAAATATATCTTCTTCTTTCATGTTCTCGCTCTCCCACAGGAGTCTTGTATCTTTCATCTTTTGTATGTTTCCTTATCTCCCCAGCCCAGAAAATCCCCTGATATCCATTCCTTGAATACCACTTTCTTTCCAATTTATCCATTATTCCTTGTAAAGCTCCTCTCTCAAATTCACCCCTTGATCCCTTATTCCCCTTTTCCACTTTCTGTTTCATCTAGTCACCTCTTTGTCCATTTCTTTCCATTATATATGCATTTCCCAGGATATATCTATTCTTTCTCCCTTGAAACAATTGATTTTGTCCTGAAGCCTTTCTCTATGATTTGACACCCACTATTATATACCTCTCTTGAGCAAAATTGACTATGCTTCCTAAAAGTCACAGGTACTGCAGGTACAGTAAGGAAGTACAAGATCCCCATCTTCCCTATCCTGTCTCCTGCCTAATTTCAGTGTTCACAGAACCCTATTCCTTTTTTTTTTTTTTTACTCTGTTTCTGTAACCTAGGGTGTCTCATAATATTCAGATCTTCTGTCTCCTTCCTGCTGTCGCTACCCCTAAAACTCAAGCCTTTTCTTCCCTCAGATCACCTATTTTAAGTGACGTAACTCCTTACAGAAGTCCCCAAACCTGAGTAAACCTTACTTATATCTTCTGCTTTTGTCACATGGAGTGTTATTCTCTTCTCCAATATAAACTATTACATTGTCCACTTTGGACATGTATCAAGCAAGATGCTCATAAGAGATGTTCTTTCTAAAAATTCTGAGCATTAAAACATGCTTTTGTATGGCTTTACCTGAAAGCTCCTTCACACATTTCCAATGATAGATGAAGTAATCAGATTCTTCAAACGTCTTTTAAAACCAAAAGAACCACTTAGATATCTATTGAAAGAGAATGAAGGTACAGGTCAAGGGCAGCTTTACTCTGTTAATCTCTCACAAGGACTTTGCCAATAGTCCTGAGCTGATGAAAATGAGACTGTGAAGGGTGTGGTGTGACCATTCTTTAAGGGGAAAGACACATTTTGTCTTGACCTCCAAGTATAAGAGTGGCAAATTCAAATCACAAATGTAAGAATGAGACTTTAAAATCTGTACACATACACAGAGAGCTGCATATAGAGCAACCTGGCATGTAACCCAGAAAAGGAAATGGAGGTCTTTTGGTTAATTAACCTCATCAGGCATGGATCAGGACTGAGGTGTACAAAAGCTGCCATTGAGGAAAATGACACTTGCAAATGTCCAGTCTGTATTGCACATGTCCAGATTTGAAGCATGCTTAAATGTCGCTGTTGTACTGCAGCCGGAGAGAAATCATAACATGAAAGTTCAAGTCCAGGAAGAAAATTCAATGGCATGGGCCCTTTATTATTATACAGACTCGTTTATATACCTTAGTCCACATAAATGGCATAAGATTATTGGTCATTGATCATCCGCCTCCCGTACTGGTTGGCTAGAACCCTCAACACCCATTTCAAAATAATTTTCCAGTCAATATCATAACAATACTACATAACAATTTACGCCTGCAAGGTAAGGAGAATTCATTTACAAAACTGTAGACCTGTTTTTCATAGCTTCTGTGAGAAAAGCAGAGCTCTCACAGAATGCTGCAGAAAGCTGGAAAATTCCTCTGCTCAAAGCTTTTCAGCATAAACACAAACACAGTGATTTCATCAGGTTTTATTTCAGTCCTGGATTTTCTGTATATCTTAGGCTGAATTATTGTTGGTAGCAGCACAGAAGACTGGAAGAGTATACTTTGCAGGAGGAAATAAAATATGCCTGCATTTGTGAAGTGGAAATTATTAAGGGACTAAGAAATTCCACAGTGGCAATTTTTTACTGTAAAATGAAAGGAATGCTTAATGCTGGTAAGAGTATGGCTCTACAGAGACTTGAAATTCACTGTGTGAGGTTAAAGAATATATCCAGAAAGCACAGCAGCTTAAGGCAAAAAAGGTTTCTATCAGAGAAGAGAAGGTATTCTTAAGCCAACACATTTTTTCCTAAATACAAATGAATTCTTCGTTGATTACATTATGTAATATATGAAAGGCATGGCAGATCATGAGTGTTCTCTTCATTCATTTTATCAGTGTTGACATTGCTTTGTCCATGTTTAATTAACATGCTAAGTTGAGTCACAACTGTAAACCACTCTAGCTGCATTTGAGCAGTAGATATTGAGAATTCTGTTTTCAAATAAGAAAATATCACCTAAAAGGATAACAGAACCATCCAAATTCCTGTGTGGATGGAGCATGTGCAGCACATGTGCAGAGTGGAATGTAGGAACTCCCAAATGGAACAGCAGTGCTGAGGCGCACATCATTAGTGTACTCATACCACAGAAATGAGTATTGTAGTTTTAAGTTATTCCACCTCTGCCTCCTAGGTGAATCAAAATGTCTCTTGCCCTGGAAACAGGTATGACTAACTTAACAGAAATGTCAGGTTTGGTGGAAGTAACACTTTTCCTTCATACACCTCCTTCCTTGCTACTGTATAAATCACATTTTCTACTACATGGCTTCCTGAATCCTTTGTGGGCTGGTCCAAGGAGCCATTGTAATTAACATCATATGACCATGTGCAGTTCCCTGTGCAGTGCTTCAACCTTCTCTCAGCTATTTTCCCACTTGGATTTTGCAGCAGCAGAAAGGTTTTGGTGTATGTTAAACCCTAAGGCTTTTACAAAAGGAAGGTAGCTACCTGACACATTTTACACTTCAGCAAATTTTCTTAGAAATTTTTGTCTATCTTTTTGCCAGGCACTCCAAATGTAGACTTGAAATTAATTGACCTGAACATAAAGGTATATTTAAGGATTTTTTTTTTAAATGTTACCCTACTGTAAGATTTATTAATTGTGCAGAAAAAAGTGTTTGGTTTTTTTTTCCCTAATGTACCAAGATACACACTTATAAACTATGTTCAATCTACTTTGTTTTAAGAGAAAAAAGGAAATAGTTTCCATGCAATGGTAATCACGTAATTTACTGCTTCTGTCAGGCACATTTCTTTCTCTGAAAAATGTATTCTAAGTCCTTTCTGAATCCCATCAGCAAGAACAATATTTCCTAAGACAGTGCAGAGTTACTCCAGCAAAACAAGTGCTTTAATATATTGCATGAGACATGCTCATACACACAAACCATAAATAGTTTGCTGCTTTTTTTTTTATTATTATTATTTAGCTGCTTTTTCTACAAGGTGACTCACTTAAAAAAAAAAAAACCCTTAATATTTGGAAATATTCAGAAAATGGCTGAGGATTTGCCATCATTATTAAAGCATATGGTCTCCTGACCATTGCTGTGTTCTGCAGAGGTTTGTGTCACACCACCCTCATCAAACTCTGAGACTTACTTGGAAATACCATTGCTCAGACACCAAATGAAGCAAACTTCTGGACTCTTTGGCTCTGAGTGGTTTATGGCACTATGTCACTCCTGAGGGCCATCAAAAGAAATGTTAATTGTTTAAATATAAAGCTAAAACTCGGGTAACGGGACAAAGAAAACTCACTCTGTGCAGGCAACAGGTGAGTATTAGAGAGCACAAGCTGAGAAATGGTTTATGTTTTTACAGTGAGAGGAACCCAGCAGTGAGACTAAATCACAGAGGTGTAATCCTACACTCGAGATAAAATTGAAAGTAATGAAATCTGTTTAATCAGTAAGAAAAAGAAGAAAGCACGAAGAATCTATGATTTATAAGAGGCTGGTGAGCCATTCTCATATTTTTCAAAACAAATTGAATTTCTTATAAGCAATAATATGATTGGTACCTCTAGATGAAAAAGGGAATTCTCAGGACTGTGCTGGATGCCCTGGAATAAATTCTAGGCAAAGCAACAGACCCTGTCAAAGAAAAGAAGTTATTATATGCATATGGATGTTTATGAAAGACAAAATTCTGCCAATACTTGTAGAAAATTACTAAAGAAGCCCTATAGTTTATGGACCTTACAGTCAGTCTCCTCACAAAGAGTATGTGAACCCACATACATAGAAGGTGAAAGAACCATCCTAATCCCATGTAGCAGGCATGTCTGGGGAAAAAAGTTAACCCAACTAAATTAACATTTCCTCTACCCTTAGTACTAAGCACAAAAGTGTTTTTAGACTATAGAGGTGCACGGGTAGCCTCCAAGGTAGGAGGCTTTCTGACTGAGACTGTATTTGCAGATTTCGAAGAATGAAGTTGTTGCCACTATAAAAATCCTGTTTTTTAGCGAATAATGTCTAAAAAACCATAGAAATAACTATCTACTTTAAGGCAGGAAAAAACACAGGAGCGAGTATTTATTTCCTCTTGCAATAATCACAGCACCACATGACAGAGCATCAACTAAAAAATCTCTTAAAGTTACTTGAGCTCAAACTTCCTTTATGTTTATGCCAAAAATTACCCATCTGTTTCTGTGTACTAGGTTATTCTTTTTTAGGACTTAGTCTCCAAAGGATATTTGCTCTACCAGTCTGGGTTAACTGTGAATAAAGATAGAGTTATTTCCTACCCATATCAAAATAATTATGACAATGTAGAGGTAGGTCAACATTACTTGAGAAATAGGAGGAGCATACAGAAATGAAATGTGTGACTAGCAAATCCATTATACACAAGTCTGTGAGGCAAAGCAGAAGGTCAAACAATACATTCCATGAAATTAGGAGAAAGAAGTACTGACAAATGCAGGAATACTGGCATTTCAAGAGAGTGAAATGGAGGGACTAAGGGGAAAGAGGAAGAATTTAAAAAATAAAAGAAAGAAGTGGGTACTTGGGTTGATGAAATACAGTGTGGCATCTTTTCCTTTGAATTGATCAACTAATGTCCTTTCTGTGGGCTGGAGATAAATAGATCTCTGAAGAGAAACTTTTCAGTTGTCATTTTTATTTTGTGAAGAAATGGAAAGAAACAAATAAAAATGTAAGTACTCCCATAACCTGCTCACAAAAAAAAAAGCTCATATCATCAAAAAAGTGGTAATTTGAAAAACAAATTAAATTCTGAATCTTTGGATTATCTGATTTAAAAAAAAAATTTACTCCTATTTTGTGATGTCTGAATTGTTATTAATTCCACAAAGCAAATATATATTCTTTTTCTTTTCTGTAAATTTTATTTAAGGAAAAAATATTTCTCAGCCTGGATGTTATTTCAACAGACTAAGGTCTGACATTTTTATCATGTTAAAACAGTGCCAGAAATCAAGTCAACACAGTTATCATTTAGTTTTCTAACAAGGATTTGAAAAGCAAGAACAGTGAAAACAAAACCTACATAAAAATCCCCAAGCCCACAGGTTTTCACATTTTAACACTTAATTTTCTAATTTTTTTTTTACAATCTTAAAAAATACAATTACACTCACGTTTCAAAGTGAAGAACCAAACAAAATCAGCAAAAAAACCCAACAGTGTCCTTTCACTTGTCAGAATAATGTTTCCACAGCAGCTGGCCTTACTCACAAAAAAAAAGTGATGGCTTTTGCTATTAATAGGTGAGCTGAATTGACTCAGCTTAGCTATTCTGTCTCTGATGTGTTATTCCAAGTAGTTCGACAAGCAGCAGAAATAGTCTTCTGTTACTGAGGGTTTGTGTCTCAGGACCAAGCTTCCATGAGGATTATCAGTTTTCTATTAAATGGGTCTCTCTCAGAGACACAGAATTTGTAGGATATCAATGTCCACAACTCTTCTGCTAGCTCTGCTTCAAACTGGCCAATAGGTTTAAAAGGTTCCAGGTGAGAATGAACATCTTATGATGTGTGACTTAAACCTCCGTAACAGGAAGGGATTCCATCATATCATGACTATGGTAAGATTAGTGTTGATTATATTTAATTTGCTTTGTGGTGACTGTTGCTCAGATCTTGGTTGTCACATTCAAGAGATGCTTTTTCTTCCCATCAAATTCACCTGATGTCTCCATCAGGAATGGCTTCATTTTAACAGCTCGTAATTCTTCATAGTGAGTGCAATGAAAATCACTATGATGAAAAGCATCTCTTGAATGTGACAACCAAGACCTGAACAACAGTCACCACAACCCAAATTAAATATAATCAACACTAATCTTACCATAGTCATGATATGATGGAATCCCTTTCTATTATGGACAGGAAAAATCAAATAAATATTTTCTCAAACTCAAACAATTAACAGAAGTTGTGTGCCTTTTTGACTAGCTCAGTTGGTGTTTCTCCCATACCAGTCATTGGCAACACTTTAGATACTGCTTGCTCCAGTTAGAGCAGACAGCCATAACACATAACACAGACTCTCTAAATATCCTCTTCTTCACCCATAGCTGATAGATTCAAAGAAAGAACGGGGAAATACATTTCTAGGAGAATAATCTGGAAACACTCCTCATTGAAGGATTTGGTGTGAATGCTTAGAAATAATTCTTTAACAGACAAAAATGAAAGACATTTTAAGGGACATTAAAAAGAGTGTGGGACTAAGCACCTACTTTTCTCTGATAGGACTCCACAATTCATGTAATTCAGATGCTAATATAAAATAATACAAGGACACACTGGCAATATAGATGTTCACAGGATAAAGTGATATAAGGTGGAAAATTAAGAGACTTAGTCTTAAATACCAAGACAAAATTTATTGTAGAATTTGCCACTTAACCATTAACCATTTTGTTAGGGGTATTAATTTTAGCAACCATGCAATGCCTTGTAAAAGCCTTGATAGTAGGTTTCATAATTTTTTTAAATTTTAAAGCTGTAAGTCAGTTTGCTGAGGAAGAAAAACAAAGCTACTAAGTTTAATGCATAGTGACTTTTTAGGAAGATGAGGGACTCATAGAAGAGTCAAGTGCATGGAAAAAACACACTACAGATCTTCTCCTTGACTAATAAAATACATTATGAGTGTAAATGGGAATGAAGTCTCAAAGTTTTAAACCCTGAAGGTGAAAAATTGTTTATGTAACAATATGCTGGCAAAGATGGAAGATTACTTAATAGAGATTTGAATTCTGTAATTAACACTGAAATTCACAAAATTACACTGTAGTTTTAACTGCTCTTGTAGGTTACAAAAAAAATTTCAAGCCTAAAATTAGTTTAAACAAGCCATATATGAATTTGATAAGGGTAGTGATGCTGAGTGGGGATTTTGTTAGTAGATGGTGTCTGTGGGTGATGATTTCTACCAAATGAGATGGAGAAGGTGTGACTGAATTATCTTAATTTTCCACCTTTTTTTTTTTGCCTTAAAAATCAGTCTATGAGATTTGATAGTGAAAGAAGGGCTAACACCTCATATGACCGTGCTCCACTAAGTAGCCTATCAAATTATGTGTGTAGTTATTCTGCATCAGACATAGGATTTCCTTTTCATCATGGCATATTTCCTGTTCTTCCTTTTCTGTGCAGTTTTAACTTTTTGCCTACATTTTTTTGTGAGTGATCAAGAGTGATGGGTACAGGAACACCATGTACCTGCACAGTAAATGCCAGTCCCCTTTTTAAATGTTTTTCATTTCACAAGAAAACTCAGATTTGCAAATCTTGCATTTTGAACACCTCACCAAACAAATGGAAATAAGAAGAAGATGAGCAAACACCTTTCATCTGAAGATGTCATTATCTACTAATTTTCACTGTACATCTCTTATGGGTTAATTGGGATGGTACCCCACAAGTGATGCTTCAGTCTGGTATCATAGTTTGGATAACAATGCCTTACATTATGCTGAGAAAAGCTGATCCATTTATAGTCCTTGCATCCTTTGAGGCCTAATGATGATAAAAAAATTTCAGGGGTCACAAGACATACCTCTCTTTCAATTAACCTGAATTAGTTATTTTGTTGACTACTCAACTTGTGAATGACCCCTGGTGCAATTTTAGTGACACACCTTAATATGAGCTCATTGCAGGTGAGAAACCCATTGCAAAGGGCTTTGGTTTGAAACTCTGCAATCTGGAATGCACTGAGAAGGGACGAGCATTCTAAACGATCATCCAATTAGCACAATAGGTTTTTCTCAGTCCCTGTAACATTTGCTCTTCATGTTCTGAGGCTGGAAGCATCTGTCGTAATCTCAATTGCTGCAGAAGGAAAGATGTGCAGTGAGAATCCTCATGATCTATGTATCAACTCCAGTCTTTTCAAGAACCGCTAGAGGACTTTGAAAGTCAGTGACTTGGAAACTTAGAATTTAGTCAAGTGATTGTGATTCATCTTTACAGTTATAATTTGGCCTTCAAAATTGCTGGTTAAATTCCTGGTGGCTATCTAGTACATCAAAATCGCCCTGACTTGACTGGCTGTGTTTCCACTGCCATTCACTGAGCTAATGTTTTCCATCTCAGTAATCTAACTATGGATAGTATCCATATAAATAATTAAAACAAAATACTCAAAATCTTTTCAAAATATTTTGGCTGTCTTAGATTTCTTAAATTCTGACTGCACCAGGTACCTCCGTTTCTGTGGCTTATACCAGAGTCAAGCCCAATTTTGATGCCCTACATTCAATTACCAATTTATTTTTTATCATTTGTATATACTCCCTTATGTATGAGATCTTGCAGCTGTCAGATGTGCCACAATCAAATAAAAAGCCACTGTTCCTAAGTGCATGTACATGTCCTAGGTTTTAGATAAAAGTCATATCATTCATATCCAGTACAGGTATTTCTTAATCTTTTCCATGCTCCTTCTTTTTCATTGTTACCAGAGTACGAAATAATTGATTTAGCATTTATATAACTTATGTTCTTGTTTGTGACTACACAGATGCTTGTTCTTCCCACAGATATTTTTCAGTATTTTCATTAGCTCCTAAGGCATGCTGTGCATTCACTTTGTTCTATTTTCCTTCTCTAGGGCCAGGCCATCTACAGCTAATAGGTTTTCATCTGTCTCTGAGGTATGTTTCCATTAAAATTCTGTTTTAACTTGTCATCTTCATCTGCAAATGCACAGTTTTGAGAACAGCAGATGAGGTTCCAATTCATCTTCGGTGTCTAGTGAGCCTTGAGTCCCCTCATGGAAGTTTTTAGTTTGAATGGGAGTGCTTTCAGATGGCTCATGCACTTCAAATAATTTGGAGACTTATGATCATCAAGGGTTATTTATTCATTGGATTCTTATTCCCTTTCTTTTTAGACCCATGTATATTTGAAAGTATTCAACATTTTAAGTTGCTGACCATCTGTCTCCTTCAGGTCCTGCAGACATCAGCGTCATGCAGCTCCTTCCATCTGGCTGTGTTTTCGGAAATGTTTCAATTTCAAAATCTCTTGGAGATATTTTTCTAACAAAAACTTTAGCAGCAATCCAAGTTTTCCTTTGACACTTTGCCTTCTAACCAGAACAATTGTTTAATTTAACTTCCAAAAATTAAAAGACTTGTTTAATTTCCTGATGTGCTTTCTGTCATGTAGATTGTGTACACACACGGAAGATGGTAGGTCACTCTTTTGAACAATATTTATGCTAGTTATAGCAGTACCTACGGCCAAAATAACTGCCTGGCTACATCAGGTATCATGCAAACACACTAGAATGACAGCCCTTGCACCCAAATTGTTCCCATCTACATTCTCACTTAAAAAACACTGACATGACACCTATCAATAGAAGTCATTACACCTATTAATAGAAGTCATGTCACCTATCAACAGAAAGCCATACAGAACCATCAGAAAGAGGACCTTCATGTACAAAGCCTTTTACATTACAAAGAAGGTGACCAAGTGAGAGCACATTTGCATAGTCAATTTCCTATTTAATGATCACATAATTAGCTGTCATTTCTAGCTGCAGTATAAACTCTTTGTTTAAGCACAAAACATCACCATTAAGCATTTATTTTTACTGCACTCTTCCTGTTATTTCCTAGTCTAGGATATCAGATAAACCCTATGGTTGATTTAATTACTATGAAGAGATAATGTCCATTTTTTTAATGATACCCACTGCATGTTTCTCTCATCAACAGAGCAGAAAAAGGGAAAAGTAACTACTCTAATATGTATTTTCTTTTGTCCCTCAGAATGTATTACCTGCCAACTTAAAATATATAGCAATGCCTTTGTGCTTCATCAAAGTTGAACGTATTCAATAAAACACTGTGAGGGCATTCAATTTCCCATTTTCTCAACTTTTCTTTCATCTTTATTATAAAACACTTTTTCTTATCCTTAGAACTGCTCTCCTGTTTTAAAAACACTGGAAATTAATCTCTTTTACTCTTTGCAGGACTGTTTCAATAAATTAAAGGGGAACAAGTGGGAGGTTGAAATGAAAAACTGATTTTCATTTTATGATCTTAATAAAGTAATCTACTGATAGAAAGAAAAATATCACATCAACAAATCACATTGTAATAGAATAAATCTTCTCTACCTTGTGAGCATCTGTGTCACATCAACAGGTTGAAAGTCAACAAATGCCATAAAGCTTGGATTAGAAGTAGGAGAGAGGGAGGAGGAAGCAGTGCAATCTCTCAGGTGTCCGAGTTTCTTTCACTCAGAAGAGCAGAAATACATGACCCAGCCAACAGGCCAGGTCAGTCAACACTTGCTACTCAGGGAAAATCTTCTAATATGGTATCCAAACTCCAACTCTAAAAATCTGCAAGTTGCACTCTTTCTTTGCCTTCTTCTGTACATAGCTGTTTATTCCTGGATTTTTGTCAAAACACAAACATTTAAAAAACTTTAATGCTACTGTGTGTTTGCATATTATGTGAGTACATTTACTTGCTTTTTATACAACTCCAGTGTGATTTTTTTCAAAACGAATCACACTATCTCCCTAAAGGCTTAATTTTTAATGCTTTGGTGGAGAACAGGGAGAAACAAGGAGGAAGTGGGAGTGAGAGTGGCATATCACATATGGTATACCAGGCGACTTGTAGGGGAAAAGAGCATTTGAGAATAACTGCAGCGGGTGTTATCCCAGAAATAATTTACTCTGGAAGACCATTACCCACTCTACATCTCACATAAAACTAAGGAAAAGAGCCACTTCAGAGTGTTGAAAGGCAAAGTTGCAAGAGAAGTCCTTTCACATTATCTAAGTGAGCATGCAAGTCTTTCACCAGGTTCTGAGGGAGTGAACGAAAGAGGGGCTCTCCAGTCTTGAAAAAGGTGAAGGATATTTTCTTTGGGGTACAGCTGAACACCTGTCATCTACTGGACATTAGCTATACAATCAAAGCACACCAAATGATGGCAGAAACGTTTTCATTGACCAAAGAGAAGAAATTATAATTTCCTCCTCAAGACTGGTGAATACATTTCTGTTATGACATTCTCATTCCTCGGTTATTTGCAGTAAATACTGCTAAGAGTGGGAAGATTAAATGAATTTAAGTCAACAACCAGAAAGAAGTGAAATTAATAATTGCTGTCAAACTGTTACACATTGATGAGGTTGTACAGTAAATATACCACAGCAGGGTGATATTTGCATTGAATAATGAGAAGCAACATGTAATGAACTGACGATATTCTCAAATGTCAAAACCTTAAGATACAGTCTTAAAATATACTTGTGATATTTGCCATACCGTATGATTATTTGTCAGTCTAAACGTATGAGCCTTACAACTGCTAATCACAAAGTGATTTCTACAACCAGATTGTGATCTCCCTGTACAAAGTATCTATCCAACTTTTAACATGTACTACTTTCTACATCTTCAGGTGAGTGCACATACCTTAGCAAAAGTTATAGCTATACTGAAAATCTTAATGTTCTCATTGATATGAAAAATGCTGAAAAACTTTCCTCCTGCATATGTTTAAACATGCCAGAAAATAAGGAAAGAAATGTTGTTATACAGAGACTTTTCCAGTTGGGAGAAAAAAAATCAATTGCTGATGTCCAAGTAACTTGTGGTTCCTATATGTCATTTCACTTCATTTTTATTATTTCATGCATGTGTAACTCTCTCCAGTTCTTCAGATTTACTCCTGTTTCACAGTCCTGTGAGCAAGCAGATGAGGCCCATCAGGTTAATACATTCTTATTATGTACTCATGTATTTTAGTGTTCTTGCTTTTCAGACATAAGACTTTATTTATTTAAATGTGGCATTCACCCTTTAGTGCATTTATTACAAGGCTGACATTTTACAATTTCTTTTTCCATCAGAATCAACCAGGAGCATTAACTTTTATTGAGGCCTTTATCAGCATTTATCAGAGTTAAAAGTTTTAAAGGCTACTTATCATTTAGGTGTTGTGTTGACTTGTATAATTTTACTTCATTCTCCTTTTAGAAGTCATGTCTTTCTAGGTGCAACAGAAGAGTCTTTAAAAACTGCATTGCTTTGTGACTCAGAAAAGGGAAAACAAAAGAGTGCTTTGGACAAAATGGGGGTGGGGTGTTGTTAATGGGGTTTTTTAAGCTTTCTGAGTGAGGAAAGAAAATTCTGATTCCACTCAGAGTGAAAAGAAGCCAGAAATCCTTCTTAAATCCTTCTTATCCCATATTAATCTGTAAAAGATCTCTCTGTTCTGCCACTCCATGTAGTAAAAGACAAGTTGAAGAGAAGGAATTGGGTGCAGGAGTGAGACAAGGATTTAGAATGGGGTAAACTGGCTTTGTTTATGTTTTAACTTGTCCAGATGTGTCTTTCGTGAGACATGGTCTCAGGAGAAATATTATAACCCATGTGTTCCTTGTGTTGTTGATGCCACAATTTTTCCTGATACTTACACAGCACCATGTTATCCTAAAAATATTCTTCTTCTAGTCAGAGCTGTAACCTCCAATGAAATTAGTTTTGCTGTCACAAACTCTTCAGTCCATATTAAAAAGCAGGAAAATCCTGAGCACTTCCTTCTTAGTCTTCTAAAAGTAAAAATAATCAGAGAGTTGACATTGCGTAACCAACGATCTTGTTCCATTGGATGTTTTTGCCTGTACTAGCCACTTCAGCAGAGATGCATAAGGTGGTATTTGGCTGTCATTAGGTTTTCTTGATTATAAACTCCAAAGTGCTAGAGAAATTATTCATATTTAACATGAAAGAGTTTAAATAAAGTTACAAAATTAGGAGCCATTAGGAGCCACACTATTAATTGTGTGATGAAACAATTTGTTGGAGTTATATTGGAATTAAAAAAGAATATATGATTTGCTCATTTTTCCAGTTAGACAAACTCTATAACTTCCTTCTCAAAAGAACCCCAAAGTTTTCTTCATAGCACAAACTGCTGCACAGCCCTCAGGTGTACTTGGCATTCACTCGACACCGTCAAGAACAAACCTCAGGCGCAAAGTCCCCACTGAACAGACAAGACACAATGCTCAGGAGGAGCACAGCAGCTGCCCTTTCTGGACATGGAATAGCAGCTTGCTGTCTGAACATTCCCCCTGGCAATTCCCTCTGCCACTAACTCCCCCTGAAGCACAACCTTGTCCACCAAGACGAATCCTGGGGCTCTAGGGGATGCGTGCCTGCAAGACTCTCTCTTTTCCCCAGTCACCACTATAATTCCTGTGCTGCTCAACTTTCACAACACAAGTGTTAAACAACCAGGAGGATTTTTTAAGTCATCAGGGACTTATCTAAAGGTCTTTCTTGTCTGTCTTCTGTTTCAGACTTTTTTCTTTACTACAGTTTCTATCCTACATTACTTCCCAGTCCCTTTGCTCCTGTCATGTTTGTTAGTGGCCCCATCACAGCAAGTGATGTTTAATTTTAATATTGACTTGTTCGTTTAATCATCTGATCACAAAGCACTTTATGAAAAGGTTAGTGTTATATTTCCCATCTGTTAATATGAACAGAGGATCTGAACCTGGAATTCAAGTCCTTTGAAACAGTTCAATGGGAATACTGTATACTATTTCCCTATTTAAGCATAACCGTAATATTCCCTATTTAAGCATAACTAAGGCAAACCAAAATCCAAAAAAAGAAGGTTTTTTCTAGACTTGATAAGATAATTCTCTTTTGCATTTTAAATGTCAGACCAGGCATCATTTGAAAACATTCCGTTAAGCTACTTTTACCAAACAGATATTTGTGGAGATTCACTGTAAGAAAGTTAGTTGTCCTTCCTCCACCTCCAGAATAACCCTTCTGACCCTGGCCATGTCAATCATTTCCTTGATTAAAACTGATCTTGGATGAAAGCAGAAATAAAATAAATATTAAAATAAAATCTCTACAGTCTCCCTATTTTTTCTGTGGATGTGACAACAGGATGTGACAGAGACAAGCTAAAACTGATTATGATGTATATCTCTGTATATAGATTTATAGTTTCTCTCTATGAAAGTGCTAGATAGTACTAAATTTAATTACAAAATTACTTTTACAGAAATTAATAGTCTGGAAAGTAATCCCATAACTGATATTAATCTTTTATATTGAAGAACTAAATTTTTGAAGAGTTCAGTTTGTAGTATAAAAGAGATTCGTCATACTCCCATCATGATTATTTTTTACAGTTTGAATTGATTCTTTATTAAACTCTGTCCACAACTAGAAAACAAGGGTATATGAATTTCTAATCTGAGACAAACAAAAAGATGATATGAAAATTAGAACACTGGCCCTCTATGTACCAAGGAAACTTCAAAACCTACTTTTTCTTTTTTATATGTTCTCAGTTTTGTTGTGGGAGAGTAGACTTTTATTCAGTTTAGGATTAATTCACTGTCTGCCAAAAACTATGCATCTAACTTAAACCTGAAGAAGCACTGTAGTGCTTCTACATTATTTCACAATTATCAGAAAAACTAAAACAAAATTTATGTCCTCAGCTCCACAACTTGGAAAGCCTGGATAAGCTTATGAAAGTTACTCTTTGCTTTTGAAAACAACAGGGTCTCAGCCCAGTAAGTGCTATAATGTTTAGCTTCCTAATAGAGTGTTTAGAACATAGAGGAATATTGCAATTTTTTTTAGGGCGGCAAAGAAATCAAGCTTGAATGCAGCTTTCTTTTTTAATTATTAAACCTTGAAAACCCAGTATGATTTAACCTCTTGCTAACATTTGTTATTTAAAAAAAATAAGTAAGGAAAAAGAAGTACAAAGGAGGAATAGCAATTAAAAGGGCAAAGTCATGTCCAGTCTCTCAGCAAACAGACATTGTAAAGGTTGTAGTTAGGACTGGACACTGACAAGATTGAAATGGGAATACATTACAACTGGAATACCTGAAATTTTCAGTATTACAGAAGTAAAAATAATAAACCCACAACCAATTGAAGTCACTTTATAAGGACAGGATGCCAAAAGAGAAATCTCTAGGACAATATAAATTAATTTTTTAAAATTCCCAGCATAATACATATACAGAAAATTTAATAGTACACACAGCTTTTCTAACCATTAGAACATTGGATATTTCTAAACATCCAGTGTCTAAAGAGGGAATACAAGAAAGCTGGAGAAGGACTTTTTAAAATAGGGATGGAGTGATAGGACAAGGGGGAATGGCCTTAAAGTGAAAGAGGCTATATTTAGGTTAGGTATTGGGAAGTGATTCTTTTCTGTGAAGAGGGGGAGACACTAGCACAGGTTGTTCAGAGAAGCTGTAGATATTCCATCCCTGGAGGGGTGTTCAAGACAAGGTTGGATGGGGCTTGGAGCAACCTTGTCTACTGGACGGTGTCATTGTCCATGTCAGAGGGGGCTCAAACTAGGTTTGAGATTTATATTTGATTATGACTGAACTTTTCTCCGTGGCATGGGAATTGTCCTCATCCTCGCTTACATGACAAAAAATACCACTAAAATGAAACTGGAAAATTAATCTAAAAGTACATAAAAAATAAAAATTAATTGAAATTATGACTAACTGCCTTTACCAATTAGGACACGTTTGTTAATTTCCAAAATATCCTGACTAAAATTCTAAAACAATAAAACCAGTACAACACCTTACTTCAGCTAGTTAAGAGATTAATAAAACCTTCAGATTATCTCACCTAATTTAAAATGAATGCCTCAGACACATGTTAGGACTTTCTAAGACTACTGGTCCTCATCTACCTCATCTATCTGCTGTCATAACAACCTGACCGTGACCCAGCCACCCTGCAAGCACCAAGGTGTTGACAACCCTCTGTCCAAGCCTATAATTGTTTTACGTGGATGACCTGAGCATACTCTTTAATGAGAGAGAGGGCCTGGAACTTTGCTCATAGGACAGGTGCAGGCAGAAGGTTTTGCATCAGCATGACTTGAGCAAAGAGGGATCATTTTGAAAAGAAATGTGCTACAGTGGTGTTAATCTGTGGAGAGATCGACAAGGACACTCAAGGACAGAAAACTATGAATAATAAACTACTCATGAAAACTTTCAAAACTCACTGTCAGTCCTTCAAAGGACATTCAGCACATCAGTGTAGATGTGTGCCATGATAAAGGGAGCAAGTTGCACAATAAAGAGCAGGTCCTCTTCAGAAAATAGAGAAGACTTGAACCCAGCCAAAATAAAGTGATAATGTATTAAGCAAGTCACTCACATGCCAGTCTTCAAGGCAAAGACTAGAAAGCAACTGAAAAAAAAAAAGTGAAAGAGACACAGGCTCTTACATCAAACAGTCCCTCAGGTGTGTCAGACACCAGGGCTGAAGTCTTCACCTCTCTTCTAAGCACACTCGAACTGTTCCAGTAAAATGAGTCTCAGGATAGCATTGTGCATAAAAAGAATGTATTCTTTAGTACCCAGCCACTGTAAAATGGAAATTCTCTCAAGAATATTCTGAGAGTAGGAATAACTATAGATCAAGTATGACTGAAGGTAAATAAGAGATCAGATAAGCAGTTGCAGGAGACAGGAAATGGTAAAGGCTGAACATCAAGAAAAATAACGTTCTCCATTTCTCAATCTCTCATTTCAATCTAGACTAATTTGTAACTCAATTAGCACTTTATGGGAATGTGAGCAATACAGGCTTAACTTCCTTCAGGCCACAGTGTTATTTGAACAGAGGCACCTCATTTCCTGCTCAATTATTCCAGGATTTGTAGGAAAAGACCTATTAAACCCCATCACTTCCTTTGATTTGCAGTAATCTTGTTGCTGTTCAAAGAAGAGTGTAAGCTAAAAAGGACTGATTCTACAACTGGTTTGGAGATTCTTTGCATCTAATTGGTGTCTTCCTACAAAACAGGTACCTGCTAAAGCTCTGCAGGAACATTAATCTTAAACAGAATTCTGTTGCTCAGAGTAGGAGGAGATTCCACCCTAGACACCCAGGGAATTTTTGGGAACATCAAAGAGATGTCTGCAACATCAGCAGGATATGAGTGCAAGACAATTGCTGGACTGTAGTTTTGTATTACAGACTTGCCGAATCCACCGACATTGTTCTTTACCATCAGAATCCCTTATTGGCTTTGGTCTTTGAGTTTTGTATTTTTAGATTTTAAGGTATTCTATGAAAGGCAGTTTTGCTACTGTTTCCTTTAACTGACTTTAATAGTAGCCTTTCAGTGTGCCACCACTGGTTGTTACCTATCCTATGTGTATGTACTACTGTGATGGCATGAGCCCAGAAAACAACCAGGTACTCACTCACTTCCTCAGCTCCCCACAGTGGTCTGGGATAAAGAACTGGGAGGGTAAAAGTGAGGAAACTTAAGGCTTGAGATTAAGGCAGTTCAATAGGTAAAGCAAAAGCCACACACAGAGGCAAAAACAAAGCAGAGCAAAATAAGATATTTATGCACTACTTCCCATTGTGGTATTGCAAAAACTTCTCTCTAGTCACTTCCTGGAAAGGAAGGCTTCATCATGTGTAACAGTCACTTGGGAAGATAAATGCCATAGCCACAGGTATTCCCCCCTTACTCCTCCTTTCCCTGAGCTTTTATAGCTGAGGGTGTCATATGGTTTGAATGTCCCTCTGGTCAGTTGACATCACCTGTCACTGCAGTGAACCCTCCCTACTTCTTGCCCTCTGTCACCCTAATTGCTGTGGGGAAGAACGAGGAAAAGAGAAAATTCTGTGGCAGTACTGTTCAGATATAGCTAAAACATTGACCAACTGCTTTAGTCTCAAATTCAAAACACAGCACCATAGGAGCTGCTATGAAGAAACTTAACACCATTCCAGCTAGACCCCGCACAGTAATTTGCTTTGGATTACTGACTGAGCTTCCATACAGTTTCAATATGAAAAAAATAATAGCCCTGTTAAAGTGGTTTACTTGGTCTGCCCCATTCTGAAAAATATAAAGGTAAAGAGCAGGGTACGAGAACAGGCTAAAACACCGATTGTACATGGTTCTCAAAGAAATGCTCAAATCAAGGGAAAGAAAACTCTCCTCAGTGTGGAACATAGCTACAAGTTCTAAAACACCTACATGAAAGAAAAAGACAAAAAAGACAACTCTCCAATTGTTTTCTTAGGTGTCAATATATGCTTTTAGACAGGTGTAAATCTCACTGTTATTTTTTGTTCTATATTCTCCCTGGAATTTACCACTAGAACCTTGCCCAGACCTTACTTCAGAGGGAGGTGAATATTTGCTTCATCAAGAATGAAAATGTGTGCCTTCTTTAGCTAGGTATGGGTAATGCAAGGTTTTAGTTTTTGGTCTTACAGGCATGTCCTGGGGTGACTGAGTCACCCCAGTACAAGGCACTTACATGTTTTTACATTAGGAATACCTGCCAGTTCCATTTTCACCATTGGAATTATGTGCTGACTAAGTCACTGTAAATTATGAGTTCATTATTAGTCAATAGAGAAAAGAAAGCAAGAGAAAAACAGACACCAAACATTGGGTTACGGGCTCAGCATAATCACCCCTGATTCACGGACATTTAGAGAGAATCCCTATGGAGCGTCAGAGCTCCTTACATATTTACATCTTACTTAAAGGAGGAGTAGGAGGAGAACAGAGTGAGAGAATACATTACCTTTTAGTGGCCTATAACAGCACTAAATTGCCTGGTGCATTTTAAGGGACAGAATGAGGATTTTCCATTCTACAACACTGCAGATTATTACTGCAATCCTATGGAAAAGGTTTACACTGTAAGAGGATACAAATAAGGAACACTTTTTTGTAGGCTCTGAAACACCCAAGGCTGAAGTAGTAGAAGGAGGAAACTGTAACATTTCTTTGTCACCTCTTTTTATTGCAACCTTGAGGTCCCCACAATTCTTTTCTAATAAAAAAAAATTCATCTATAAACAGATGGAGTTGTTTCATCTTTTTGTTCCTTCTGGGCATACCATAATGATAACAGAGGGAATGTTTATCTCAGCTAGTCTTTATCACATTGTTTAGTGGTAAAGTACACTTGACTCATTGGATTCTATACTTTTTCTTTAAACTTATTTTATTGCTATCTGTTTTATCTGAATCACTAGAGGTGCAAAAGGACAGAAGCTTTTAATTAGAGGAGTCTGGATAAAATAATTAACAAACAGTAAATTGCAAGCAATAATTGTATTTCTCAAAGTATCTACAATAAAATCTTTTTGCAGCTATTTGTACTGAGCTAAATACTTTCCAGAAGAAAAATAAAAAGACAGTGAATTTTATTAGGAGCTTAGTTTTCCATCTTGGTGACATTTTTATCTAAGTGAGTTAAATGTCCCGAAAGAGAGGAGAACGAGAGCCTTGCCTCAGTTGATCAAGAAATTAAAATCTAGACAGATCCAGAGTGATGATAAATAATTCTTTGTAAATATGTGAGATTCCAAATGCAAGCATTTTCCATTTCAACATGCAGAGTTAAAACATGGTCTCTTCTTCAGGGCCATCCACACAAATAAAATTAGAGCTCCACTGGGGTACTCGAACTTTGGTCACTGACATTAATGCCCTAAAATACCAAAGTGTTGAGCCCACTTATTTCCAGGTTCCCCCCAAGTTTCATTCTGCTTGCAGTTTGCTCTTAGTCTGTATGTTTCTAGAAAGTTCCTCTGCAAAGAGGGGGTTCTTTTTTACTTTTTTATCTGTTTATACCATGAAGCTCACCTTTCCATGAACATAGTCTTTTGAGTCACACACAGTTAAACAAAGTGGAAATTTAGTCCTAGGGGCAGGACATGCAAACCTCTGTACCAGCAAGTAACAGAGTTTGAAACGTGTCTCTCTTGCTTTGACTCACGTGAGCATGTGTCAGCTCCCTTATGGGTGAGCAGCAGACCGTGCACCACAACAGGGACCTCTCCTTCCTCCCACAGCAACCACAACTGAGCAAGCTTTTCTTGCATGCTTCTAGGAGAATTTCTTTACTTCTTTCCCTTGGCAAACATCCATACACTAACTCCCGGTAAACAACAAAAGCTGTATTTATTCCTTTATAGCATTATTGTCAGCAGCTACTCTTCTAGAAGTTGTCAAAAAAATCCATCAGGAGTAAGATCCCCTAGACCTTGCATAACACATATTTGACTGTCCTCTCATTCACACACGTTAAAAGAAGTGCTAGTGAACTTTATCTTTGATCACAGTTCATATAACTCAGAAGGAAATATGCTGGCTGAGATAACCTAAAGGCATATGAAAACTACAGTAGAAGAGAACCCATGGCCTTATCTATGCACACATTTTTTTATACTTATATCTCAAACAAATAGGTCAGACATAGTGTTTTATTTCCTTTATACTTTTTTAAGTACTTAAATTCATATACAGGAAAACAATCACTCTAAATGGCAGGTCATATATCAGAAAATACTTTAGAAACAATGCCATGCATTATTAAAATAAAACATTTGCAAATATTCCCTCTTTTTCATATTCATTTAAATGCAGAGGGGGTGGGTAAACACAACACACAGGTCCATGGGTTTCCAATAGTTGTTTAACAAACTGTTGCTAAATGTTTTTTCAGATGCTTAATACACTAATCTGCTTCATAGGCAGGTCTTTCAGCTCCACACTTGTACACTATTCTTCTAGGTGAGATTAAGGAAACTGTGATGTTTTGATCCCCAAATTCCATCCGTAACCCCAGCTGATTCAGGCTGACAATATGGTTAGTAATGATTATATGTCACTCCCACCACCAAGAAACATCAAAGTTAGGGTATTTTCTCTTTTCCACCCCAGCTTGCTATGTGACTTTTTTTTCCAATGACTATCAGTGATATCTCACTGGAGTGTAATTTTGTAATACAGATTCCAGAAGTAAATGAATAAATTTGTCAATATTTTCATATCTTTAATTTTATTAGGAGTTTAACCATATGTTCTTATTTATTTTCATATACTCCCTATGTTGTAGATTTACAAAACAGAATTACAAGTCTGTCTTGCTCATCTGTGTACTTTTAATATACAGTAATTATTAACAATGCAACAAATATATTTTTACCCCTAATTTGTTACATTTTAAGACAACTACTTTCTGGTGCTATATGGCTATCAGGACAATAATATTCTTAGCTGCAAATACCACACCTGAAATCTTATGTTCATTTCACAGAGCAGAATGACAGGAGCTCACATCAGTCAAATCCTCAAAGATTAGAAGACTTTGAAACTTGAAAAAAAATCTGGGTTTTATGTGAATATGAACTAGAACACTTAACTTCTTAAGTGGAGAAAGTTCAAAGTGACCGAAAGACTCAATAGATGTAAAAGATGGATACATTGTTCCTTTTTTTCACTGTCCTTCAATACATTGCTCCCACTCTTAATTTTAGTCACTTCAATCATTTTCTGAGCGGTACCAAGCTCTTCACCATCCCACCCAGTCCTCAGGCTATTCCCACCACCAGGGCCTCCTTGCACACCTAAGTTCAGCACTTGACCTCTAGGCCTCTCTGCTGAGACTTTTACAGTTTCTCCCTCTGACCCCCAAGAGAAAAGCAACCTCTCCTTCCATACCACTCCTCTGGACTCCCCCCCTCTATTCAAAGAAAAATTGAAAAACAATGAAATTGTATATGGTTGTTGCCTCCAGGAGGAAGTCAGGTCACCAACGTGTGGCTCCCAGTAAAACCACGCTGCTGAACTCTGAAGAGGTGACAGTCCCAGCACTATCTGTCCCAGTTTCTCCCTGTGGCACCAGGGCTTTTTCCAGGGCTGCAGGTGATGGCTCCATGCTTTGCACCTTTTGGTGCTGCACACATGAACAACAGACAGTGTTTTACTGAGAGACCACGGTCTGCTTCCCTTGGGTCACATTGTCATCACAAAAGGCACCCGAGCTACTCCCTCCTCGATCGCCACATGGGAGCATGAATAAATGCACCTTTGCTGCATGCACAAAGTCACATCTTAGATAATGCACATCTCTTAAACTGAAGGTAAATATTCTGGCAATTCAAACTTAGTTGCATTTTCATAAGTGTCAACTGCAGCAGGCACCTCAAGTCAATGGGTAAATCCTTTTCTTTCCAGAGGTTTCTGGAATGCAATATTTACAAGCTCTTCTGTCGTACAGCAAAGCAGCTGCATGTGGGAGAGGAAGACAATGAGCAGGTCACCTCTTCAGATGTCTGCATAGGAACAGAGTATTTGCATATGGCATTTCCTCTGAGGAGCTGTAGTGAGAAAACAGCACTGCTTGTGCCAAAGTGATGACTGTGGGGGACATTGGAAGCAGAGGACCATGGAGACAGAATAAGGACGCCTTAATTGAAGTTCCTGGAAAAGAGGCTTCCATTGCACCTTTACTGATTCAGAAATGTCCTGCATTCATTATGGGAATGTGTCATTCATAATGAAAGAATTGACTCAATCCCATGGCATTCAAATGGCTGACCACAACTCAGGGCTCATTGCAGGTGATCCAAGGTGTTCACCTTCAGTGAATCAAGGTAACCTTGTTTCCTTGCAGGGAACACAGCCCAGATCTAAAAGGCAGATCTAAAAACCTTAGTGTTGAAATATTTTTTTTTATATTTTATAGGGATAGAAAGAGATATTTCTTTTTATTTATCCAGGAACACTTGAAATATTTATTTTAGGAGTATGCAAATCTGTTCTCATTTAGTCTTGCCTTATCAAAAAAAAAATAAATTAAGAGAGTAATCAGAAGTCATTAACTCATTTTACTCTTAAGAACATTATCTGTTCAATAAGAATTAAACCATAAAATTAATTTGATAATCTGTGATCCTTCTTTTTCCTCCCTGGAAGTATTAATATCATTACTATGGAGATAATTTTCACCTTTTGCTGGGATCAGCATTTTGCTACAAAAATATTAATTTCTCAAGAGGGAAAGAAAGGTGTTTATAACTCACAATGTTGTAAGACTCAAGGCTGGAGGTTCCTGTGTGTCATGGTCTTGACCTATTTTGTGGCTGGAGAGTAGGACTATCCATCAAAAGCGAACACAGGGAATCATAACTGCCAACCAAATAAACCTCAGGTATTTATATGCAACCATCAATACTATCTCTGTGGCACTGCTGATACCTGAACACACTTTTCTTAATTAAAAACAAACTAAAAACCAAACTGAATGACAGCTGTTATTAAATCAAAACTTCAACATGCTCAGTTCCTACAGATGAGTGTCTGAGACCCTTTCAAGAAAACTTTCTTGAAAACTGAGCTGTCTTGCTCAAGGGTGGATTCCTATCACAACAGAGAGCAAGAGGCCACCCAAGAGTTCTTGCTGCTATTTGCAGTGTGCTGATGTGCTCATACCCTCAGTAGCACTGTGCTAATATTCTCAGCTTGGAATAGATAAGAACTTATGAGCAGCTTATGAAGAAGTGGGTCTGAGGAGTAGCCACGTCAACTTGCATGCATGGAGTTCATGAAAGCCTAAATTTTATGTAAAGCCTAAATGCAGATGAAGCTGCCATCAGCATAATATTCCAAAAGAGCAACAGCAAGTGTGCACAAGCCAGTGAATATCCTTAGGCTGGGAAGAGGACAAAGGATGCTGGTCACAGATCTGAAATCTTCTCTTTAACTTCCATGCGCATTTTTCACAGGGTGTGCCAAATAGATTTTTCCCTTTCCCTATGGATCACTAAGAAACTAGAACAAATGGTTTAGATATTTATGTGGTTAGACCTGATTAGAAAGTATTTCCTCTCTCCCAATGTTTTTTTCCAATAAAATTTTTAAAGTAATATTTTATTCCTCACTACATAGGGGGCATAACGAGATGTGGTAAGTAACTTCTTCTCTACAAGAAGGGACTAAATATAAATTGCTTTTTCTGCAAGGAAAACTTAAGCATAAGGATACTTAGAGCATATAGAATAAAATAATTTTGCTGCTTCATAAGTAAAATAAAAACTAACTTTATTATACAAGCAAAGCTTGGCGTGGCATAGTGGTTTGTCATGGGAAAGTTTCCCATGCATTCTGCAAGGATTGTTACTCATAGTCAATTGAAAGCAACAGGAACATTCCTGCCTAAAAGCACTTTTTTTTTTCCCATGTGTAAATTAATGCCTTGCTCATGATGGTGATGGTTGAATGACAAAGCTGAAGAGAATGAACTGAGCAAGCAGATCTTGGGAAGCTTTTCCACCACACTTTACTCCTGTCTGTCAGTTTTTGCTAACTACGGGTAAATAAAGGCCCTTCAGCATTTAGTTACTTAGAGAGGGGCTCCCAAAAATCATCCAGAAGAATGCCAAATATAATTAATATTTTGTGCTTTTTAGAAACCATTCTCAAATTATTAAATAACTTGAACACTTTTATCAGCAGTAAAACTCAGAGACAGTGCTGAACTACTCTGAATGTCATCTAGAGACTCAGTGTCACGTATAGGTATATCGTTGTAGAAAGCTCCATGGTAAAATTAGTAGATATGCATGAGTTTTGCGGCTTTGGTAGTGCATTCTGTCATTTGACTCTACCTGTTCTGCTTGGGAAACATTTATGTTAAAACCTGTCCAATCCAGACAGACCTTAACTAAAATGCAGACACCAAAATTCCCAAACTGAGAAAGATTTAAACGGTATTCAGACCTCTGCACTCTGCTTCCTGACACTGACCAGACACAGATCCCTGCTTGAAACCCTGCATAGCTTGTGTAATGTTCTACTTCAAGTCCAGATTTGTTTTGCATCTGAAATCCAAGACTACACTCTCAAAAGTTATTTAATGAAATGGTTTAATAGGACAAACTAAATACAGAGTGCACTAGAGACACTGAGGTGCTTGTTGTTTTCCCATTTCTCCACACAACACCTTCCATTTTTTCACCAAAGAATTGTCTATAAATTTCCCTGGAAACATTAGATATTGCAAGGAGCATTTTCCTTCTTATGGGATTGTGAAAAATTTGCCAAATGGTTATTCCTGTGTCCTGTCTGAATTAATTTCTCATTAATACTTACCAACATTCAAATATACCCGAACAGTGAAACAGGGAAAGAATGTCTAGTGATGTCAAGAGTTTTACTTGATAAACTGCTCTGTAATCTTTCTTTTTTTGCCTTTTTATTTTTTTGCAAGAGCTTTTGATTGATTTTAACAAAAAAAAGGGACCGGTTATCTATTTGTTAAAGCATACATTTCACTTATTCTTTCTTGTAAAATATCAGCTCTTTTCTCCAATGCTAAGAATTGTTCCTGCTTACACAAAGAGCTCACAAAACTGTTCTGAGCTGTAGTATTTCTTTAAAGAAATAAAAGGCCTACTTAAACTGTTAACTTTTATGTTTCATCAAGAGTTACAGAAGACATCAAAGTTAAAAGTACTTTATGTTATCCCTAGACTTCTAATGGGGCAAATTCAGTTTTATATAATTAAATTTAATACTGCAAAATGAAGCTTGTCAATCCACATTGACATATTGAATTGTTTAATAGTCATTCTCCAAATAGAGAAACATACCACACCATAAAAACAAAAAATAAAATTTTCTTATGGCTATAATGGTAATAATAGCTTATGGTTTAGATCATATCATCAAAGAGGCTAGTAAAATTGGACAGCTCCTCCAATCTCGAACGACACAGCTTTTATGTTTTTTATTGATTTAAGGTTTAAACACAATAAAACGAAAGAAGCCTACTAAAAATTAATATAAGATAATGAAAACAGGGGCCAAAACATTAATAAAAACTATACCTAAAAGACAGTTTGGACTTCTCAGAAATGATGGTGTTAAGAGCTACATTATTAGGAAAGTAAAAGGTATAAAGCTGCTACATAAATTCTGACAGAGCAGACAGCTGGTCTAAAAAAACTTCTAGTTTTATCTCACAGATAAAACCAATTTTTACTGATGAAGTATGGTTCTGGAGCCAGCAAAGCTCTCAGCTTCTGGAAACTCATAAGCTAAACAATCCTTGTTCTGTAGAAAACCTTTCTTTGTTATATTTCAGGTGTCCATTCTCCATACCGTTGCAGCACATTCTCAAAAACTCACAAAAATATTAAAAAAAAACCCTCCCAGCATAAGGTAAAATCTCAAACCTTGAGAGTAATCCAGAGAAAGAGATTTTCTCTAGGCATATACCTTCACCTCTGGGAATACAAAAAATCTGGTTTGTAATGAACAGCTTTTCCTACATCAACAAAACAAAATAAATTCCAAATACACTGACAAAAGGTCTTCAGGACATCATAGCTATTTCACCTGTGCTGAGCATGCTATTCATCTTACATGAACTTTAAAGATTGTGCTTAGTCTAAGCTAATTGTCCAGGCACTTTCTGTAGACAGTAGGAGAAAGAGACATCTCCACACAGCAATTCATCCTACTTGGTACAAATGCCTATCAGCAGTGTGGAATTAACAGAGATTCCATTCTTACCACAGGGATAAATAAATTAGATTACACATCTAACTTATATAGAAAGATAAAGTGCAATGAATCCCAATGTGAACTGGTTGCAGTGACACAGAACTTTTGACAACCTTGATTTAAAGTGCTGAAAGTGCATGCATTGAGAGATGTGAAAATAATCCACAGCCACTGTAAAAGGCAATACTGATCAAACACCTTCTACAACAGTGGACGGAAAATCAGCTACAGAATCCATCAGTTCAATATTCCTCCTCCGGTGCCCTTATCACTGACAGCCCATGTAACATGTAACAGCTCTGCTGCTTATTGCTTGTCCCCCTCACATTCTCAAATCAGAAAATAGTAGGAATATTTCCATCTTTATTACATCTTAAACTCTACAGGTAAGCAGGGTAAACAGGTTCTGCATCCATTTTTCTGAAATAATTCCCTTTAAAGTAACTTAAAATGAAACCTTGAAAAATTCTACTTTCTAGTGGAGCAAGAGGCGGCCTTTCCACTCAAGAAGCTAAAAGGAACAAGAATAAATTTACAGTAACAACCTCTCTCTGCTAATGAAACAATTTGTGTTACTTCCTTATTAAACTATCTAGTGCTGTTATATTATTATGCTTTGAAAAAAAAAAATCAGAAAATCAATTAATTTGTCACTGGAAAGTAATGTGGCTCTCCTGGCACTGTTGCTTCTGTTCCTGATAATAACGACTATTTATTTGTAAGCCCTTATGCTATTTCCTGAAGAGGTTTAATTAATTGCCTGAGTCTCTTCATCAGAAAAGCTCTTCTTTCTTAATTTTTTCCCCTTTGTAGAGAATGACTTTCAAATAACACTTTATTTCAATTGCAAATGAGTTCAAACTTACTGGACCTTTAAAGAATTCATAAATCTGAGTGTGCCTCAGTCAGGTTTAACTTGAATCTATGCACTGAACTGAGCTTTGCTGCATGATTTCAGGGTATGTCAGGACTCTTTTGCTGTACTGACATTTTGCAATGAACTGTACTCCTAGCAGGTTCTCTTTTGCAACCTTTTCTTTTTTGTGTTCTAACATCCAGCTCTGAGCAACTCCAGTATGTTCTACAGAGAACTGGCTGACAATTAGACCAGCAGGGACTTAATTACAACAATGCTACACTGAGATTCCTACTTCATCCATTCAAAAGAGGGATATGGTCACACTTATGCAATCAGTTATGCATCAGACTGTTTATGAGCATACAAAATGCACTGGCTTTGCATTAAAATCTTCTATTTGTTCACTGTAGGCAGATAATGGATGCACATATTTATGGTTCAAGTAGTTGATTTCCCATAGCTGAAGCTCCTGAAATATTTCATAAATGTTTTATTGGTAAAAGAGAGCTTCGAAATGGTAAAAAATTGAATAAGGAACATTACATGAATGCTCGTAAGTGTCCATGTGTTGGTGTGTTGCTGACAAAGCTAAAAAAACCCCAACCTGCTTTTGTTCAGAGATTATTTTTCTCTCTCTCTCATAGTAAACACATGTCCATTATGAATTCCAGTCACATCTGATGAAAAACAGAGACCTTTCCCAGCTGCTTCTAATCCAATGTCCTAGGCTACTGCAGTAGATGGCCTTACTGGAGAGAGAAATCAGCATATTATTCAAATTTTTGTAGAGTGGTGTGGAAAAAGGGAACCTTAAGTAAGAGAGGTTAAAAGTAGATTGAAAGATATTTTATTTTTGTTTCCTTTATTGCAATATTCCCATCCAGTCAACACAATGAGAATATAAACAGCTCTTAAGAAGGAGAGCTGTTTAAATTTAATTCAAAACTCAGTCAAGTTATCATGGCAAATGTTGCTCTGCATGCTCTTAACAATGTAAGATGATTAAATTTAACTTAGCCTATAGTGCAAGCTACAGCAGAGGAAATAAAAAATACTTAGTATATCTAATAGATAGGCTATGAATAATTGAAATGTAGTTATGTTTATTTTTGTCATTGATATATTTGGATGGGAAAGAAACATGTATAAAATTGAACCTTTGAGAAAATCTCTCTGTCAAACCACCTCAGTTATGTGCCACACCTTGTGTTAGAAAGAGGACTGCTCTGCATAGGAAAAAAATACTGCATGCAGCAGGTGTCTGCCAGGGCCCTGAACAGTTCTCTTATCATGCATTGTTGTTTTCCAGGCTTCCTCAGAAAGCAGGAAGTCCTAGCTAAGTTTCTCCATTATTTTATAAACATTCTTCACAGAAACATACTACTTAGCAAAGATTTAAGTTAGTGACTTAACCCTTCAGGAAACACCTGAAAGTTGGAGAACACACATTTTAAAATCAGTACCAAGTACTGTCAGCCTTCCCTGCAGCATTCTTGGTGCTCTTCTCTCCCCGGGGGGGCTGACAGGCAAGGAGCTATTGCTGGCAAGTCACTCATCAGGCTTCAATGTCACACCACAGCGCCTGCATGCAGCTGTTAATGCCCCTGTTTTCTCCCTTAGATGTCGTGTACTTGTAGATAAAAATGGAGAGATTTATTCCATGTTGAAATTTACAGCCGAATACAGAGTGCATAAAAAGAACTGAAATGCATAACTTTATAAATTGGGAATTTATTTGTGGTGACCAATTTTGCCAGAATATCTTCAACAAAATTCATCTCATTCTGAAACCCCATAGGTCTATTGTTAGGAGATATTTTTCAGAAGAATTACTTTCCAATATTATTCCAACCAAACTGACAAACATCCTACCTGTCCATGTGCTTGTCAGATTCACTGACTCTCCCAGACAGCGTGAGGTAATTGGGGTGGGACTTCTCACCAGGTTTCCTTTTTTTTTTAAATGCTGCCATTTATGACAACTTAGTCATAAATACTACATCATATATCACACTGCAATCATATAGCTATCCCAAATCTTTTCTTATTCATTAGAGTACACAGAATATAGCTGAAAACGTTTGACCTGAAATTAGAAGGAGTTTATGCTGTGGTCTTGCAGCACTTATCACTTGAATCACAGATGAATTATAGAGTTTTTTCAGTGGGATGGCTATTTCTAGTTGAGAACCCACTGATTGCTCTCAATATTTTACTCTCTCCATCTATGTTATTTAATAGTAACTTACTTTCTCTGCTTCTCTGTCTTTGTAATTCTTGTCTTTTGAATTGTATAAGAATTATGAATTCCATTAAGAAAACTTCTAAGCTCTTTTACGATATCAGCAGGCCAAGAGCTATCTATCATCTCTCTATGTGCTTCGTGAATGGAGGGAGAAGGAATATCAGCATCTCTGGAACACAGTTGAAATGCAAAGAACTGCTGATTTGTAAAGCTCAGGTGAGTCTCTACATGTGATGTATAGCCACACGTATAGATATGAGACAAGGTCAATTTTCATTTTCATTTGGGTTTCAGATCATTTGCACAGGGGAGGATATAATTTACTGTCCTGTAGGTCTATAATTTTCCTCTTCATTTCTTCTCCCTTCCTTGATTCACTTTTCTGGTAACTTCTGACAATTTCTTTTGCAGAGATGACAGTGTAGACCTGTAGCTGTTGCAAATATTTGGTAGTAATTTATATTAGCCTAGTATCTAGTCCAAAAAAGCATAAACAATAGAACTTTGAATATTCTATTTAGTGATGCAAAACAGAGAAATTTTGGTTACAATATTAATTGTTTCCATTTTGTTTTGTTTATAACCCCCCCCCCCAGTTTCTTGAGGCATTTTTTTGTTTTGTTTTGGGTTTTTTTTGTTGTTGTTTTGTTTTGTTGTGGGTTTTTTTTTCATTTTGTTCAAAGCTTTTTTTAATTTTTTTTCATTAGGAATCTGATGATTAATTTTCTCACACCCTACTTCATGGAAATCTGCATATATGTAAGAGAGACACATTGAAAACCTACTTTGTTCATAATTCCTGACTAGGCTATGAAGACAAAATGTGCAGGTCCTTTGAGGTTCTCAGTCAAAATCTCCTCAACATCAGATCTAGAGCAATCCCATCCCTGATAAAGGAGTAGGTTTGATTTACACTAATGCACATTCATGCAAGTATTCTTCTTAAATTCCAATCTTATGCAATTTATTTATTTATGCTTTGCAGTAGGTGAACTTGATGTTCTTTCTCTTATTTTTTTAAGAAACATTTAAGTAGTGGTAAATCTGAATTAATTGATTCTATTAAGAAAAATTTTTTGAGCATATTCTTTCTAAAGAGACTTGTAAAATTTTATTTTGCCATGTGTCCCAGGCTTGAAAAGCTAAGAGACATCACTTCTGGGTTTTTTAACTGTCTCAATTTTGGAAGCCAAATGGAATAGTTTTGTGTAATTAGCACAAAGAAAGAACCCTAAAACCTGACACAAAGAAGAGAACAGGTTCCTACCTTACTGCATGGTTCATTCTTCCTTATTTGTGCTTCATTTTCTTGTCTCCAAATAAAAAGGAAGAAATTATAATAAATTAATTTTTCAAAATCTTCTATAACTCAGGTATGCACATAGACCTCCTAAAAAAACCCGTATCTGACACTGTCACTTTTATGCCGAAGTCACCTTGTGTATTTGCACACTTACTGAAAGAACCACAGGGACTGCTCTATGAAATAGGGAACAATTGATGTTCTTTATTCCAAAGATCATCTGTTTATCTATTTATTTCTAACTTTTAAAATACTGCCTCTAATTTGAAATTATTAATAATTTTTCTTTTTCTTCCAGAGAACGAAGTAATCTCAAGAATTTCACCCATTTCTTGGTGGTTTGTTTTTTTGTTTCAGTTTGTTGTTGTTGTTGTTGTTGTTGTTGTTGTTATCGTCATCACCATTATTATTGTTGGTATTGTTATTTTCATGCTCTTGTCTCCCGACCTGAGGCCCAACTCTGAAGAACCCCTAACTTTACTCCATTAATATCCATACTGAATGATCCCAGGAAAATAAATCTTATGTAGCAGACAACAGAAAGGAACAAAGGTTTCTAAACCATCCTTTCCACAGACTTTCCCCTCAATGGACTGTGCATGTCCCTAACTCTCAAAAGTGTAGTGTCTTCAGTTCCTTCACTTGAAGGTTACTGAATGTACTTCCCCTCATCCAATGAGCAGAAAACATTTCAGGCATAGCCACATCCCCTGTCTCCTACAGTTATTCACAAAAATGAGATGTAGTACAGACACCAAGAATTTACACTGCTGGGTCTGCATATGAGACTCAACTGGTTTATTTTCAATTCCATGTGCTTGTGCCATATCTGTCAGCTTTCATATCTTTAAAAACTCTCAGCCTAGCAGGCAGCTCTTCACATGCTCTTCCAAAGCCTGGCTTTCTGACTTCTGCTGTCTGACACAAACAAGCCTTGAGTGAAACACGTTGGAGGTGTGTTTCTATAAACTAGGTATGACATATGTTCCTGCCAGAAAGATACCACCAGTATAAGCAGATCATTTATTCTCCTGAATTCACATAAAACTAGCTACTCCATCCCATGTGTGTCATTCTCCCACTAGGCAAGGCATTCATTTTGGAGACATTCACCTCAAATATTTTGGAGTTCTCCACTCACTCCTGCTCAGTTTTTTTGTGAGGTCACTCAATTTGCATGGAAGGTTTACAGCAAGAAACAATAATTTATTGATTAAAAAAATATTGTGCTCCTGTCATCCCCGAAACAGAAGAATTAACAAGATAGGTAGGAAGCTGGTCAGTATTCACGCTGAGGACTCCAAAGACTGACACTGAGCTGGCCACCATAAGAATAAGAATGAGCTAAACAAGTTATTTGTAAAGTATAGATGTCAGTGAAAAGGGTAAAAGGTCATGGTATTATCAAGGAGGGTGAGATGCAGGGAGATTAAAAAGTTCCATAAAATATGCATTTTCTCTAAAATTCTCACAGAATTTTTTAATCTTGCCATAGCAAATTATTAAAATTGAATTTCATAAAAGCTGTAACTCCGACTAAGTCCAAAGATGAACACTTGTATTTGATTTTCCTTCCTTTTCTCATTCCTCTCTGGACCTCTGTGCTTGAATAAAAATGAAGACAAGATCCTATTCTTTTTTTTTTTGGCAAAACCTTACCTGACCCAGTAGGGCTTTACAAAGTACAAACCTAGCTTCCTACATTGAACAACAGCAATTTCACTTCACTTTAAATGGACAGAGTGAAAAACTTTCACAGCTCAGTTATTTGCAAGCATCTGGATTGCAATGAGCCTTTGCACCGGGCGTTCATTAAGCCTGGGTGTGATGGAATTGGCATCCTGCTACTGAAGGAGCAGCACACTACATTGCAGGCATTTTGCAAAAGCAGCAGCACAACAGCACTTGAATTCCTCCCACAAGCCCGGGTGTTTTGGACAGAGCAGCCTGCCACAATGTGCTAGTGAAGGATGCTCTCAAGGGGGTACTTGAGGCCATTGTTGAGCTTGCAGAGAAAAAAGAGCTGTGCATCGTTTAAGGTTGGTATTGAGATAAATAAAGAACTCAGAATAATCTTTTTAACAAAATCCTCACACCAGAAGCCAGACTGACTTATGTCCTATCATTAATGGGCTCAATTTATTTCAAGCATTCTTATAAACTGCCATGAATATTAAATGGAAACGAACATTTACCATTAAACTTGCAGAAACTAGTGTTTGCTTTGAACCCAGGAATGTTTACCACCATCATACTAATGTCTTTTTGACCTACTAGGTGACTTTGCATTTTCTTTGGAAACAAAATAACACATTATGCATATAATCTCCTAAACTTGATAATCTCTTCATGTATTTTTGTACTAACTATAGACATTTTTAATGTTAAACAAATTATTGGATTAAAAATGAACCATTCCTGGGGAAAGTAAGGGAATCAAAACAAATTGATAATAATGAGTGTTTTCATTCTTTCCCACTCCAGACGCAATAAAAAAAGAATTAATATTGGCGGGTTCTGGCTTTCTCATTTTGCTTTATACTAACTCATTTCAACTTCATTAATGGAAGATAAAACTTCAAGTTTTGTTTACACATGAGCAAACAGTAATGCTGAGCTTTATACCAGAAAAGAGAATATGATTGTGAATGACATCCCCTCAAAAATTGAAGCTATCAAGACATTTGAGAGCTAGAGACACAACCTTCTTATGGAGTAATAAACTCCTTCATCTGGAAATAACACATTTAAGGCACTTCAAACCTAAAACATAACTATTAGTCCCAAGACTAATAGTCATCAAAAAGAACTCAAAAATGTGTTTCATTGACCAAAACATTTAAATGCTTCTCCCTTTGTTATGCCCCTTCGCATAGATCTGTGCTTCTGTTTATATAGTTGCATACAGAAACACACACATAGAGATTTTTTCACAATTTTTCATAGAGAAAGACATATCTATAATGCACATATACATGTGCATATATGAGGATGAAACATTTAAAAATGCATTCAGCTTACTGCAGAACCATGAGATTTTAAAGTGTTTGTCAATACATAACTGCTTTGCAGGGAGCACATACACTAATCCTATCACTGAAAACAATAAATGTGTTCTTGTAGCTAGAGTTGCTTAGTATTGTGGTTTGGGGACAGATTGCATTATTTACTTCCCTTGATGCTGCACTTATCTGGCTCATACAGTAGTCACATAAGCTAAACATTAAAATCCTGGAGATCCCAAATGAGATAGCTAAGTACTTTTGTGTGCCTTCAAAGTCCCAGTTTAGTCATTCAGTTTCCACACTTTTCCCAGAGGTTAGGTGAGCATGGTTAGCTTCTTTTCAAACCACATTTTTGTGGGGAAAAAAAATACTTCCTAAGTTGTTAGTGCTACCACTGCTGCAACAATAAAAGGAGTAATTCATACTTTCTAGATCTTACAACAAGCATCTCACAGTGTATGTCCATGATTAATCATTCACCTCATGGTGACTTCTTTGCCCACATGGATGCCTCAAAGGTAGGAACCTCTGCCCACTGAACTCTCAGCTCTCCTTGTTTGCAATTTTGTTGCCATTGAAGTGAATCACCTTCTAAGCCAGCATCCACAGTTCAATTGAAGTTTCCTGCCTGCTGCCTCTGTATTACCCTGGGTGTCATATACAGAATCCAGAAAATATCTGGACAACAGAACAGAGGAAACTTCTGAATGCTCAAACTGACCAGAATATTTATTGTTATATTTTGTTTATGCTTCTGTTTTAAGTACACTCTATTAATTTGTTAATATTTTCTCTGAAATGCAGGGAGACAGGGTGTGATAAGAAAAGTTTAGCTACGCAATAATTAAATGTTATCTGTCAACTATCTGACAATACCTCATTCTACACAGAAGGAATTCTATTCCTTCTCATATTGTCACATTTTAAAAGCTATTATCACACACATAAACACACAAACTCCTCAATTTTTGCAAATATCATCCAATCTAGTGTAATATTCTCTGTATGGAAAATAAGAACAATGGACCCAAGGAAAGAACACTGATTCAGGACAAAAACCCCAAGAATAAATACAGGACAAAGACATGTGGCTTTTACTAGCAAATTAATTCAATGTCCTCTCTCTGTTTAAAATAAGTTCATTTTATCACCTTTGCTTTCTCTTTAGAAAGTGGCACAGGAGACCATCAACTTGACAGATGTTATGGAGAATAGATGTTTCCATCTCTACTCTTTTAATACCTTACAAAAAAAAAAAAAA
>VWZQ01005894.1:3292956-3346758 GCA_013397015.1 Myiagra hebetior | reverse complement strand
AAAAAAAAAAAAACAAGAAAGAAAGGAAAAGTGTACAGTGGACAAAAGTATAGAAGAGTATCTAGGCATGAAAAAAATTATTATAAGTTAAAGCACGAAGACATCCAGTGAGTCAGGTGTATCAAGAGAGCAGAGTGAAAACAGCCAGAACGTACCTCCTCCTGACCATTGCCCTTTTGCCCTCGCCTCTTTCCTAGCCTTCAATACTCCATTTACAGTGAATCAAGGAGAAGCTGAGTGTAGTATATCTAGGAGGAAAAGAGAGAAAATTATTCCGTACTCAGAGAACAAAATATATACGAGAGACCTGGATGGCCAGACCTTCAACCCCAAGAATGGCAATCCCAGTGAACTATGTAAGAACAACTGAAAAAGCGTAGCGTAAAAAAAAAAAAAATACACTAAAACTGCTTTATTTGTAACCTTTTGTTTTCAACTCTTTATCTTCATGTAAGCAAAACAATCTGTATGTTTTATTGTTCAAGCTGTCTCTTGCCACAGGATGTGGTGAAATTACCAAACTTTTGGATGTGCTGTCCCATTGGCAGCAGGGGATGAGCACAAAGTGCTACAGGCAAAGGGGCTGAGCTGTGCTCCAGGATGAGCTAAGTGTACACCCTGCTAGGCTATAAGAGGGAAGTGTTGGCCTTAGTGCTTCTTAGGAGTGCACTCAGGCATGCATGAACGTGGAGTTCTTGCCTAAGAGGGGAAGGCACCAAAGGTCTGGGTAAGAGTTCTCACTGAGCTCTTAAAATGGCATTGAAAGTCAGCTGTGAGCCAGTGCAGAAAACAATACTGATTGCATCAGGACATGATGGCAGGAGTGGGTTTAGGTTTTTCAGGAACTTGTGCTGCACTTACACAGGTATGCATTATAATACTTCTAGAATTCATCTTTTGGGGACTAGATCAATATTTGCGGTTTATCTGGATCCTCCCCAGTATTTTCTGATATAGGATCAGTAAAATACTAATCTTTTAATCCATTCTGAGGAGAGAAACAAGGGAAATAAATCCTCCAAGTCTCTACAGGTCTACATATATAGAAATCTATGTACATTTTACATCTTTCTTTGGCACCAAGCTTTGAGATTATAATGTATTCATTAGGATCTGACTTTGTAGTGAAGTTTATATAATTACTGAATAAAGACAACAAAGAGGTCTCCAGACTGGTTTGGGTGATTTCATGTCATCTCGAGGAGCAAATTTCACTCAGGATTTCTTGCCAGTGAGAACAAATTCAATTCAGCATTTCACAAAATAACATCAATAACAAATTATCAGCCTGTGAGGGTGCAAGTAGCTGGCTCTGTTTTGACACAGCAGCTTGCACTTCCACTTGGAAAATGATGCAATGAAGTAACTGGTTAAATATCATAATATATCCCTTTTTTTATGACTATTTTAATGTCATCTCGTTCTGTATGGGTTGTTCAGTTAACAGAGATAAGAAACAAGGCTAAGTGGCAGGACAATTTTCAAGCCTGTTAGAAAACAAGTAGCTTTGTTCTGTAGGCACCTGCACCCTGCACAACTGGACTTAGTTCAGGATTTTACTTGAATTGAGGCTTTTCTCCTGACTATACCCACCACCCATCAGAGACACCACTCATTGCAAATGCAAGCCTGGTTATTTCTTCCTTCTCATAATGAACTGACTGAAAATATCAAAGTGTAGTTTCCATATTAATGGCATTTTATTATTTTAATATTTGTCTTTGATATGTAAGGCTGCACTAGAAGTGCAAAATTGTCACTGGTTCACATGGACAGGGTTAATGCTCCTGCCTTGGTCTCTGTCCATTTATATAACACAGAGAGGTGACTCCTGGGGATGTCTAGTCATGTCTCAGTTTTTAGCAAAGGCCAGCTGCTATCACTAACCTTCACTTACCCATGTCTGGAGAATCATTTACAATTATATTTAATAAGAATAAAGAATTCTGTTTAGCATTAGGTCTTTATAGAGAGCATACAAAATGAATAACTGGGGAAATGGAAATGTCAGAAACTAAGCATGCTTCCTCAGATTCAGGGGATCTCATCACAAAAGGCTATTGAATTTGCCCATAAACTGAAGACTAACTTAAGGTTCTTTTTAAATAACTGGGTTTTGGCTTTATGGAAGAGATACATATATTATATAAATAATCCAAAGACATGCAAAGACAGAAAAGATAAACTTTAAAAAATTTATGGTAAAAATAATACATTACAGAAGAGTGTTTATAGAGACATGACTGCCAGTCCCAAAAAGTTCATACTGTAGGATGTACATAGACATTATTAGAACTCCTCTTCTAGATCACTTACTAGTACAGTACACTATACAAATCTAATGAAACCTTTACAAATTAATCAGAGGTGAACACAAGTAATTATCCTTGTAAGTCACACATTCAATTGTTTTTATAAGTATTAATCAAAAAGATGACTTCACAAAATTTAAAAGTGAGATTCACATAAATATCATAGTGCCTGATCCAAGTTTTAATAAAGAGTAAAGCTATCAGAAATTCTCAGTGGGAGGTTAACTTCTAAATGCACAGAGCTAAACTTTATAACTATGCTTCATGGGACCAGATTCAAAGTACATGCAAGTCAGTGAAATAATTGCTGTCGATTTTAGTGAGCTGTAGGCTTGATACAGATGAGGATGCCCACTTAGATATGGAGATTTTCTTATGGGAAAAAGCTATCTTTCAGTCAACACAATGCCAGGCAGCACTGCTGGCCTCCTTCCATTTCGAGGATCCTGCCTGGGGCCACCAAGGCTGCTCCTGACTCTGTACTGATCCCTCCTTAGATGGAGAAGGAGGTACATCTCCCCATTCTCTGCCTTGCTTCTCTGCTTTTTTAACATAGATCTGGAGAAAAAGATGTCATCCTTGCTGCCAGGAGGATACCGTGCTGTGAACCTGCAGGAGCCTTCTATTGAGCTCTATTGAGAAATAGAGCTCTATTTCTATTGAGAAAATGGGAAGGCGTGGAACTACCAAAACAAAGCCAGCATGCAAAATTCACATAGTAATCAAGTAAAACGATGTTGAGTATATGTTTATATGTGTATACATGCACAATACTGAAGAATTTCCTCATTTGATGTTATTCAGCTCTCTCTATTCCCATATCTGATTTGGTAGCTGAGTCCTGGGAGAAAAGTACAACCCCCACCCCATGGAATGGTTCACCTCATTGCAGAACTGTGTGCAGCCCTCCCTCCCAAATCAGCTTTGGTAGGCACACAGCATCTGGAACTGCTCTCAGCCAGCTCAAGCCTCCGAGCAATGAGGAGTCGGGAGCACCACCGTGTGGCACCTGGGAAATAGGAATTAAATCAGCTGCAACCCGAACAGCAACTGCAGGGACACAGATAATGCCAGTGAGGCAAAATTATTATGAAAAAGCATAATTTTTTTAAGGTAACTGAATCTATTTGGTTTTATATTTAAAAAAAATTAAATATCAATAAATGAGGGCAGCCAGCTAGCAGGTGATACAGTGTGCAGCATGTGTAAGTGTGGAAACAAGGAGGGAAGATGTTGTATGGGTTTTTCGGTCTCTCTTAAAGCAAAGATTTTTTAATCATCTGGAGATGAAGATTTAGTCTGCTATAGTTACATTTCATAAAACATTAATCAGAACTCTGTTAAATTTGGGTTCTGAGGCTTCCATGACAAAATACAGCATGTTGTCATCTGGAGGTAACAGTTCATCCCTGGGATATGCTGAATAAGTTGCCACTGCCAGATGAGCCTTTTGTGCACGGGTGCCTAAGAAAAGCTATAACATGTAACATTGGTTTTCCACTTGCAGGGATAAGCCCATCCTTTCAAAGTGAATGACTTTTAATTTTGATTAAGAGCAAAAAGAGGAAAAAAGTAGAAAGCTGAGCCACAGCTAAACTTTTGGTCCAGAGAGGACAACACTGGAATGATCCATAAAATGCTGTGGTGCTGCAAAACAGCCATTTTCCATAAAATGCAGTCAAGGGAGCCCTAGGAAGTGCAGGAAACAAATTACATTAATTAAGCTTACTTAGCGAGATACAACATAAGTTGCATAAGTGTAACAACAACTTTCCTTTTAATTTATGCTCCTTCACCTCTACCTTCTCCACCTCTGTCCCCTCCAAAATTCTGAAGATGATACAGTGTGTTTCTTTGGCTAATTTGCTTATACTGTCCTTTTTCTATATTTCTACTTCTCCTCTGGGTAAAAGGTATTCTATATGTCCTACAGATGTTTGTTATAAAGTGACACAATTTAGGCAGCATCTGGAGGCTGCAGAAGGAGAAAGAATAGCAACTGGTCCTTTGGATAACAAGTTTCTCCCATTCTGCATCATCAAAAATGAATAGGATGGCTGGGCAGTACTGAACTCCTGCCAGCCCCCATTGAACTCTCCTTCAATTTTAAAACAATCACCTTTGTGCTCCATCGCATTCCCCTTCCTAGCATCTCAGAAACATCTGCAACCTGTTTTATTGCTGTTTTCCAAATCTCCTTACAGCACTGCCTTTCCCAATGCCTCTATAACACAATGACAGTGACACTTCTGCTGTGCTGAGGGTCCTGACTATCATCCTAACTAACATGGTCACTTGCATTTCCCATCTGCCTGCATCTGCCAGTTGTACCTTACACTCAAATGCAATATCAGGGTGATGACCATTTTTTATTCTTATTCTGCATTTGGATGACTTCTCTAGCCAACAATAAGGTGCTGCAGAGATACAATATTTTGGTATGTGAGGTGTATCACATCCAGCTTGTTGGGACAACCAGAGATAGAGTTAAACCATTGTTTGTTTAAAATTCATCTAGGCAGAAATATAATGCAAGCAATTCGTTCCAAAGATGAACAGGTAAAAGAAGTTTTGTATCTCTAAAAAAATGGTTCATAATGGTGACAAGAAATATTCAGTCTTCCTATATTTTCTAAATTTAAGGAAAACATAACAATCAACATAACCCAGATACCAAAATCCTATATTTCACAAACTAAATTTTGTAGAATAAAACTGTGCTACTCAAATCTGAATTCTACCCTTCATTCAGGCTACTTGTAAATTTCACTGAAAACTGGCCCAGGTCCCAGCCATATGACATATTCCTGAGGAACCCTGTGTTTCCTTTCTCCCATGTTCATTTGAGGTTAAGGTGAGTTTCATTAAGGAACCCGGACCCCAATGATGGGAGACAGATATGATATATCACTGCTGGTCCCAGCATTAACAGACCAATGCATTTTCTTCCTTCGTGGTCAGCCAGACTGACATCAACAGGCAGACAGGGCTGACCTCCTTCTGCAGGAGACTAATGTCTCCAAGCAGGAGTCTATCTTCCAGCAAGTAAAAGAAATCTTGTTCTCTGGTGAAAATACATATCTCAGTTTGCAAAAACAACAAAATGCCTTAGGCACCTTTTACACTGTAAATATTACAGAGTTAATGCAAAAAATTCTGATGAGAAAAGAAAAGAAAAGAAAAGAAAAGAAAAGAAAAGAAAAGAAAAGAAAAGAAAAGAAAAGAAAAGAAAAGAAAAGAAAAGAAAAGAAAAGAAAAGAAAAGAAAAGAAAAGAAAAGAAAAGAAAGAAAAGCCTACAAGTAAAGTAGCAAGGAAAGTATTCCAGTAGAAATAAAATACATTCTCCTTTAGAACAGAATTGCTGTGTAGGCGTGCCTATATGCGTGCTTTACTACCCTAGAAGCTACGTGTAAAAAGTCGACTGGTTTTCAAACTATGATCTCTAAAGACATAGATATTGATAAAATTTAAGTAGGTCTATTTGGTTTTTCACTTTCACAATGTGCAAAATAGAAGTACTGTGTCCAAAATACCAGGATCTGGTCTGAATATAGAAGTATAAGTCAAAAAACCCCAGACTGATGCAGAAACTCAAAATAAGAATCATAGATTGTCTCCAGAAAACATCTTTATGTTTATTGTCTACAATAGTTAAATATCTGTGTGATTGAGTTCTGGTTGAGCTGAGACATCAGTTTAGATCTTGACTATTTTCTACTATACACTCGTAAAAAAACTCACTCAGAATCAGTCACTGGTCCAAGAGAAAAAGAGAGAGCAGCAGTGCAGTGGTTGCTGGATGTGTGCCAGCACTGCCAGACGCTGCGGAGCTGAGAGTCAACCCCAGGACATTTAGCTGAGGTTCTGGCTAAATGACTGCTGCTGCAGTCTGACACCTGCAGCTTTGTACCACTACAACTTTCTACTTATCACTGGAAATAACAAAAAGCCAGAATTTGTCAAGAGATTTCTGGCATTCCAGCTGGAAATAGAACTTCACAAGTTGTTTTTTTTTTTCTCATCTTTTAAGTATTCATAGAATCATAGAATGGTTTGTGTTGCAAGGGGCCTTAAGGATCATTTAGTTCCAACCCCCTCTTATTTTGATATTTTTTCTTTCAAGGCCAGCTTGCTTTTGGAAATACAGAGGTTTGCAGCAATAACAAACAACCAGAAGAACTAACAGAACATTTCTGACCCTTCAGAATTGTTTGATTCAGGTGTTTGATGCAAGGCACAATGGAAACACTCCTGCCTGTACACTCATGACAAACATTGTGATCACAGCTCAAAATGTTTTCCTGCATAGCTGCATTGCCATCACTAAACTGGTCTCACCACAATCCTGAAGCCTCCTCTATCAGCCAAACATTTAGCTGCTGCTCTTTACCCTTTCCACAATATTACAAGAGACAGGAAGAGAAAGATTGGAGATATAAATATATATGTATAACCTACTGCATATATTTTAATACCTTCAGGGAAATATTTCTTCAGTGTGCGTATGGAAGAGGGTGACAGGTTCTCTTTCCCACATGGAAGTTATTTTCTACCCTACCTTTCTCCCTGAATGGTAAATCCTGGCAATACAAACACTTGATAATATCAACATACAGAATTTTCTAATTGCTGCCCTGCTGCAGCTTATTAAAATAATAATATACTTTATTTATGTAGCACCTGTCCGTGAAAACACCCCAGGCTCTCTAAATACAGAGCAAAACTCATGATAAAAATAAGTATGCACAGGAGGAAAACAGAAATCATTAAACATAATTCAAAATGCTAAATACAACCAGTGTACTTTAAAAGCTGCATTGTGATTAAAATAATTCTATGAAGCTAACTCCTTAAAAGAGCCTTTTTCAACCATCTTTTCAGTCCCAGGAGTAAACCTCATCCAACACACCAAAGCCACAAGAACAAAGATACAGATACTCTTGTCAGCTTCTGCAGTGTTAAAGCAACACATCCTTAAGCTCTCAGAGGAAAAGACCCTGTGATTGTTATTTACATTACCTTAGTGCCGTGGAGGTGAGAGCAGCCAGGATCACATCTCCATTAAACACTGTGTGCGTGTAACACATGGTGAGAGCCACAGCACAAGCTCCATGCTGGGAAGGGAGCCATTCCTGCCACACCCCACAAGCCTTTCACCTGAGCTGTGGCATCTCACACCATCACATCCAGAGGTCCTTCCCTGGGGGAACCTCCTGTGCCAGTCAGAAATGGCCACTGCAAAGAGTACAAAGCCACAGGTAAATTGCAAAGCACATGAAGATAGGAGGGAAGGGAAACAACAGAGACAGAAAGTTAGTTTCATAATTTCAGTTTCCAAGGCACTGCCAAGGACAGAAATAAAACTGAGAAGCCCCGTGTCTAAGCCTAAATCTCTGTTCCTTGGACTTGACAAGAGTCATGACAACTGACTGTAAATATGAGGACAACCTCAGAATCAAGCTGCTTCTAAACCTCTTAACCCACATGGAAGATCTAACGTGATGAATAATTATACTGATAACAAAAAAGGGAATCAAGCACTTAATCCAGAGCAGGGTCTCAGATTCCCATCATGGGTTGCATAATTATAACTCCATGATGTTATGAATCTATTCTATAATATTTGATGTATGTTGGACAAGCTGGCCAAATACTCAAGTAGTTCAACAAAACCATGTTGTTAGAGTCTGGATTTAAGGTCAAGCTAGTGAGCATCCAATGAATATATAATATGGTGAGTGAGGGCCACGCAATCTTCCTGAGAGGGGAAACCCCAGACACGGATGTTAAGTTCACTGAGATTAAATCTTGGTCCTTTTGAAAACAGCACTATTTTCCTCTCTATGTTCTTTATATCATCCTCTCCTACTCAAGAAATAGCCTGGAATTCTCCTGTGGATTGGATAGTAGATGTTCTGCTGTACAGAAAATCATTTGGAGGCCAGCGGTCAGTGCAGGAGATGCCTGCTTTGCTCAGCTCCATTGCCAAGCCAGGCAGGTGTGCAACAGCACAGATTTGCTTAACAACTCTTGTAAAATTCCCTTAAAGTATAACTGGGCATATTAAATATTGATGCATTAAATAGGGATGGGCTTCCGAATACACTGTCACACACAAAGCAAAATCATGTCTATTTATATCTCAATTATGTATCTTTGTGTACATTACTGCCCTATACAGAGAATCATACTGAAAATGAATTCCTTAACATTCCCTCCACAGCCTTTCTACTGGCCAGACCTGCCACCTCTGAGTGACCTAGATTTTGAGAACACAAGTGAACAGATCTGAAACTTGTCAGTCCTGCTCTGGTGGCAAAGAGCATGAGAGGAACATCACTGCCCATTATCAGCTGTATCAGGGACCAAATTTTAGTCAGACATCTTTAAATGGCAACACTAAGAAAATAATTAAGTGCATTGAGGCTATCAGTGACCCTAAGATCTCTGCCCATAACCAGACTTGGGGGCACATGAGAACTTCCTGATTAATTTAAGCATCTGCAACCTGCCTGGATAAGAAACAATCCAGAATAACCAAGCTGACAGCAGAGCCACCCAGAAGAGGCAGTGCTGGCTGGTGACCCACTGTACCAGAGGCTACTGTTATCTGAAAATACTGACAAGGGCTCTTCTGGTCCTCTGTGATAAGAAAGTCATTACTGAGTGACAAGAAGAGTCTACAACATGACTGAGGCTGGCTGAAACTCTTGGTATAAATCAATGCTCCTCATATACAAACACATCTGGAAATACAGCAAGACACAGCAATTTCACCAGTTTTTCAGTTTTCGAGTCACTATCTCTGACTGAAACAAAGTTCATAAAAATGAATTAAATGAACAGTATCCATGCATTATATCTCCACTGGCCTTTGATTTTTCAAAACCACAGATTTTCAGGAATAATAACAATCTTGTAATCTTTCGGCAGCAACAGTTCCTTACTATATATTGTACCACAACAGCTATTAGAGTGAGGCAGCTCACAGTCTCAGACAACTATGAAAAGATGTATTAAGAGGTCAAAAAAGTAGAAATAAGTATCTTTTTCACCCATGCATGGTATATCTATCTCCAGTTATGCTCAACAGCCCTTATAGCTGATTTGCAGAGATGGTCACATCATTCAATCTAAGACATGTAACATGGGGGCTTTGCACAGAGACACAGTTGCCCAGGTAATCATTTGCAAGAACACTCTAGCAGAGCACTCAGATTGAGGACAGCTTTGTAATTAGGCCTGATTCTTTAATTTTATTCATTAATTTTGCCCATCTTCTTTAAATTTAACCCAAATCACTGTGCATCTGAGAGGCAAAGACTGTTCAAAGACAGAGTAGTAACAGGATATAAACTTCATCTTCTTTATTAACTTTGTCAGCAATGCATGAACCCAGGTCAGAATGACCATTTACCCCATGTTTCCCTGAAGTGGGGTGGAAAGCACAACACAGGATAGTCACAGGGAATGTGATCTTGCCCCAGAAGAGCTGAACTGAGGGATGCTTATTGTGATCATCCTTCTCACATTATCACTGTGGCAGAGGGAAGAGACTCTTGTCTCCTGTCCCATTCACCTTGGGAGCAACACATTATAACAGTGGTAACTTTTAATCAATTCCTCTCAAGACTCCATCATTTGAAGGTGATGGCATATATCTGCTCTGTACTGATGAGACAAAGATATGTGCAGCACTTTCTCCAAATTTAAGGGTGCAATTGCATGGGTCATTTGGTTTTTTGCGGATTGGAGTTAATTTTCTTCCCTGTAGCTGGTTGGGGGCATGTTTTGTATTTGTGCTGGAAATACTGTTGATAATTTAAAGATGTTTTCCTTACTGCTGGGCAGTAAGGACTTCTTACACAGAGTCAAGACCTTTCCTCTCTCTCACTCCACCCCACCAGCAAGGAGGCTGGGCTGGTACAAGAGAGTGGGAGATGACACAGCAGGGACAGCCGACCCCAACTGACCCAAGGAACATTCCGTACCGTATGGCATCATGCTCAGCATGTACAGCTGGGGAAAGAAGAAGGAAGTAGGCACATTTGGAGTGACGTTGTTTGTCTTCCCAAGCCACTGTTACAGGTGCTGGAGCCTTGCTTTCCTGGGGACGCCTGAACAGCTGCCTGCCCATGGGAAGTGGTGAACAAATTCCTTTCTCTGCTTTGCTTGTGTGCATGGCTTTAGCTCTACCTATTAAACTGGTTTTACCTCAACCCAGGAGTTTTCTTTTATTTATTATTCTAATTCTCTTCCTCAACCAATTGGGAAGCAGTGAGCAGGTGGCTGTGTGAGGCTGAGTTGCCAGCTGGGATTAAACAATGGAAGTTTTCCAGAGTCCCCATCATTCAAATTTCAGAGACTATTAATTCTAAAAGATTATGTGTCCGTGCTCAACAATATACTGAAGTTTGCTACACTTTCCAACCATTCCCATTTACCAAAAAGACTATATGTTGTGGCAGTTGTGCAGAGACCTATCACTCCCATGAGGTAAATATTGCATTGCTTACCCCCAGACAAACAAAAAAAGAATTGAGAAATTAATTTTATTTGATTTAGTCTGCATTATTTTCGAATTTAAGGTACAGCTAAACCTGCCACCCCCAATCAATAAAACTGATTATACAGCTTGAAAAGAAAATTAACACAAATTCAAACAGCAAGTCAAAAGGTGCAGTTCTCAACTGGATTATCAAATCCCCAAATACCAAACCTTTTCTAGCACTAAATAAGGTAAAACCAAATCCCCAGCTAATGTACGTACAAGGCACTTTACAAAGGCATCCATTTCCATAGGTAGAGAGTCCTGAACTGGCCATGCTTCAGGGTATTTCCAAGCAGAATTTCCTCAGTCTGGGGGAAGAGAGGTCTCATTCACTGACAGTAAATTTATTCCCATGCCTTGTAACACCTGGAAGATAAAGGGTATAAACATCACTAGGATCACAAAGTTGTTCTGGTTCCCTTTCAATGCTTCCCGTCTGTGCTGAGCAATATTTTGGAGATGCTGCATGCTCTCAGCCCGGCTCTTCATAGTCATGGATTTTAAAAAGTAAAACCCTTAAGATTCAAACCAATAACTACCTTGCAACATTTTTAACGTTTGATTCATTCTTTTACATTCCAGTGCAAATAGACTAATGCAGCAAAGACATGGAAATAATGCTGTCACCCAGGAAGAAGTTAATGTGAAGAAGAAAACCCCACTCTTAAAGCAACCAAAACTTCTTTTACACATGGACTTCTAGAACAGAGGATGACTTGTAGACCAAATTCCCTAAGGAATGCAGAGAAGCCATGGCATGACAGCCTCATGATCACAAAGCAACACAATGTGTTGTAAATTTATCACAGTTAATTGTTAAAGCATCAGAAATATGGGGGTACTAATTTCTGTAGGTACTTTATCATTATAAATTAAAATAAAGACCTACTACCGCTTTATCTCCATGAAAGAATGACAGCAAAGGAAACAGGACTCATCCACAACATATTTGGAGTTCAACAGTCTAGGGGCTGAGATCAGTGGAAACATTTTGTGCAGAGACAGGATCGCAGTTAGAAGGAGATAAAAAATAGAAAGAGATAAAAAATAAGAGAATAAAATACCTTAGATCGAATATATGTTTGTATTCTGTCCCAAAGCTACACAGCTCAGCCTGGGACCTGTTCCAGATCATGATACAGAGAATCCAAAAGGGATTCCTATGCTTCCACTGCTAACACATTCTCCTTTAAATCCATCCTTTGATGCATCCAGCTACAGGTTGAGACTTGAGGTACATCAGGCCATGGAGCTTCACCATTATAACTCCCATCCAGAAGAAAGACCTCAGATCCCTTCAGACCCTGATGTCTTCTCACTTTTTTCCCCATCCTTGTGGAATAAAGCAGTCATGAATGCTCCTTTGCTTAGCCAAAATGGCATAAAGTGCTCATAGCCTATCAATGGATCTAGCCCACTGCATGTACTGATAATACTGTAAGAGTTGCCAGCTAATTCCCAATCTACTTTCTACAAACTAAAGTCTCAGTTACCAGTGTCCCTTTCTCAAATACCAAAAAGAAAGAAATCATTCTCTAGAAAGGCTTCCAGCTCTGCTTTTAAATTCTAACAGGGCAGAAAGTGCTCAAAAATTAGCATTCTCCAGCTCCAGGAAATGCAGAGATGCACACAAGACAATAAAAAATATTCTGTCTCCCATTTCAAAGATTCTCATCTAAGATTTTACCTTAACTTAGTCTAATTACTTCATTAGATTAATCCCCACTTGTAAAATGACTATAAACTAATCTCTTCCTTTGGTATGGACAGCAACAAATAACACAAAGAATGGTCATATTTTATTTTCTCATCAGACCTTGAAAGAAACTGTTATAAAGTGTAAAGATCAATGGCAGAGAGGCTCTGCAGAATTAGCACAGATGCAATATGAATTCTCTTTTTAATCTTCCATTTCATCTGTAAATACAAGCACATAATCTAGGTGTGCATCTCATATTTTCCAGCCCAGTGCTAATAAAAATATGCCAGAGAGCAATGTAATGATAACAAATTCCTTTCAAAAGGTGCAAAATGACACAGAAGAATCATAATGAGTTTTTACACTGCAGAGTCTTTCTTCAATTACTCAGGAGATAAGGATGATTTGAGGACTTTGTCATTCAATTGCAAATTAAAGCATCACTTCACATGCAGCAGGATCAGGCACTGAAATCACTTGTCAAGAGTCTGACACTTTTAAGAGCTTCAGTGTCTGGAACTCATCCTATCTTTTCCTGCAGACTCGTGTGCCCGTTCTTTACATTCAGCCATTAGTGTCTCAGTAAAGCTGTTTGTCCAGCTCAAAATTTTCTCAATAAAATGGAGGAAGGAGGAAAAGAGGAGGCATGGTTTCATCCCTATTTCCTAGCTTGGGAAACAGAATTTTGCACTAAACCAAAATTAGTTAAAGACTATGTTTCCTTATGGCTGTCAGCTCTACTTATTAACAAAATATTTTACGTATGTACAGAGTATTTTTAACATCAAAGACATCACTTAAGACAAGTGTCATCACTCAAGACATACAAACCAGTTTGATTGGTGTGGGTTGTTCTTTGGAATAATGCCCTAGTGGCTAAAGCAATTTCCACAGTTCTGAGTTACTTTCAAATCTTTCTCTTTGTGATGGGTTATTTTTCTGACATTCAAGCCCAGTCACATGTCTGCGGACTGTCAGGAGATCGAGATCCATTCCTCCATCTCACCAGCTGCTTTCTTTATGTTTTCTATAAAAAGATTTAAAATTACGTGAAACAGAGAACAGAAACCAAGGTCTCCTTCATTATTGAAAAAGTATCCCAATACCCTTACTACCAAAGCACCCATTCTATTTTCACTTTGAAAATAAATATGCAATTTTTTTCATGTGACCTGCAATAGTTTCAGTAGCAGAGGCTGAGAGAATGCCAACCATGAAATACCACATTACCTGGAATTAAGGGCACTATAGTGAAAAACATGACCCAATCTTTATGTCCCCTTGAGCACCTGTGGCATTTCGTTATTTTTTCCCTGTATTCCTGGTGACTTCTCTAGCTATGGAAGAATGAATCGAGGACATTCCTGCCCTCCTTTGTTTTAGGCATGATAGATAAAACAGGTGGGGAAATTCATAGCCATCTCACGGCTCTCAGTGCAAGTCCTGAGTTATTCTTAAGAGGGTAACAATACTGTTTTTCTGGGTTTTTTAGCCATGACATTTACATCCAAACACTAAGAGATCAGGCAGCTTTTGAAATTTATGTTTTAAGGTAATCTGATATCTAATTCATTGCATGCTTCTTACACATTTGATGGCTTCTGGAATCGAGACAAAAATTACAGAACCACATTTAAAAACTGTGGTATATAGCCATGCATTGGAGCATAAATAGGAGCAGAAAAATTGTAGCCAGCTGTGTAAGAATTATGACTACAATAACATCTTTTCAATGTCAATATTAAAAGAAAACATTTAAGATTAGATCTGTAGGCTCTGGCAGAAAAATACATTACACTGAAATAGTACAAACTGCATACAGATTAATTAGGAAAAGAGTAAATAGTACTACACCAAAGGTGTGAAGGTATCTAGTCCTAATTCCAGAGACCATAGGGGCTGCCAACAGCAGTCATGAAATGCAAGAAACACAGTGTTTCAGTTTTAACAAAAATGTGTAGTAAATTTCCTTTATGTCCATTTGGGCCCACTGACAGGTGACTTGGAGAAAAGTCCATCATTAAACTGGCAGCACACCCCCACTGGAAGAACGGCTAGAAGAAATAACTTTCAGAAAATAATTTTTTTTCTTTTTACTCATTATGTTTTATTTATTACAAGGAAGTGCATCTTCATGTGAATTATGAAGAATTCTTCTGCACCCAACAATCCCAGATGACCATGGCTGCTGGTGTCCAGTTGTTCCACTACAGTGAACTCTGGGTCAGGCAAGCAAGGAATTACAGAGAGTAAAGCAACAAGGCGTTGCCACCAGCCTCTTCCCATCATCCCACCAAAACGAGACGAGCGCATCTGCCTTTGACCAGATATGTCAGTACATTCCCTACCAAACATCTTATGACAGCCACAAGTCATTTCAAAAAAGTACGGTCTTATTGAGAGAGAAGAAAAATCTGTTTAAAGAAGCATTCAGTTTCTTAACATGTCAATTGACTTCATCAAAATATTTTCTGTCTGGCATTTTATGAGGTTTGACATTTTACAACAAGCTGAATTTTATCCAAAAATGGCAGAAACCTAGTCTCTTGGCACAAGTCATCATGTCTTTAAATTCTCAGAGGCCTCTGAATTGCAGTACCCTTCAGGCGTGGAAGCAAAGCTCAGAAATTCACTGTACCACTGACACAGGTCAGACTTTATTGTAAGTGGGAGCTTTTATCAGCAAAGACTTTTGAAACCACTGTGCCTGGAGTTTTGACAGTTGTCATAAATTATGAGAATTCTTGCTTCCAGACAAGACTTTTTCTCCCAAAGCTACACTAAGCATTTAACTGTCCACTGAGACTGAGTAAGGAAGAAGAAAGGGAGGAGTTGCACACCATGGTGTGAGCAGTGAGGAAAAAAGAAGTGAAGAACATACAGGGCAATGAAAATCTTAATATCAAGCGAGTAAAAATTCATGAGACAGATTCAGAACTCTGCTAGAAGGAAGGCAGGTCTTCTTTTCTTTTTCCTCTTATGATGTTTGCATTTATGTACCCTTTTCAGAGAAGCAGCCAGTAGTACTCCTAACAGTGAATCACTTTTGGGAAAAGCAATTACCTGCTTTAGGATGTAGTGAATCAGCCACTGAAACATCCAGCCCCGAACTGTGAGAAAGAGGCTACAGTTGCAATCCAGCAGAGTTATTTTTTTTACTGTTTATTCTTGTACTTCCTTTGCCCTTACTGAACACTCTGTACCAAGCAGGATTCTACTAGAGAATGAGATTTAATCACAGTAAATATATTCACTCATCCACAGGAAAAAATCTTTCCTCCACATGATTTTGAGAGGCCTTCAGAGATGAAAGGAAACATCTCATTCTCTTCACAGATTCCCCTTGAGGACATAAGAAGAAGGGAGAGAAAAATAAGGAAATGTATCTGTGATTCACGGGAAAAAATAAAGGTAATGGAAGAAAATGGAGGCATGATCAAGAAGGCTGACTCTTGTTCCTAAATCTCAGTGCCCCATTGAAGGTGCTACCTGACAAAATTGCTGTACTCTTCCCAAACACTTTTCTGCACTGATGCTTTACAGAAGATTCTTGCCTTGTGTCCAACCAACCAGAGAAACAAATCAGGAAAAGAAGTCAATTTGAAGGTATTTTTGAACCTCAAGAAAGGAACCAGAAACATGAAAGAAATGCAGACATCAGGTATTACCAGCTTTTTTCAGGAAATAAACTTGATATTTTTCCAAAAGATTATTTTGGAATACCTGAAAACCTGTGGATGTTTAGGATGAGACGGCTCAGTCAGAAATCCAGTGAGAATTTCAAATCGCAGAGGCTAAAAACTGCAAATTAAGCACAGGAGAAAGCACATGTAACTGGCTAAGTTTCACAATAGCCTCCATCACAGACAAAGCTATAATCATTCCTCTTCTTAGAAAACACAAAGACGCAATTTTGAGACCTGTATGGGATATAAAATCGATACTATTATTATCAGTTATGAAAAAAAACCCCAACATTTTATTGTAATTTGGTGTTTTTTTTAATTTTCCTACTCTTAAGTAATACTTGTGAAATATTTGAAAGCATGAAAGCTGAGTTTATTTCTTTACATATTCTGCATGGGAGGCTTTTTTCATTTATGTCTATTCATAGATTATCTTGTCACAAATACTGACCAGATTCTCTATTTGTGTTGGAGTTTAGGTCTCTTTAAAAACAATAATTTCCCTATATATATAGTGGAACTTCTATGACATTATTAAAAGAAACTACTTTTTAAAGGAAAAATCCACAGTGATGCAAAGGGCTAACAAAGGGCTAACAAAGCCCGAGGATTTCTGAGGAAGGTGGTTAATTGAAGGCGGTTGTGGCTGTGACTGCCAGTTTTGCAGTGGTCCAGGGAGAACGATGGGAGGTTTGCTGGCAAAGGCAGTTTGAAGCAGAAGGCAAGAGCAGCAGTTGGAGAAGCAGGTAGGTTGCAGGGAAGGGAGCAGGCACCAAAATATCTTGTGGCATCTGATACAGTATGTGAAGAAAATTTTATACACAAAATGTAATTAAGAATTAAGACAACACATGAAAATTTTTACCTTTAAAACTCTTCAGATATTCTATAAAAAATACTTTGATTGCATAATTGATCATGCATATTCCAAAAAAGATGGATTTGCATAATTCTTTCTGCATCTGTTTAACTGAAAATAAACAAGTTTCCAGACTTCCATGATACTGCAGAGGTTAGCATTCATTAGGAAACCTCTTCTTAGTATCTACACCCTTAGTCTTGCTTTCTGACATGTTTCTTGATCAGATGTCTGACTCACTGGTTTACTTCTTTTCTCTTTACCAATAATTTCACTCAATTTTCTCCCTCTTTTTGAATACAGAATGAATAAACAGATTTTTTTTTTTCTGAATTTGCTGCTTGGATATGAATGTATATAAAAGGTCACAAATATAACAGATATGTTTTCTCCCTAGTTCTCATCTGATTGGATTTGGCTACACTCAAGCTCACAGACAAATGTTTTCATTCAGAGCTATTTTACTGGTCTTGGCAGCAAAGCAGATGTCAAAGGTGGCCTACCCACTCTTCCACTCTTTCAACCTTCACAGAAACACAGAGTCACAGAATGGCTTAGGTTGTAAGGGACCTTAAAGATCAGCTGGTTCCACCACCCTTCCATGGGCAGGGACATCTTCCACCTTGTATAATGATAATGCAGAAAGAGAACATTCACCCTTTCAGGCACCTGACAAATTCTCCCCATTCACCAGTAGAGTCAAGTACTGTGAAAGAACACAGAATCTAGCTCAGCACTATAGGACTAGATTTAATTCACCTTTTCAGATTTTCCTTAGAGATTCCTTTGAGTTTACTCTTGGTTTGGCATTTTGTCAATTTTTATTGAGTTGCTATTTTTCAAGTAAAAAAANCTATTTTTAAAGAAAAAAAAAAAAAAAAAAGCAGTTCATTTTTGCTGTCTTGGGTCTTTGCCTCTCAGTTACATGAAGTTGGATTTGTTCGAAGAGAATTTGACCACAGATACCAAGTAGATATTTACAGCCTAGACTAATTTCTTCAGTGATTCTTTAGACCCCAAAACAGCTACCTGGTTCTTACCTTTTCCTTCACAAGGGCACAGTTAAAACATTTTCAAGAAGTGATTGATATTTTTGGTTGGTAGTATATAAGTTATAAAAGTACAACCTAATCTTTACCCTATAAGTCATTCATTATTCACTGGACGCCAAAAAACAGTCTGCAAAACAGCTACAAAATATAAAACAAAACAAGAAAAAGACTAAGAAAAAATTATTTAAATTTACTCTTCTCTGTATTGTGTTAGGTTGTCCGCAGGCTTTTTGCTTCTGTTTTCCAGAAAGGTTAGAAAATCTCTCAGTTCTACATAGCTGGGAAACAGTGCCTGAGGTGCATATGCCTGTTTTTATCATCCCAAATAAATTCTGCAATAGCTCCCACTAAAACTATTCACTGCAGCATTGATTTCCCTGTGCTATCCTATAGCTCTGCCACAGGCCCCCAGAATGAAGTCAAAGGAAGTACAAGGGATGGAAGAATGTGCAAAGATCTGAATAAAGTGCTACTCCTGCTTTTACCCTAAGAAGCATATGTCAAATTTCTACAAACTCCCCAAAAAGCTTTACTAAAGTTTTGTAGCAGCTTGAATTACACAAAGTATATTCTGGCCACGAAAAGAGTCTATACAAGTCCTTGCTTTAGTTGCATTGCTGTCAAGAAAAAAAAGGAGAGGAAAAAACCAAACCAAAGTCCAAATGAAAAATGAAACTTGCCTCTCTAGGCTTCAATATGTAGGTATACCTTTAGGAATGTATTCATATGTATCATACTTAAAGTCAAATAGCAGTGAACTTCTGCCTCAACAAGATGAATCCTATCCTAGCATAAGAAGGGAATAGAAAATATAGTTTTTCATCAAACATATATAACAGAAATATTACATTTCCTGCGCACTGACTCAGTGTACCAGGTTGACTCTTGAAAATAGACTCCTGAATGAAGAATGTAGGGCCACTGATTCAAATATCCCTGCTGGTATTGTATCTACACATTGGAAACTAATAGATCTCGGCAGTTATTAGTAGCAAATAATTACTTTGACTCCAGGTGTCTTGGAATCGTGATTTGAATGGAATTGCAAGCAGTCTAGTGAAATTCTTGAATATTTCTGAGCAAAAGTTAAGATATTTGGAGATACCAGGATTTGAAGCACTTGTCTTTGAGAATGACTGTTGGTGACAGACAGGTATATGTGCTAACATAGACTGCCTGAAATAAAACTAGTTCTACATCTGAAATTTATTGTCATTATCAAGGAACTAACCTGGCATAAATCACCAGTAATGCAGATCCCCTGAAAGACAACAAAGTCATTTGTTGACAAAACCAGAACATCTTATTTAACTTCAAGCACAATGTGAATTGCAATTTAAGCTTAATATAATGAAAATAAATATGTGAATGAAAGGCAGAAGTAAACCTAAAAACCCCATAATTATTTATCAGTTTTAAGCTGTATTTTGCCACAAGAGAAATGCAGCTTCTAACTAACATATTTTGCAACCGGCTATATGTACATTGTATTTTGCCTTCTACAGTTAGAATTTTTCTTTTGCACTACAGTTACTCAAAACTATAAATGTTTCAAATACTGGTGAATGGAAAGATTTCATATGATTTTTTTCAGGAAAGTCCCAATACTAAATATTAATTGATTAAGTATAGAACTAGTACTTCCAGTGTTTCAAAATTCACTTGCAGCTTTTACTTCCATCTTCTCCAAACTAAAAAGAAATCTCTCATTTCTATTCCTGCACCTTTTTTTTTCCCTGTATCTATTTTTTTTTTTCTTTTTAATGAGAAGAAAGCAAAGGCTACAGGAATTGTAAATTTTTGGGGGTTTTCATTTGGTTAGTTGAATTTTAAAGGAAATGTGAGAAACACAAAATTTTGCTTTCTTTTTTGCTTAGGACTTTGTTTGTTTGACCAAAGTGAAAAAAGACAAGAAAAATGAGATCTTGAATAGCATTTTCCTGGTTAATATTCATGTTGTGTTGAAAAATTGCAAAGAAAAATACTACATTTTTCCACAGTATTTTTTGGATGAAACATATAAACTGTAAACACATTACTTGCGTGTTCTCATGAAAATTTTATAAAGACAAAATTGTAGTTGCCCATGGACTTCATTGCAAAATAAATTGTCTGGTAAGAGGTTTATAATTGATACAAATGTTCCTATTCTTAAAAAAAAAAACCCTACCAGCCTCAAAGTTAAGGCCATAGTATTGAATACTGCTAAGGCCACTGCAGTCTCCTACTGTCCTGCTCAAACCTAAGAATTGCACTTAGCTGCAGATAACTGCAGCTACTTTCAAAATTGATGCCATCCAGCCTTAACAACTCCAGAAGCAAGCAACGTAACTACTTCTTCTTTTTTCAGAGTTGTTACACATCAGTCCTCTACTCTGGTGTATTTAAAGGGAAATAGCTACTGCATCCTTGGAAATAGAGCCTACATTTCCATATTTCAATAGGGAAACTAAAGTTGTGTCAGGCAGATAGGCCGCTCTCTGCTTCACACTTAGTGGTGCGTGCAAAATTCTGAGACAGGTAAGGGAGCTTAGGCACCCAACTCCCTAAGCCCCTTCTCAAATATTCAGTATAAAATCTTCCACAGCATAATTGTCTGGTTTTTTCCACTTAATAGAGCTTGCTTCCTTATTAGAATTGGAAAATCAGTAAACAGAGGTCTCAGCACGGATTTACAGCAATGTTTTCAGTTTGCCCTGGAGCAGAACTTGCCTCAAGGTAGGAGCTACCTTAAATAGCAGTATGAGCTGAGACTGAATGGCATTCTGCATATGGCAAATGTGAGCAACAGACAGACTGCCATTCTCTTTTTTTATTTATTAAAATTTCACAGTAGAGTGTTAGAATACTAATAAACACATGGAAAACCCATATTTCTTTTGAGATAACACTGGAGAGCGTCCAAACAGAGAAATTGAAGTGCGTGAGGCTTTTGCAGAGACAGAAGTAATTACATCTGAGCTTGGAATGTTTTGACATCTAAGAAGGACTTAATTGTAAAAAAAGGATTTTGGATGGAAATACTTTTAAAAATATTCTTGAAAGACAATTTGACTTTTGTTTTTGTTTGTTTTGGGTTTGTTTTGCCTTTTTTTTTTTTCCCAAAAGATAAAAACACTAAGGGTCTTTGATTAAAAGTGTGCTAAGCCAAAATAAGAGAGCTTTTTCATGAACTTTGGCAGTACTTACAGTCTGCATGCACAGAAAACAACAATGGATAAATCATTTTGAGCAAACAATGTTTGTCTAAGGTATGTCTCTTGTAAGTATTAATATTTCTATCAAAGTGGAATAGTTGATGTGCAGACCATCTTGTCCATCAAGACCCAGTTCAACAAAGCCCACCAAAACCTCTCCACAAAACTCAGTAAACTGGCATCAATAGCAGTGCCACAAAGGGAGACACTCATCCAGGCAAGCCCTGTTCACTCCTTTCAATTAAGAGAACCCTCTGCTGAACCCAAGAGTAAAACAGAAGATCTACTGGTTATTTGCCAGAACTTTCTAGCTTACATGATGTTTTATTAAATACTGTTGTATGACTGAAATCTCCTGTTTCAGTCAGTGCTTTTCTGAGGTTGTGAGAAAAATATATGCACAAATGGTGAGTATATGGAAGCTTTTTATAACTCTGAAATCAATAGTTCATACAAATACGTAGGCAATCTAGGATTTCAGTAACCAAAGGCTATAGCAGACATTTATGAGGCAGCTCTCCTGAGCCAAATGTAGTTGCCGTGTTTAATATGCAACAGTATCAATTTATAGGACATTTCAATGATTAACACCATTTTCTTTGTTTTATTATATCAAGCACTGTAGGTTATCAAAAGTAGAGTGCTTGAGTTAATTAACAGCTAATGAATTTTTGAGATATTGAACTTCAGAATGTGAACAGTTGTCTTAATCAGGCAAGGTTACTGACACTCAAAACATTACAATGCTTTGAAAATGCTTTACTTTACCATGTTGTGAGTTCTGGCTCCCAGAGATAAACTGATTACACAGAAAGAGAGCCAAACCATGGCCAAGACTGGAGACATTTTGAATGTTGTACATGGCTTTTGCTGAAACCTCTACATAAAAGTCCAGGTTGTTGTTTTCCTCCCCATAGGACATAAGTGACTAAAGTATTGATTCATATGCCTAAAGATAGTACTTGTGAGTAGGGGATCTAAGACATTAAACATTTTACAAGCTAAAGTTCAGGTCTGGACTCAACTATATGATCAATTTGAAAATGATAAACTAATACTCAGACAACACCTAGCTTTAAAACCTCTAGTTTTAGCTGAGCAAACAGAACATTTTCTCTCTCAAAGCAACTCCTGAACAAAGCATTGCAACTGCTTTTCCAGAGTTGCAAATCAAATGATAAATTGTCTTAAAATATATAGTTGAGTTTCTATGTACACTGGTAGTTGCAGATGTAACTGGGGGTAAATCATGATTAACAATGTAAATTAATTTCCAAGTAAAAATAATTACACAGTAATAATCAAAGTAGCATAATCTAAAGAAGGCCAAAATCATTATTGGTTTTTAAGAAAAAACTTTTAAGAAAAAATCTCTTCTCTAGAAATTTTTATACTAGCAATATTTACCAATATATATATTACACATACTTGATTTTTAAGCTATCTGATAAGTCAAACAAATGCACAAGACTTCATATGCATGGCAATGTCACCCCAGAATATATTTCAAGGACCCTACAGCATTACCTGCACTCTTGCTACCCTTCATTTTCTTACTCAGTTTCAATGGGAAGAAAAAAAATACCCATTTTATCGTGCTTCAAATCTTTCATGGAAATTTCCCATTAGACTGCAAGTTGATAAGTATGTAAGGAAACCACAGGTCAATACACTTCACAGCTGTAACACAGAAAATCAGACCACATGAGCTGCCTCTGCCAAAGGACAGTGCTGATAGGCTTTCCACTGATGGAAGCAGAGAGAGTTTGAAGAAGGTGTAGGAAGGGCAAGACGTGTCTGAAGGAGGAAAAGACCATATTTTTCTTTGTATTTTTAGAGTTTCCCATTACCATTTTGAGTTCCCCAAGACCTCCTCTAGGTTTTTTAGCTTTCCTCTTACTTTTCCTTTAACCTCTCAGTGACTGATACTGACCTGAAGGTAACTCAAAAATTAACATGATTTTGATAGGTTGATTTTCAAATAAATCCTTAACTATGAAAGCTTTTCTGATCTAAACACCATATTTGGAGGGTGATCCATATTCTGCAGTTGCCAAAAGGCAGATCATGAATGAGACAAAATGGGTAAGACGTTCTCTTTGCCTTTCTGTTCCATGCTAGAACTCAGTAGAAGATTTTTGTGCCCATAGTAAATACACACAATTCAAGGGACAAAGATGTGCTACCTGCCTTTATAAAAGTAAGAGTATCAGACTATGGATCTTCTTTGTATCCATGCCGTACTGAACTGATCATGCTGCTCTCCATTCCTCAAAATGGTTCTTGGCTTACTGTAAACATCAGGAGACACAGCCTCATCCAGGGTGATGAAGAGTTTGATGACACTAAGGAGCAGATGCAAGGTCCCATTGCATGTTGCCTTTTTTCTCATTTGACTTTTCCTTCCCTTTCCTGATTTCTGCTGCACTGGCAGTGTCTCACTTCTTCTGTTATTTGCTAAAACGTCACAATAAAAAATGAAAAACCCTCTTTACAGCACTAGCATTTTTCCAGTTTCCTGGATGCTCTTAGCCTCTGTCCAAGCTCAACGTGCATTTGTTTAGGAGAGTTGTCAAATGTTAGAAAAATCCACCTCCTTCCTATTGCCCAGTTCTAGAGCCTCACCATCTTTGAGACATTTCTTTACTGGAGGAGCCTTTATAATGTGATGTAGGAGGCACAGAGCTAACATAGCTGATCTTATTCTCCATTATTTACAGACTGGAAAAGGATAGACATATGAAAACTCTATGCCCTGAGAGCAGAACCATTTTGTGGGCTCTGACACTGTATTTACTGTAGTTCAGGAAAAATGTGCTGGACCTATTTGTGTCGAGATCTTTTCTATTGCATTTCTCTCAGAAAGATAATAACCATAGCAGAGCATGCGTGTTTAGCCTCCTCTTCATTTTCCTGCTCCTGCAAAGCAGCTCAGCTATTCTGACTGATACCTGGAAAGATTTTCTTACATAAGAAAAAGTCTACTAGTTATTCTTTACTACTGTGTTTGAACCTGAGTCACTTTATGAGAGTGTTATAGAAAATAATATTGCTTTTCTGTTGTCCCTTCTATCTGGACTTGTGCAAAGGCAGAGAGGCCCTGCAGAGAGACCTGCACCTGGCATGGGGCAAACCTGGATGTACAGAGAGACTGGGAAATGAGACTGGAAAGTAGTACCGTGAAAAGTCCTGGGGGTCCTGGTCAATGGAAAGTTGACCATGAGTCAGCAGTGCCCTGTGGAGGCCGGCGGGCCTGCTGGACAAGGAACAAAAGGAGTCCTATGGTGGGATAAGTCCTAGCTTCCTTTGCAGTTTATGGTGACTGGATTATTGTTGGAGTGAAAGCATCTCTGGACACAGGCCCACAGGGAAGCCAAAGCACAAGAGTTGAATTAAAGCCTTTGGACAAGCTGAGATACACGAAATCTTACCAAAGTGAAACAGAAATGTAGAATTTCTAACTTCTAGTAGAAAATACATGCTAAGTGCCTTAAACATTGAAAAGCTGCAGCAGAGACCTTGAGCATAGTTCTTTCTGCTGTGGCAGTGTTATCCTTTCATAGAGTTCTTTAGACAAAATATGGATAGAACTATATTGTTCACAGTTTTTAGATATATTATTTTAGACAAAATAGAGATAGAATAAAATTGTTCACATTTTTTAGATATAGTGTTCACATAAACAATAAGAGCTGATAGAAACTGTATACGCAAATCTGTGTAATACCTATGTAATGCTTACGATTGTTAGAATTAGACCAGGATAGGTTAAGAAAAGAAAAACTATAGTCATGTGTTAATTTCATTGGTTAATTAACAAAGATAATCGACACTTCGGTAAGGAAAGGGAATCCATTATTAATTTAGAAAAATTGGTAGAAGAAGTTGTTTGCTGCCTGCTGTGCCTGCTGTTTTGCTGCTGCTGCTGTTGCTGCTTGGCTTTATCATGTAACCCCCTTCAAACTCTGCCTTCAAGAAACTGAGACTGTGAAATAAAGAACTTAGCAGAACAGCAGCCTCCTCTGCTCTCCTTTACCCTGCTCCGAACAGGAGGGGTACCCCATCAAAAGCACAACAGATTATAATCAATACAAATTATACAAATACAAATTATAATCAATACAAAAGCTTATTATTCACAAAAATACAGCTCAGCTAAATACTTTCTGTAGTCAAAGCTTGTTTTCTTTCTTTCTGCTGCTCCTCTGTTCATTTGCTCTTGGTACTTCTCCACGACTGAGCACCATGGGCAATTGTCTATTGAGAAGTTGTTGAGTGGCAAAGGTTTTCAGCAGAGATCTAATGACTTCCCACACAGCTGAACTGAGGTCAAACAACAACTCTGGAAGCACTGTGAACAGGATTTTGTTTAGAACAGATTTAAAAAAAAAAATGCAGAAAAAAAGTGCTAAAACTCTTTTTCATTCTAGAAGTTATTAAGTTATTTACTTTGTTAAATGTATCAATCCCCAACCAAAATAAAGCTGAGATCTATCACCCCCTGAGTGTCCTGAAAGATGCACACTTATCACAAGGGAGCAGTGAAGCCCTTGGTCTCATCTCAGTATAAAGTGGGTGCAGAAAGCAGAGGGAAGGGATATGGTTCCAGCAATGATTATACCTCTGTCAGCATGCCTGCCAGTTCAGCCGTGATGTTTGAAGGAGCTCAGATTGAACAGCTTCCATGCAGATTATTTACACCCACTAGAAGACAGCAGAGGTAGATGTAGAGACGTCATCTGTAGTCCAAATGCTGTTCTTGGACTCATTTGAGTATAAACCAGGTAGAGCCACAAATTAATCTTTTCTTTTTAATTATGTATTTAAATAAAGATGTTGCTAGTTTCTTATAATTAATTAGAAAAAGAAAAATCAAACGTATTTGAATAGCAGGAAGTTCCAGTGCCTGACTTCAGCAATTATTCCCTTTGCTGCTTAATTTGTTTTTCCATACTGTTTCTCTTGTCAAAACTAACACATTTTTACACACTGCAATGCTAGCACTCATTATCCTAATCCCTAATGCAATTGCAAAGAAAAAGAATGAAAAGTGTCACCTTTATTTTTCCCAGAGAGGAGAATGCAGATAATTTGAAACCTTTTTCTAGGATTTGGTACCCATCTAAAAGTTGGCATTGATTTTAGATGCAATGCATTTTTAATACTTCAAGACAGAGCAAAAAAATTTGCAGTGCAAAGGTATAGCACACGAAACATTATTTCTGACAAACTTTTCTATCAATTAAAGCTGGAGGAAAAGAAATAAAAAAAGCATATGCCAAATTAACAACAAATATTGCAACACTGATGTTTCAAATTTCAGTAGAAACTTTTTACTCTGGTAAGCTTATTGAAGTCATACCATTTTGGAAAAAAAAAAGGCAATTAATTTTGAGAGTATCTGTTTAGGATTACTACTTTTCTCATTTTTTTGAAACACAGATCTGTCAAGCAAATCTATGCATTTATACTTCAATTTTCTGGGTATGCTTATATGTTAGGTTTTAACTGGGCTGAAGCACAAAGAGCTGGCTCAGGCAGTGATTTCACCCCCACTGCTGTATCCAGATTAAAAAGTACACTAAAACTGAGGTATTACAGCCAAATGGCTTGCTGAGGCAGCTGCAATTTCCTGCCTGACAGCTGTCTGGACAATGTGAAAACTACTTTACTGCTCCAGTTTGCAGGAAAACAGAGTTGGCTTTCACACAGTTGTCTTAGGGAATAAATACTCAGATTCCTCTGACCACCTATGGGCACTAAGTTACACCAAAGCTCAGTGTTTGTGACCTTCTTGCTGAGATTATTGATACACTGCTTTTCAGTTTCAAGCTAATCAGGCCACGGGGGACTTAAGCTGACTTGTCTTTCCGTATACTGGACACGAGGACACGAGCTGCTTTCCCAGACAAGCACAAGTTGCATCTGTGAGGTATCAGCATCATGCTTGAGGATCATGTTTTTCCTCTGTGTCCACCTCTGCACACACTTGCTTGAGGGAGCTGATGCTACCTGGGAAGTCTCACTCTTGTCTAAGATTTTCTTCCAGCCATGATCAGAAAACCAAAGAAAATGGGCAGCAGGAAAGCCTCGAAAATTTCTTGGAACCATCAGCTAGTTAGTGTTAACAATCTGGTGTGAAAGGAGTACTAAATATAATAAACATTTGCATGCATGTATATTCTCTTCTGTTGTGTGGTGGCTGCCCACATTTCTGGCTAATGCTAATGCCATCTACTCCAGATGGTCAGAAATCTACCTGGAATGTTTCTATAGGAATTTTCAGAGAACTCAGTGTAGTTCTCGATGCAGAAATCCTACTGAACCTCAGCTAGGAAATAAGCAAATCAATTAAAACTCCACCAAAAAAAAACCCCACATTTTTTTTCCCCCAGACCAGATATTTTTTTGGAGAATTTATACCCTGACATATTACAATTACACGTTCTTTTCTCAACTGCACCAGTATAGATGAAGAGCAAGTTAACTGAAATATTTTAAAATGAAATAATAATAAATTACAAGATTTATACTGCGATACCTTGTAAGGCAAAATGAGTAGTTAAATGCAAAGACAGCACTTTAGTGGCTCAGAGAGCACTGCATTAGCTCTTAGCTATAACACTTTTTAATACCCATTAAATATTTCAAGGATACTTTCAAAACTGAAATAAGATAGCTGGGAAAAAAACAGCCAGTCAGAGGCACAACCCAAAAAGTCAATCAAAGTAATTCAAGAAAGCCAGTGAAAGAGAAAAAATAAAAACAGAGCCAAAAATATATAGGCAGCTCAAATCAATGTAAAGCAGCAGCTATCTAGAATGAGAAGAAAACACACCAAGTGGCCAGTGTCAGGCAGGCACAGCTGAAGTGCTGCATCTTTCATTTTCAAGCTGGAGACTCCTTTTTTGTTGGCACAAACATTTGGAGAATGATCATTTCTCCTGTCACAATTATGATTTACATGTAACAAGGCTACTTATGCACAATCAGGTGTATACATTATTTAGAATCCACTGTGAGCCAGGCAACACTTGTCTGCTGTAGCTGTTGGAGAGGCTTCTGCTGCCAATAAATTTATTGACATGTAAATTAGGTAACCAAGCACAGATCACAATTAAGAAAGAGCAAATAACCTACATAAGTCAACCCACACCTAAAATATACAACCAAATTTGGTCTTGAATTTTTTAGTACTCACAAAAATAAGAAACCAATATAAAGGGGAACTGACTGACTTTTGATATGTTGTCTTACAAAAAGAGAATTTGATTATTCTCAGAACTTCCTAACCACTGCTGTAAAAACAGAAACTGTCTCTTAGCTCAGTCAGGACAGACTTGAAGAATCACCCACAACACCATTTAGTTCTAAGGGTGGTACCTTGTGGAAGGGTGCTTGCTTAAGACCCCTGGCTCTATGTTCTTATAACAAGCTTCACAGCAGTGGGTTCACATTTGAACTGAATTTTTTGGCTTTATTGAAAAAATTGCTGGTACAGGAAGGTGATATTTAAAAAAGAAAATGGTCCCTTAGCAATACAGACAATTTTGGTATCTAAATACAAATGTTGAGTGACATTGAAAACATTCTAAAGCCTTCAAGACATTGACCAACGGCTTTCAGTCATCATACAGAACCTGAAAGAGACCAGTACCCTATAGGAAAAACCTTTGTAGGTCAGGAGAGATATGCCAGACCATTTGAAATGGTGCTGGAAGCTTATATTAAGACATCCAAAAAACCAATTTGACATGCTATTTTAGAGAGAGAAGGATGTCATGTGCTGAAGTATGCTATGCATACCCTAGGCACCCTTAAAAACAAGAAATAAGAAGCTGCAAACAACAAGGAACAAGACAGAAACTCTGGTTTCTGCTCCCTGCTCCACTTCAGCTCCTCTCTGAACTCACAAGGAGCGTGTGCCAACACAGCATCCAGCAGAAGCACCCTGCCCTGCAGGTGGGTGTCTCCTCCTGCAAAGGCTAATTACAAAATAAGACACAAGCCACTCCAGGGCTATAGCACACTTCCAAGTGCCTGCTCTGAGCCATGCCTTCCAGCAGCTCTCTTAGGCAGGAGGCCTGACCAGGGCTGTCCTTCATCCCCTGCCTCCATTCCCACAGGAGAGCTGCAGCTTAGTGCAGGAGGTTAGGGTTGACCAGGGAATTAAGGGAGCAGGAAAGGTTGTTATGTTGCTAACGGCTCAGTCTAAATCTAGCTGAAATTACCCACTGAGAATTATATCCTGGAGGTATCCTACAAGCCAAAAAATCTGGATAGTGACAGAAAAGCTGCATTTCACTTCTGTTTCTGCTTCTGACTGCTGCGGTTTCAGACGGAAAGAAGTCACCGTATGGCATCTGGTCTGTTTCTCCTTTAATATGCACTTGTCTAGTGGAAGCTAATGTTTCTGCTCCAACCTCTTTTCTTCCTGTTCTCAGAGAGCTGCCTCTCCATGCCTACAGCATAAAACATTTGCCACTCCAGGTGGCAAAAGAGCCATTTGAAAAGCCTGTTATATTACTATGGTTGGTCAATGTAGGTGGAGAGCAAGTAAAAACCCAAGGGCAGGGTCTTACCTGTTTCTGAGTTTTTGAGTGAGGAAGCAGCTGTTAAAAGAGCTAGGATCCTCAATGCAGTTTTGTTTCAGCCTCTGGCCTCCCTGGTAACCTCCTCTCCTCTATGCATCACTTTGGGAGAAACAAACCTTTATACAACACTATTCAGATATATTGGGGAAAGCCACCAGCCATGACTTTCTTGATTCTACAGAAAATCCTCAATTTATGACATTCTCACAGAAATCCAGATAGCAGAAAATATTTCCTGAATCAAAACTTCAGGCTTTTTGAATGCATGCACCAAAAGAAAGGCAGAGAACAAACAGCTCCCCAAACCTTCCTATTGTAAATGCAAAAATGGAGGTACATTTTCTAATGAAGGTAAAGGAGCACTCTTGTATCACTTTGGGGCTGTTTACTTGAAGATAGGAGACTACTTTAATAAGATTGTTATATTTTACAGCTTTTACTATATTGCACTGCAATTTTGCTTTATGTTCTTAAGCCACATATACACAATTCAAATTAAAGATGTTGTTGCCCTGACATCTTCAGTATAATTGTCTCACAAAAGATGTGAATAGACTTTCATCAGGCAAAATCAGAAATCCAAGTTATTTTGATTAGATGAGCCATTAAGATAATGTATTTATTAACATCTGTAGGAAGAAACAGATGAAATTGAACTGCATAGTTTTAGCTTTGTTGATTCTTTTTATATACACATCACTGTGAAAATAAGTGTCTGGATTTTTTAAAAAACACCATCCAATTTATGGTTGGGTCTGGGGCAAGGAAAGACCAACCAGCCTATAAGCAAATTTATAACCCAATTAGGCTGCTCTTTTATAGTTTTATTGTTTGTTTCTTTGTAATTCAGCTCTCTTTAATTGGATGTCATCCAATTTAGAAATATCTATGAAACAAAGGCATATTTTAAAGAGGACTTGTGTTTATTTAGAACTCAATGGAAGGTACCATCTACTAATATTTATCTTTATAAATGTATACAATACTCCTTTTTATCTGTAGACTTAAGAAGGCATTTTCAAGACTACTTAATTAACTACTATGTCATTAAAAGATGAAATAAATTAAGAGTTTAGTGAAAATCATGCTTCTGTAATATGTATCAATTTTACAACTTAAGTTTGTAGAGGCTTATCATGTCAATATTTTCTTAAAAGAAAAATATTATTTATACACTTATTAAGTAATAAAAAAATCTATTTTTATAATTGGGGATAATCAGATTCTTAGTGCAATAGCATTTACATAGTCATTAAATATATGCACCTTTTACATCTTAAATTCCTGCATTTATTTCCTCTTCTATATCTGTTTGCCAACAGAAATTGTGCATTAGATGATACTTACAAGACAGCCAGGAAATTTTAACATATGAGTTCTCTGTCATTTCTTTGTCCTCTTTTGCAGTCCTCCTCTTTTTTCCTAGTGTTCATTTACTTCTCAGTGTAAAATTGAGAATTAGAACCCTTATCTTTCACACTCTCTTTAGCTTTCATACATGTAGCACTACAAAGCAAGGCTGCTGGTTTACCTTTAACCACGGAATAGGTGGTGAGAGTCAGAGGTGCTAGAAAAAAAAGTGAGTAGGAGGAATCAATGAGAAGAAGAGGAGAATGAGATTACCTGGCTCAGTCGTATCTCATGCATTAGAACACCTAAGGATCCTTAGACACATAGTATGAGTTCCTCACATCTTCTCAAGGATGCTTTTGAACCACAGCTATTCTGTCTTCTCGACATATTTGATCTCTCCACATCATGATCTTTTTGTTTCCCAGAAATACTAAACCATGGCTGGACAAAGAGTCCCATGAGGTAGTTTCTCATACCTCACCAGGGAAAAATAGACATTTAATTTACTTTCAGATGTCTTCCTGCTTATGGGGAAAGGAAGCAGTAAAATAAGAACCCACAACAAACACCTTGTACCTACAAGACTAACAACACTACTTGCTGCACTATTCTAAGAAAGATGCATGATCAGGAGTATCAGATCTGAATTTGCAGATTTGCTGAGTGACACTTATAATACCACTGGAGAAAAATACTCTACATATCCTTTAGTCATGCTAGGGAGAGAATGCTAGTCTTTCTCAATATAACAGCCCGCTGACATTTTAAAATTTTCTAAGGGGACATTATTGATACAGTAAAAGCAGACAACACCCAGTATTACCAAAGACATCATCCCAAGTAGAAAGCTGCAAAATTAATGTGTTTATTTAGAGAAAACTGTGCATTTGACTCTTCGCCCCTGAGATAAGAGGATATGCCTCGTAGAGGTAGAGCTGATTCAAACTGCAAATATACCTTTAGTGAACAACTTTTTATTGATTTGACCGTATAGGGGGCATAATCTGAGCTCCACACCTTCTGCATTGGGAAGTCTGGGGAAGAGGCAGGACAAATATAAGGAAAGGGTGGAACTTAATTACTTTCTTACAACATGAGATAATACGATGTAAAAAAGCTTCCATTATATTCATAGCAGAAGTTTATGACTAGGAAACATAAGATACAGATTGATGGAAAGATTTCAAGCAAAAAAAATGGGCATGAAAAGCTCTAAATGCCTTGGAAGAAAACACAATGAAAATTTAAAACTTTCAAAGCTAAACACAAAAAACAGTTCAAGAAACTCTACTATAAAATTAAACAATGACAATGAAGGGTTGTCCCCTTCCATACTCTTTCTACATTCACTTCAGGTCTCCTTGGACTTCCTACTGCTCCCATTAAAATTTGTGACCACCAGGCATGTCAGCCACTTTACGTATACTCCATTTTCAAAAGCATCAATAACACACAGCTTAGATAGGATTTTGTTACTTAATTCTCATTTTAACTTCTCTTTCTTAATCTTTAAAGATGGTGGAGAAGGTGTTAATAGCTATGGAGAACACACACAGGGGTAAACTGCAATAGTGTCTCCAAAAGAAAGCCCCTTACATATTACTTTCCTCTACACCATGTGACTATACCTCCTGGCCATTTGAGGGGAAGACAGGGAGTGGTGGTATGTGAGCAATCCTCTGCTCTTGCTTGTTCTCTTTTCACTTTCAAACTTTCACTTTGCTCTTTTCACTTTTCACAACTAGAGCCCTAAAGAGGTTCCTCACCATTGCTCTGTGGATGGAAGTAAAGGAAATTCTTCCAAGGACAGAATACATCCATTGTGAGTTACATTAATACTGGAAGCTATTTCTGGTCTTTTTTCCAAACTTGGATTGCAATAACTGAATTTTTGCAGGTATCCCTAACTTATATTAACATATCAAACATCTTCATTTCTGAATAGGAGAAGTTGTAATTTTTCCTTATTCTTTAATGCTCCATGCACTCTACTGACTCTGCATTCTTGGCCTTATTTTTTCACTTAAGGTAGCCCTGTATTGCAAAGAGATCTCCTGCCAGTCTACTAATAAGATTTGTGCCATAGAAAATCCACTTTATGTTCATGTCAAGAACTTATATTGATTAATCACATTTTGTTTACTAGCCAAACCTACTATTTGGCAGAATGGTCAAGCTATAGTTGATATCACTTAAAAAAAAATTTTAACATTAATATTCACAGACTATAGCAATTTAGATACTCTGAAGACAAAAGAATCACTAGACTTCTACTCTGGAAAGATACATGACATTTTTCCCTAAGAATGTCTGCTTTTAGCAAACTTAGAGGAGCCAGAATCTTATCTGAGATGGCATTTGTAAACAATTATCTAATGCTGGTTTCTAATGAACTATCTTTATTTGTCCAAAAGCAGATGGCCTAAACAAGTAGCTGCATTGCATTCTTTTGCCAGGTGTACATTTAGCAAAATTTAGAGCTCTTTACTGGCTTCATTTTCCATGCATTTTCACTGCTGCCTCTCAACAGGAGAGAAGCAACTGTTATTTCTATCCAACTCTGTGCCAGGAGAAAAATGCCTGCTCTGGTTTGTACACACAGCCCTTTTAACAGGCAGCTGCCTAATTTTGCATGTCTCTCAGTATTCCTTCTATCTGCTGCTCACTGTATCTCAGAAAGGAAGAGCTCCCAGCTCCCAGATTTTCTTTAGCTTTTTATTTCTGAACTATTAAGGATTCCCTTAGACTCTTGAAATTCCTGAAGCCCTTTCTCTTCTACTTACTTTCAGGTCAGTTGTTCTTGGCCATCTCCTCTCTGGAAAAACGTTTCTCTCTGTCTTACAGGAAATAGAGTTATTCTGGAATTTTGAGGTTAGAAGGACACGCAGCCTTCAGTTTACAAGGACAGCCATATACCTGCTCCTAAAGAATATTTCATTAAAGGGATTAATTCAGATCTGACACTACAGAGTTATCCCACTGATAAACAGTGACTGGAATCTTGTCCAAGCTCTCATGACAGAAAGTCAAAGTACATAAGATTGTACATCAAGGCCAGGCAGACCTTTAAAAAGGAAACCTGTCACCAAGTAATTTCACAAAACCACTTATTTAGAAAACATAGGGAAAAGAAAGGAAGTGAGAATGGACACAAAGCTGACAGTTATCTGTTAAAAGCTGAACATGCTTTCAAACATGATTAAGTGGCAGCATATGCAGAGTCACTGATCAAATGTGTGATTCAGTTTGCAATTTTGCTCTGGACTAATATTTAATAATAGATTAATATTTAACCAAAATACCTAGGGCAACAGGTAGTATGACAAACACAACCGTGTCAATTTTTAAAAAATATTATCATGGAAACAGGACTCTTGCTCTAATCTTTCAGATGAGCTCCTGAGTCCCTCTACCATTTTGTGTGTGTTGCTGGAATTCAAATGCAGGGTAAAGTGATAAATAATGAAGTAACATTTCTGTCCTGCTTGAGCTCAGTTAAAAGTTGATCATGCCCTTATGTACTAGTGACACTTTTGACAAAGCTTTTGGGTTTTCTTCTCACTCTGTGACAAACTCATGAACACCTATGGATGGAATGTAATCTGGCTTCACTAAATATCTATTGCAATTCATTCTTTTATATTGTCTTTTATTTTTTGCATCTCATACAGAAAAGGTTGCCCATTTACTCAATATGTATTCAATTTTTAAATCTGACTGCCTGGCCTTCAATTCTTTTTTAGACACTCCAAATAGAATGTGATTTTCAAAGATAATCGGTCCCTAAGTGATACCCTCACTTGTGCTGCTTATAAGCATTGCACAAGTAAATTATCCCATAACCAAAGCCAATACACAGGGAAGCAGCAGAGAATTTAGTTTGGGAAAACAGCTTAGGTCAGTATGGTCATACCAGATTTAATGTGCTATCAGAAAAAAATGGATGCACAGGAGCAGTATTTTACCATCCATAATTTTGAATATAGGAGAGTGGAAAAAGGTTTTTCTTGTCTCTTTAGCCAAGCTACAACAGATATCATGGTGAGGCCACGCCATAAATCCTGTGTTAAGTTTTGGTCTGCTCCCTACAAGAAAGACATTGAGGTGCTGGAGTGTGTCCAAAGAGCAACAAAGCTGGTGAAGGGTCTACAGAAAACGTCTGAGTGGTTGAGGGAACTTGGCTCTTTAGTTTGGAGAAAAGGAGTCTGAGGGGGAGCCTTGCCACTGTCTACAACAACCTGAAAAGGTGTAGTAGTAAGGCAGGGGTCAGTCTCTTTTCCAAGAAATAAGCAAGAGCAACAGGAAAAGAGGAAACAGTCTCCAGTTGCACCAGGGGAGGATTAGATTGGATATTAGGAAAAAGGGTAGTCAGGCATCAGAAGAGCTTAACCAGGGAAGTGTTTAAAACCACCCCTTGAGGTACCTAAAAGACTTGTGGCACTGAGGGATATGGTTCAGTGATGGGCTTGGCAGTGTTAGGTTAATGGTTGTACCCAATGATCTTAGAGGTATTTTCCAACTTAGATGATGTGATGATTTTAAAGGATCTTATGATCACTTTAAACATAATTTCCTTGTTCAGATGTTGCAGCCTTTCATGAAGGGTGGTGTCTTGATGCGGGTGCAATCTATTGACTTCAGGGGGTCACCATTGAATAATCATCTTTTCACTAGGAGTCAGCTAAAACATCTGGAACTTCCATTTAAGGATCCCCTCAGAAAAGGCTAATTTTAAATTCTCTTAATAATCTTTTATATTCCCAACCTATTCCTCTACACGGAAGACTGAAATTTTGAGAATGAATTTCCACTACATTTTCTTGTGGCAGCGCTTAGCAAGTCTCCACTCCTCCACCTGATTGAGTCCTTAAGTGTTCATAAAAAATAATTTGCTTCAAGGCTGTTGCCTCCCTCTCTTGCAAGTGTAGGACTGGCCAAGAGCTCCCAAGGTTATCTGAGACTGGGATACTCAAACAACTATGTGCAGTTGGTAAGTAACCAGGTACCAAACCAAGGGACAAGGCTGATGAATTCAAACCTTATATGAATGTTTCTGTCATTCTTTCCCTTTTTAATACTGTGCTGCTTTGTACAAGTATTGTATCTCTTCTAAATCTTTTTATTTTATTCAGAAGCTACATAGCTTACCACACATGAGCTTTATGGAAGACTGGAACACAGATAAGACTGCTTCAGAAACACTCACTTATGAAGTAATTTTGAATTTAGCTTTCTGTAAGTAATGTATAATAAAATGGAACAAAATCTATCATGCTTTAGTTCTGCCTTAAGAGTAGGGATGCAGTGTGTAAAGAAAGAGGTTCTAGTGAATAGTGAAATACATCAGAATTCAAGAAATCTGATTTTAGGGTCCTCCTTTCACCTAAAACTGCCTCTATTACCCCTAACATTTATGTTTTGTAAGAATGCCACTTGATCTATCCCATGTCTCAATTTTATATAAGTGAGTAGGAAATAATTCTTGTCTCTCCTGCACATTTGAGTAACAATTCATCTAGAATTGCAAGACAATCCACTATTGCAGCAGTAAGAGCAAAACAGAAGGAACTATCCAGTTATTCATTCCAGCCCTGTAAGACATTCAAGGACATTTAGGCAAAAATTATGACACTATCATGGATGGGAAAGAGAATAGAATTTCTTTTAACCAGTTGTTAGCATTTCTGTAACTGTTGTACTATTTAGGAATCATTTTTAAAGTCCTTAAGCCCCCTTTTCAGAGAAACACCTATTAAAAGAAGGTCTCCAACTTACAAAACTCTTGTTACTGTATCAAAAAGTGCTGTAGCATGATATTTGTCCATTGAAAAATATTTTTACGTCAAAAATCGTAAGACAGGAATATTTCATAGGAGAACTATTTTTTGGAAAACAAAATCTTGTCCTACTGCTCAGACAAGCAGACACTATGAACAGCTTAAATCCCTTGTCCTTATTTGTTCCAAGCCAGTAAAATATCCTTACACATTCTCAAGAAAACCAACCAAAACAATCATATTAAAATAAATACCATGGTGATATTTGTATTCCCTGACTGCAATCCATGTCTCCCTCTCAGTGGTCCAGAAAATTAAAACCACCTGTCAAGTCTTACATTACCAAATTAATTACATAGCTGAAAGCTAGGAACAGGGAACAGTAAAGGAAGCTATAATGTATGTGAAAGGATGTTCATGAACACATTAATTACCACCTATTGGAGGGAATTATGCTGACTCTTTCTATTAAGTACATTAAGATGTTTGGGTATTGTCCTGAATCATAATTGAATATTTATCTTTTTGACAAGAGGTATAAACTAATTTATGAAACTATTTTTTTTCATCCACATATTTTTAAAAGGAACGGGATATGGAAAAGAGAACAGGTAAATAGTTGATTTTTTTAAAGATTGTACTGTCTTTAAACCTATAATTCCCAATAAGATTTATTCTCAGTCAAGACAGGCTTTTTAAAAATTTTGTATTAATAAAAAAAGTAAGAAGAAAAAACAACCATCAAGAATGAGAAATATCAGTTGTTTGCAAAAAGAGAGATAATCAATAATGATACTACCAGTTATGGTGCTATAAATGTTAAATCCAGTGGAACCATTATGATTAGTGTAATATGAAACTTGGTATTAAAAAGGAAAACAAATGCAATCAAAATTTTTTTTGAACATGTGATTAATCATATTATTTGAATAACAGTGCACACAGAGATGAAAACATCAGCAGGACACAAAAATACAGATGTAAATTTATGTGAAAATTTTTGAGCTTATTTAGTACTGTAATTCTAAATTTAGTTCATTCTAATACAGTTATAAACATTTTCCAAACAAGTATGATTTTATAGTAGAAAGATATTCTGTGGCACGTCTTTCTGGCCATAAGTGGTGGATGATTTGAAGCTTCTGAGAAGCACATTTTCAAAGGGTAACAATTGCCAGATTTGAACACTGATGTAAAGAATGTTTAAAAAGGAAGGCTGAAATAAATGAACAGCAGAACAGCCAATTAAAAGTTCATTTTCAAAATTACTGAAAGTCCTAGAGGTACGAGTCAGATCAGTGATGGTGAATTTCCACAGTGTAACAAACTTATATACAATCAAGACAAATTCCTGAAATTTTAAACTTATCATTACAAATACTGTTTCATCTGATTTTGTAAAAATGGCATGAAAATATCCCAACACTGCCCGTTCATTGCCATATCAGATCCTTTATTGCACTGCAACAAGAAGAACAAAAGAACCAGGGAAGTCGTTCTTCCCCTGTACTTGGCACTCGTGAGGCCACACCTTGAGTGCTGTGTCCAGTTCTGGGCCCCTCAGTTCAGGAAGGACATGGAGATGCTTGAACACCTCCAGAGGAGGGCAACAAGGCTGGTGAGGGGCTTGGAACACAAGCCCTATGAGGAATGACTGAGGGAGCTGGGGTTGTTTAGCCTGGAGTAAAAGGAGACTCAGAGGTGACCTTATCACTCTCTACTACTTCCTGAAGGGTGGTTGTAGTCAAGTGGGGGTTGGTCTCTTTCTCCAGGCAGCAAATGACAGAATGAGAAGACTGCTCCAAGGGAAATATAGGTTGGATATTAGGAAAAAGTTTTTCACAGAAAGAGTGGTGAAGTACTGGAATTGTCTGCCAGGGGAGGTGGTGGAATCACCATCCCTGTACGTGTTTAAAAAAAGATTGGATGTGACTCTCAGTGCCATGGTTTAGTTGAGGTGGTGTTGGGGCATGGGTTGGACTCGATGATCTTAGAGGTTTCTTCCAGCCTGGTGATTCTGTGATTCTGTTAAAAAAAATCAAGTTTCTTTAAGAATCTTATTTAAGGGCTGGCTAATATTGAAGGTAAAGATAAAGAATGATTTATGTTTTATCTCTGGTACTTTCAAAGAAATTAACATTCTTCTTTTAGAATAAGAGAAGTTTCTGTTGCTAACTCACATAAGCTCCTACATATTATCTTCATTATATATTTCTACATTTTATGGAACTATATATTTTAAGGAACACCCACACGTTTCTCAGGGGAATTGATATTAAAAATGTGCAAGAACTAGAAGGAAACCTTCTCTTTCAGTTTTAAAATAATGCAGCTCTTTACTTATATTGTCTCAATATGGTATTAACCAATCCAGTGCCCAGTGGACATTATCTTCTTGATTCAAATCTTTTCTGATGGTTTTGGGGTTTTTTTTTAAGGCAGGGACACCTTCTACTAGAAAAAATTGGTGAAATACCAATCCAACCTGGCCTTGAATATTTCCAAGGAATTGTTTTAAATACAAGTTTCTTCCAGTGCACATTCAATTTTCCAGCCAAAACAGTAACTCTTCTCTTTCTACACTTTTCACAACTCCACTGAGTGAAACCAGACAATTTTGATATACTTCATACTTTCTAGCTCATAAAACCCAAGATCCAAAGGTAACTAACTTAGAGCAGACTGGTCAGAGTAGTGGTCAGAACATCAGAAGATACCCAAAGGAAAGACCAATGAAATTATCTTCTACTTGCTTGATAATCAGCCAAAATCCTTTCTATAAGAGCTGAAATCTCTCAAAACATTGTGACTTATATGTCCCCTCCTGAGAGCAACTTTTTAAACTTCCAATTATAATGGCTACACCATAAACACAATCACTTAAAGAAAAACCCATCACATTATAAAGGACATGTATGGGATTGAATCAAGATCATGGGACAGGTCTATACATTGATTTCGCAGTGAGACTTTCATGATGTTCAATGAAAGTCTGCAAAGTTGCATTTACTTTCTTCTTTTACTGATATCCTCTAAAAGAAAAACATAGTTCGGTTCAGCTCAAATTCAAAAAATTTTGATTTTAAGACAAGACCAACTCTATGATAAAAAGTAATTTTTCAGGTGTCCTGCCCAATAAAACCATGATGCAAAAAAGCAGAATGGCTTTGACAGAGTTTAGGCTTGATCCATTTACAGGTTAATAATACTTTATTTGCCTGGCTCTATGGGGTCCCCCGTGCCCTCACAAGTGCCTGGGCAGGTTCAATATTAAGTCCATGACAAAAGAGTCGGGAAGGATATTTGTTTGCATTCTGGCAGGAGGATTTATTGCATCTTCACTGTCGAAAGTAGCAGGGGCAAATACGAATGTGATCCTGAGGGATCTCAGTTTTATCCGAGGGCGGGGAAAAGGCAGGACCAAGGAACGGGGACCAGTGGGGGAGTGACAAAGGACAGAAGCTGACAGCCAACCGGGGAGTTTAAACTGGAATAGATTAACAGAACCACGCATCCTGGGAAAAGCCTTTTGGTTGCCTTAACACAATATATGTTTACTGGCTACCACAGTTAACATTCAATAAAATTTTACAAAAATTACTAGTTATGAAAAAAATTCCCAAAACCTCTGTAAGGTTTCAAACTAGATAAGATTTCCAAGCACTAAAGGTTAACTCTTTACTTAAAATACTGGAATATTGATTGAAAAATTTGCTGACCTTATCTTGGAAGATCTTTTAAAATTGGAAGGTCTTTCAAAACAGATACATTTGTCAGAAATAATGGTGGTATAAAAAAAATATACATGAGGGAGGAAAATAGGCCAAATGAATTTTCAATGTAATTATGTCTCCTTAGTTTTAGGGGCAAAGATATTGCAAATTAATATCAGATTTTTCTAATTTAGGCACAATTTAGAGCCAGGGTTTTTTGAGTTCAGCACTTAAAATCAAGCTCCTAAACTGATGGTGAGGCAACTAAACAAAATATTTGACTCAAAGTGCTTAAGTAACCAGGACTTATGCATCACAGAGTTCTTTCCATGCTCTACAAATATTCATGCAAATAAGGACAGTGCACCAACAGGTCAACCTTAAACCAGAATTCATGATCAGAATTAAATCATATGTCAAACAAGTTTCATTGCCTTCTTCCCTGCACTGGAAAAGCAAAGTTAAATTCTTCCAGTCACTCAAAATTCCTCTATTAGGAAACTAACAACTGAAAGCATTTTCCAAAATCAGTGTAGGCATCCACACTCACTTGTTCACAGAATTGTGAATGGAATGATATTCTACAATGCCTCCTATTTATTGCACAGGTTCTTTAAAGCAAAATAGACTTTAACCTTGGAAATTGCATTTTTAGGAGACAAACCCTGAGGTTTGTCCAGGCGCTATCAATTCATCTCTCCTTACTCTGTTTTACTTATATTATTTTACACAGTGGCCATGACCTATATGCAGTGATTGAATATTTCTGACCCTCAGGAGAAAGACATGCCTTCAAAAAGAATTCGAAGTAAGAGATGGGAAATGTTTCAAACAGGGAAAATAGACAATTTTCAAACATATTCAAAATTATGGAAAAATTTCTTCAGCCACAGTAGAATAAAAAGCACAACAAAGCCTGAAGGGTCAAGACTAAGTAGATTAACAGAGTAGATAAAGGACAAGGAAGTCAAAGTTCATATGGTGCTGTCAATAAAAAGATAGACCTATTTCAACAGACTTTTTACCTACTTAATGTACTCCTTTGAATTTGATACATCAACTAGATTAATTATTTTTTAAAGTAATCAGCTTTGACTCTCCTTTTACGTCTAGTAATAAAATTAAGAAACAGCATGTCAAAAAAAAAAAAAAACAAAACAACAAACAAACACAGCCTTAAGCAAAAACAGGTTAAGAATTTAAGGGAAAAAATATTCTATTTCAGCTCAGGATAATCTATGCATAAATCTGCAACAGATTTGGATATGCACCAAGAGCCTCAAGTTGTCTGCAGTGTAGTATCACCCTGCCATTTGTTAAAAAATAATGCGTTGAAAGAAAGCAATGGGAAAATTTCTTCAATAAAAACATTTCTAGCTAGGATGTAACTTTTTAGAATGAATAATACAGAAAACCAACTGCATTTAAAGACAGCGATAACATTTGGTTATATGTTTACATATGGGTAGTACATATTACATAAAGGTATATGGAAGTACACAGGAAATGCAAAGTAATTGTTTGCTATGAAACATTTCAGAGACCAGGGTCTCTTATGTTTGTCATGGTGTGAAATAAAGTACTAGGTTAAACACCCCAGAGAGATTAAAATTCTTATTTGATTAAATAGTGCAACAAAATATTTATACGTATTCCAATAGTAATCCCAAGCCTCAGAAATTCACTTACATGTTTTTCAGTTAAGAAGCGTGTGTTCCTTAGCAGGCAGGATAAAATTATGTCAACAGAAAGGTATCATATGTGATGCACAGTTGACAGTTTAAACTTAAAACACGTGAGGTCCTGGAAAAAAAAAATAAAAATTGAAAGAGCAAATGGTGGGACACTGGAGATTCAAGGAAGAATTAGGAATAACAAATCAGCTGCCCTTCTAGTGTTTATAGGCATCCCAAAGAAACTGAACACTTAGGGGTAATTTCCACTTGACTGATGCATAATGCAATTTAGCACCAGGAAACAGCAAAGTGTGACATCTATCTCCAGGAAACACAATAAAATAATCACTTGGTGCCCATCACAGTAACAATGATGGGTACCAAAACCCACTTCGTAGCCATTTTGGGCAACCATGTCTTGACAAAGGAAGAAAGTGACGAACAATCCATACCCTGGTGTTTTAGGAAAACTCTCTGAATGAAGGAGGACATAGATAGACACTTATGTCTCAATATCCTCAGCTGCTTTGAAGGGCATTTGTTTTCTGTCATTCTTTCTTTATGCAAGGAAATCTGCCCAGTCTGTGCGTGCCTGGGTGGTTAGAGATCCTGATGCACAAATGTTCACTGATTTCTGTCTCCCTTAGTCTTGCAAAGACACTTTTCACACCCTGAAGGTCCAGGAGGGACTTCTTTGAAAGGAAGGCCAGTGAGGAGTAAGTCACAGCTGGAGTAAAATCAAAGGAAGTGGAGTTAACTAAACACCTCAGGCTAATCCGGTGGTTCATGTACCCTGTATTTACCCCAGACTCAGAAAAGAAGGAACTAAGAAATCATATTCCATCTTGCAATAGAGCATCTTATATAGCACATACCCTTCCTCTTTCCTTTTCCTGTTCCCCTGAATAAAATTCACAATCCTACAAACCAAGCTGTAGAAGTCTTTCTGCCACCCATTGTGAGTGTGAAGTTGCCTAGTATCCCTACTATCAATACAACATAATCTCTCAGGGAATAAAGCATAGGAAACAGACTTAAGGCCCATAGGTTTGGGGGTTTTTTTTGCTATTCATTTACCATCAGTATAGAAAATTGCACAGCCCTGGGGCTCCCTGCTGAAGAGTTCAAAGCTCTTTTACATATAAAAGGGAATTAAATCCTCATAACTACTTCCCATTTTATCCTCCACTACATTGGAGAGGAGATTCATTATACTGCTTCCTTAATTTGCTGCTCAAGGATAGAGTCTTCTTTGCCTGAGGTAATCTAGCCTTCTAGACTGTGAAGTGCTCTTTAAAATTGCTGTAGAGAGCACAGTCAAGAATCTTCAGAGCAGACATACAGAGAAAAATTCAGGTGTAGCTTCCTGTGCATCAGTTTCTGCCCATTGCTCAGCACCACTGAGCAGAGCCTGGATCCACCCTCTCGACACCCTCCCTTCCGATACTGACAGAAATTGATGAGGTGCCCTCTCATTTCTTCTCTTCTTAAGGCTGAACAAGGCCAGCTCCCTCAGCCTTTCCTCATAAGAGAGATGCTCCAGTCCCTTAATCATCTTTGTAGCCCTCTTCTAGACCTGCTCCAGGAGCTCCATGTCTCTCCTGTCCTGAGGAACCCAGAAGTAAACACAGCATTCCAGATGTGGCCTCACCAGGGCTGAGTAGAGGGGCAAGATCACCTCCCTCGACCTTCTGGAAATGCATTACTTAATGCATCTCAGGGTCTTATTGGCCTTCTTGGCCACAAGGGCACAGTGCTGGCTCACGGACAGCTTGTTGTCTACCAGGACACAAAGGTCCTTTACCAAGGAGCTGCTTCCCAGCAGGTCAGCCCCCAGCCTGTACTGGTGCATGGGGTTGTTTTCCTTGTATTTCTGGAAGATTGTGCCTGGGTTAAAGCACAACAAAGATTTAAGCCAGGTGAGCCATGAGGAAAAGGGTTCCACAGGAGTTGCTCAATAAATAATTTTTACCTGAACAACACTGATGTTTGAGTGTTTGAGGGTTAATATTGAATGCCACTGATCAATTTCAGATTTTTACTCATGAATGCTCATTCATTTTCTCACAAAATGAATGAAACTTAAGCATATATTTAAAACTGATAAGTAAATTTTATATAACAATCACTAATATCCATTCTTAATAAAATTCTACACCCATTCATCTCTATTCACCACCATTTCTTTGTCTACTTCTTCACAGTGATGTTTTTAGCAGAGGTACAGACCACAAACATACCAGTAATTCTAGAACACATTGTGCAAATGGAGAACACGGATTCTTATAAAACGTGGCATGGCAAAATAAACCTGAAGTCTCCAATCATGTGTATGTTCTAAGCAAATTTTTGCTGGCAAGGTGAAAAAGTATTTTTGGCTTTAAGCATCAGGTTAAGAAAGCACAAAAGGCCATGATAATTTTAATCTGCATTCAGGAAAACAGTTATTACAAGACAAGATTTCAGTATCTTAAAAGTCTTGGAGGATATAACTCATTCTAGTCATAGTCATGCATTCTCTCCCTACCAGGAATGTTCTCCTCAATTAGAGTGTCACTCTTTTATGAGTAAGTTTCTTTAACATAAAAGACTTGACTTTAACTCTAACTGAACTTTAACTCTTTAACTCTAACTGAACTATGTTTAGCATAGATCTTAAAAACTCCTCTAAATTAACTGGGCAGTTGTGTTGTCTGCCCGTATGCCTACAGCAGGTTTTTAGTCCCTCATAGACATGCACGCACACACACAGAGATAGATATAAATGTATATATCTATGTACAGAGGACACAGCAGTTCTGTTCAGTGTGAATTACCATTTGTTTGTCCTTGCTTATGCAGAAATGATTTATGGTGGGTTCTTTATCTCCCCTATCCATGTGCAGAGCAGTATCTAGAGAGATACAGGAAAATCACGTTCATAGGGTAGCAATGTCTGTATTGCTTACAATAAAGAAATTCAATTTACGTGTCAGTTGTTTTTCTGAGAACATACTTTGGGAGGAAAACCGAAGCATGAGATGTATGCAGTAAACACAGCACAAATAATTAGGGAGACAATGATCTGGCATTGCTGCTTATTCCCAGTGTAACATTGCTGCACATTCATAACATATGAAACTGCAGACAATCAGGCTGTTAGTGGTGGTGCTCACAGGGCTTTTGTTTAATACTATTTCTAACATAGCTTCACTCTTCTTGTCATCACTGTAATACATGTAGTAGCTGACTTGACTACAATACATGTCAAACCTAAAAACATTTCGTTTTGAACATATATTATTTATTAAAAAAATTTTTTTTAACATAAGCAAAAAAAATTTTTTTTAACATAAGCATACTTAGATGCTTATAGAAGAGAAAATCTGTGCTTTATAAAGTCTACTAAGTTTAAATATTTTCAAAAGCCTACATGGGTTTTAAAAATACCCACCCAACACAGCCGTTACAGATTTGCCATATGAAAGACTATTTGTAAAAGTGTGCAGAAGTGTCTTTCCATAAACTTATGAAACTTAAATAAAGTGAAGAGAAGACCTTAGGAAATTTCACTAATCATTGATTTCTAAGATGATTTGGGAGCTCTATTGGACATGTGTGTGATGGAAGGGTATAGATGTTGTTCACAGAAAAATTTGCTTTTTTAAGGCCCTATTTCATCTCTAATCATCTAAAAGCAAAGTCCCTCTGTATTCTCCCAAGCTGATGCACCACAACAGGAATTTACACTTTCTTTATGCACAATGGGACCTTATAGCTATGGTGTCAGGAAGATTAACTATTTTCATACAAGGGCTAAATACCTTTTTCCCTCTCCTCCTACAGCTCTATTATTCACATTTCCTTTTAAAGAAAACATTTCTTGTTTTCGTCAGGTTTCTCTTTGAAAACCCACAATGAAAACATGTTCTAAGCTTTACAACTGGGTTTTACTCAGGGACACAAACCTCCACAATCAGCTTAAGGTAAAGAGTCATGTTATACCCCATTCATTAAAGGAATGCTGTAATATGAGTATTTTATAAACTTGTTCTGAAATCTATAGACCACATTCTCCCTCAAAATACTCAGATTTTATCATTCATTATATTGCTTCATTTTATCTACCTACTTTTCCTACCTGGTGGATACATGCAAGTGTTAATTCCTTGGCTTACTCTGTTAGATGCATTCCCAATGATTCACCTTCTCCTCCACACGATCAGCATCTTACACAGGTGTCTTGTGTAACCCATCCTACGTGGTGAAATACTCTGCATGCATGCTTGCAGCACCAGCTAGTCCTCTGGATTCTATCCTACTGAATTTCTATTTCAATAAATGATATTGACAACCATTAAAAGAGGCAAAAATCACTTCCAAAGTGAAGGAAAACATGCTGCAACTTTTGTGCAATCATATAGCAATGTTTCAGTGCAGTCAGTTGTGGGAGGAGAAAACCATTTTGCTTTAAAAGGAAACCAGTGTTGTTGCCAAGCCTCCACATTCCCTGAGATGTTTACATCCAAGTAGACTGTTCAGCACACAGACACAAGTTATAGGTACCCAGTGATTGGCCAGAATTTCATGTAATGACATATATGAACACAAGACAGAGCCTTTATCAGTCCTTCATTACAACTTACAGGAGACTGTGTGCTTGCTTTGATCTAATAACAGTTAAGAAAATTGATGCATCTCTCCTCTTTAATTTCTGTGAATTTCTTTTAGTCTCCTGGTGTATGTTAAGTCTCCAAATCTGCTCTCTTTCTTTTTGTCCTCATTTCTTACTGGCCTGAGGCTGCTGTGCTCTGGGAGTAGGCTCTCCTTTCTTAGTTTCTTCTCTGCTTTTCCAGGCCGGGTGCCCTGAGAATTGGCATGTTCTGTGATCTTGAAAACACGGGTAACCTAGTGTCACCTATGCCTTTCTTTCCTTCCTTCTCTTGCTTCTACATTCAGACAGTCCCCTTCATTCACCATTCACACCAATTTTAGTGTATCTACATTTAATGCCACTAAAAATTTCTAACAACAAAATTTGCCCCTGAAGACTGAAGGAAGTATTTCAGAGCACCATCAGTGTTGGAGAAAGCCTTGAGAGGGGCTGGTGGTTTCAGAAGAATCTGAAAGGGGAGCTGGTTCCAGAGTATTTCCCAGAAGTGAAGAAATTCTGTAGGAACTGGGGGAAAAAAGTATGTCTGTGCCCAGAGGCCTCTCTGCTGATCACAGGCACGATGGAGATTAGATTTAACGTATTTAAACTCTGCTTGGTTTGTTTCTGACCAATAGCACTAATTTGTGTTTGTTTTTTAAATCATAGATTTAGCTAAGCAGAAATATGATGGAAAGCAAACATTCATTATTACTATAATCAAACAAGCATGCTTACAGAGAAAACATTTAGTGATACTTTACTATCCCTTCTACAATTAAAACCTCTTTACCTGGCATGATAAGATGATCATGGGATATTCAATGATGTGTCCTTACATCACAGATACAATCTCACAAACATAACGACTTACAAATAAACATGGTGCAGCACAATTTTATGGGACTTTTTTCATTCTTTAAACACACATTTATTTAATGAATCTTCCTAGCATATGAACATTGTTTGAAACCAAATGATCTCATAAATGGCATAAAATTTCAAACACTTCAAGCTTGTAAATAGTTTATATTCCTCTCCCCCAACCTAACAAACACTAAAAAATTCCAAACTTAGAAATTAGCATTCCCTCCTGCTTTATTGTTTTACCACCTAGTGTTTTAAATTAATGCCTTAGTCTGCATTAAAGTCATCACATATATAGCTCTACTCCATTTCCATTAGGTCAATTAACAAAAGTCTTGTCTAGATAGGTATTGCACCTTTGAGAGGCCTTGCCATCTGTTCTGGTGGAAAGAATTCTAAGAAACCTCAATATCACCAATAAGATTAAACTTCCTTATACTCTGGATTAAAATCCTGTGACAATATAAAAAATCAGTAGATACCCTATTTATGTACATTAACATGTAAACAACTGGCACTTGGTAATCTCCTAAGTTTTACAGAATGCTCAGGTCAAAAAACATCCCCAAAATAATCTGTATTGTTATAAAGCAGGGACATATTTTTCTGCTTTGAGTATCATCAGGTACCTTTGTCTGCAAAAAATACTTGCTCAGAATTTTCTCAAAAATATGACAAGAGTTGTGATATTCATGTTGCACAAACAACTGTGCGAGTTTTTCTGACAGATCTGCTTTTTTATTTTTTACAAGACCACAGAATTCATAATGGGAAGATACTTGCATGTTCCTGAGAAAGTGCAGACACATAACAGGAGAAACACAGAGGAAGTGTCATTAACGAGAGCTATGGATCAGGGAAAAGGATTTTTGAAGGTGTATCATGCTCTTTGTGACTTAAAATACAACATGTTACTGACAGACACACGAGTCATGTAACAGCACAACAAAAACTAAAGGAAGTCTGACACAAAATGAGGCTGTCTTCCAGCAAAATTTGTCTTTAGCATGTACTTTACATGCAATTAGTTTTTCTCTATTATCTCTATTATCTCAACAGAGTCTCTGCTTGAAAATTAGGATTTATTACTTTACAGGGTTTTGATTAGTGGCAGGCATTTCCTCCTTTGTTTTGTTGCCAGGATCACAGTCAGGAGGCAGCTATAATCCTAAAATGGAGTGCTGTGGTAAAAATTTAATCAAATAAAAATAAAAATATTAATTAATCACCTAACCGTTAAGGATTTTACAAAAATCAACTATAATACAGATGTTTTCATGTTACCAGCATAGATTTTAATAAGATTTTTATCAGCAAGAAAGCATATGTCTTTTGACAGGACACAGCAGTCTAAAGCACAACTTAAAAATCATTGACTTCACATTTAATTCATCTCTTTTAAATATTAACAGTGCAAAATACTCTGTCTGTAAGTTCTGAGATATGCTTTTATAAAACATTTAAACACACTCATCAAATAGAAGCAGTTCTCTGGAAAACAGGTAACTATTTACAGTTACATAAACAACTAAATTGCTGGTTGTCATCAAATAATACAAGATTAAGATTCTTTGATTAGGAGCATTTAGAGACAAACATAGAACTAATGTTAGAACTAAAAAATGATGCCTTGATATTTTTTTTTTTTGTAGATATAAGAAACTCCACTAAAAACTGGGACATGCTCATCAGTTCATAAATAAACCCACATCCCTTGATATCATTACATCCACATGAGCTCCTCAGAATCTCTTTAAAAAGTGCTTCTGCATGTCCCTTCCAACCAGAAGTTGCATTTTGTAAGAGAACACAACTGGAAATGAGTTAGTATACAAATGTTTCAAAGCATTTTTAGGTCCAACTAATTTTGTGAATGCTACTAGATACCATGACTAGTCCAAGATTTATTTTTCTAAGAGAAAAAGATGGGTAAGATTTCACCTTCTATTCTTAGCAGGCATGTTCTTATACAAGGACAGGCTTTAAGAAACCCTAAAGTATAGTCAAGGAAATAGAAAATGTCTGTGGGTTTGGAAACAGCTGTTGTAGTATAGAATCCATGTGTTTCTTTTACTCCTAGAGATCCTATCAGCAGCCACATGAAAACCCCTCCCCATCTATGAAGGCCTTTTTGTAAAAAACTCAAACCTCAAACTTCAAATATTTAGGTGCTAGCAGTTTTTAAACATTTTAACTCATAAGTTTCCTAAGAGCTAAAATTACTCTTTTTTAGCAACCATATTTTCTTCACGTGCTCACAAAGGAATAGCTTCTGAGTCAGAAAGGATAACCCCTTTAAGTGTTTTGCATTGGAATTGTGGTATATACTTACCCCCCGATCTTTTCATTTTTTTGGATTTCTTTAAATTTATCTTGCCGAAGAAATATGTTTTACAAGTCTTCAAGGCAAATATTTTCAGTTTCATGCTGTATTTCCAGGGTTGCATTCCAGATGTTCCAATTGAAATTTAGACATAGATGGTGTTCATTTTTAATGGTGTTAATTTGAAGTAATACAGTTTTCTTGTGACAAATCACATTAAACCAATGAAGAAAGTTGACAGGTACAAATATTGAGCACCCTTGATATTTTTTACTAAAATAAAATATTTTTTATTATATATGGGGCTGCTTGTTTACACAGTAGTAAGAACTAACAGATGTCAGGGTTAAAAAATACATTAAGAAACAGTTTTTCCCAAATAATTTCCTTCTGTTCAGTTAAAGAACACAATAGCATAAGTTTACATCACCTTATACTGAATTTTGTGCTAAAATTGATTGAAAAAAATTATATGTTAGACTTGTACAAGGACCTTGCTTTCAAGTACTAAAGCAAAGCAGAATTCATGCACATACTGGTTAGCTTCTACCACTACTGTAGAACTAGGTTATCGTACTGCCAATTCTATGTTCAATCTCTTGTTAAAATTGTATGAACAACTTAGTACTTATGCTCAATTACTTGAGGTTTCTCAAGATTTTTAAAAATCTATGCAAGATTCTTAAGATAAATATAAACAAGTGATGTTTTTCAGTATCTATCTTGATAGGAAATATTGTCCAGATTTAAATCTATGCAATATCAAGAAACATATTTTTTTTAATTTCCAAAAGGAAACAAACTTTAAGAAAAAATAAATAAAATTACATTCTAAGGCAAGAAGAAGGTATCCTGTAAAATAAAACTCAAAAATATAAAAGACCCTCTAGAGGAATGATTTATCATTCTTGTTATTATAATAACCTCAAAGAAGGAGGGGATAGTTTAAATCTTTTTCATAATTTTTGAGCTCTTGGGTTTGACAGGTGCAGTATCATATATCTTGGGTTTGAGGAGTAATTTAAATGAAGTTTCCTTACAAATACTTCACTGTATTTCAAAAGTGAGTTGTATGTGTGAGATAAATTAGCACTCAACCAGTTTTAAAACCACAGGTGACGGTGTACAAGAAAAATAAAGTATATATCTCCTTCTCTAGACAGACTGTATATACTGACTTGCAACTACCCTTAAATCCAGCAAGAACAGATCAGTGCTTAGGAACTATGAATTTTTCCTCTTCATACATTTCTGCAGTGGCTGCTGCTCTGGAGAAAGCAGTATAGACTGGGGCAGGAGGAATCCTTTGCCTCTTAGCAAATGCAGACCTGCAGGACTGACAAGATGTGGTCAGCAGTGCAGTCACGTACCCACACAAAGGCCCTGAGCCAGCAAAATGTATTAGTACCTTCTCTCTTCTTGAATGAGCTCCTTTGGCTTTGGGAGGACCCAAAGTAAAATATGTTCATACTGGCATGAAGCAGTAGTGCACGTCTGCCTTCCACGGGGCAAACCCAGATGCTTTCCCACTCATCTGGTCCCACACACTTTGTGCCATTGAGGAAGGCCTCAATGAGGAGGAATACATGCAAGAAGCCTTGCAGTAACAAAAGCCATTCTCATTTTTATAGCATTAAATATGCCTTTTGTAAACGAAACTACACTGTGAGCAATGACAAGGAGAACATGTATTTCCTGCACATAAGTGTGAGTTAACACAACCCTCTGAAACACAGGTATTTACTTTCTCTGGACACTAAAAACAGGAGGATGAACTTCCACAAATAGGGCTGAAAACCACCATAAACACTGTATCTGTCAGTGAAAGGGGTATGCAGTTTGGAACAAATAAATAGTGATCTGGTAGATTCTTACCCTGGTCACCATCAGAGCTGTGCAGGTTATTGACTTTCCAGCTAGTTGTGGAGGACCAGGAATAAGCATGTTTTGTCTCAAACACTCCAACTCTTGCAACAGGAAAGTTGTGAATGGAAGAGAGAGCCCCGTGGAGGTGGGGCAGAGCTGTTCTGAGGCAACATCCTTCTCAGTCTCTAGGCTTGCAATTCTGCCTCAACACGCCTGTTTCTGTGCGCCTGTGAGAAGGATTGAGTCCCAGGTACTCCAGTAAAAGGGGCTCCAGGACCACCCAACTTCCCCCAGCTTGTTCCTGGGAGGGCTCTAAGGGGCAGACTGCACTTGCAAAAAATAGGGCACAAATGGTGCGAAAAATCTATTTTACATAAGAGGAGTATATCAGGTAAAGTATAAAAGGAACTAAATCAGTCTCTTGCTCTCTGTCTTTTGTCAGCCCCAGACCCGGATCACCCACAGCAGCAGGAAGAATTCAGGATCTAAGGACTGGTAATCTTTTTCCTTTCTCTCTTTTCTGCCTTTATTCCTCTCCTCCCTCATTTTGTCGTGGCAAGTGCAGCAATCATATTCTATCCTTTGCTCTGTACTTGAAGTTTTTGTAGAGTTGGGAGCTTATTAAAGTTCTTTGTAAGATTTGGGAGCTTATTATTCAACACTTCTATGACTAAATAGCAGGTTAGTTGCTGGCGTTAATTTATACAATAAAGGGTAAGAGTTCCCTGACACGTGGACTGGTGCCTTTGGTCAGCCCAACAAGGATTTCTAGTGAACATCATGCCTGCTTCCAGGCCATGACACTAGGCTGTCAGGGAGATGGGAAGATCTGGTTACTAGATACATACTAGAAACAAACCAAAATACAAACATATTTTGGTTTGTTTCTTTTGAAGCTGGAGGTACTATGTATGAAGTCTCACTCAGAGGATTTACTGCAAACACTGTGGGGTGCCTCAATGGTACCTAAGGTCCTTTGCTAAACAATTAAGATCTAACAGAACATTGTAAATGGTAATAATTATCTCTTTTAAGAAAAAGTACTTTAAATCCTCGTTAATCACTATGAGAACATGAATCTGGGCCTCCCTACTGTTCGTGTTATTATATTGGCATTAACACGTCACATTAAGAAAACTAAGTTCCCCACTTCAGGGGATTAGTGCCAGCTACAAAAGACTCAAACACCTAGAGATGAATTAGAATAGCAATAATGATAAACTTGATCTTTCAAGCTGAAAGAAATCTGAGGTGCAACTAAATTTATACAGAAATAGTATCATCTTAAAAAGCCAAATAGGAATCAACGTTGTACAGTAAGACAACAGTGCCTCATTTATCAGGAGACACAGAAGCTTAAGTTACCTTAATATTGTATTTATTCATCCACCCTGTCAGTTTCACAGAGGCAGTAACACATATTTAAGCAACCTTCATTACAAACCACTGACAAGAAGCAGAAGAAAAGTATGGGGACTGTAGTGGTTTTAAGGGTTAACTCGGGCAGTAGCCTCCTGATGTCCCTTCTGTGAGATAAGCATCAGGAGATAAAAGCAAAACAGGCACAAAAACTTAAAGAATATAAACAAGTTTATTAACAGAGTTAAAAGAAGGCAACAGAAAGTCAGACTAAACCTTCAGAACAC
>VWZQ01005894.1:3198665-3286466 GCA_013397015.1 Myiagra hebetior | reverse complement strand
AAAAAAAAAAAAAAATTATTCCTTCCCAAAAAGGTGAGACAGGGCCTGAGGAGTGTCCAAGTTATATTATACTTGCATTATTATCAAGGTCTTAAATGAGCAATGACTAATAACTTTAAAACTATGGTCATTATTTGAGTAACCTGAAGCCAAGGGATCAGAAACATCTGGCTGCAAAACTTGATCATGCTTAGAAAGCATTAAATTCCCCAAGACCTTGCTCTCACCAGTACCTGGCCTTGAACTGATAATGTGTGAGTATGATCCATCTCTGTCACACATGCATAAATACAGCCCTCTGTTTTCCCAGGAATATCACACACACACACAAAGCATCCTGTATGAAACAAAGCCTTGGTAGTTTGGAAACTAGGACTCTAGGCCACGATTCTTCTTCAAAGAGTAATGGTTTATAGATGACATAACTTTTGTTATCCCTCAATTATTGTTTTCCACCTACAGGTCATAAGATTGGTTTTGAGCTTGACTCATGGCAGGGTACAACACTATCAATAAATGGGAGAGCAAATTACATCTTCTTCCACACCTAAAGACAGGTGTTATTCAGACTAAAACCTGTTATATGTTTGGCTCTTTAGGTACACCAACATACCTAAATTTGCAAGGGGTTGTGCTAGAGACTGATTCAATCCTCAATAATATTCTACAACTGAGATTCTTCCACAGAGGCAGTGTTTCCAAATTCTTCAGAACACACATCCAGGTGTACAGTAATGGATTCACCAAGTATATTCTGGATGTTTTTTCTTCAGTTTTGAAGTAGGGTGCCAAGAAAACTTCATTAAGCATAATTTATAAAAAATCAACAGATATTCTGTACTTGAGTTTTCATAAAACATTAAAATTCAAGTCACAAGTGTTTCTTTAAAATGTTAACTGCCTGGGGATAAAGGAAAGGCCTCTTTTAATTTAATTTATTTTAAAATTATATAACTACTTCTCTCTGTGGAGGAAGAAGGGAAGTTAGCAGGAGGACAATAGATGAGCCTGCTCACCTCAACATCTTTATATATGATCTGGGAAAAGGGATGAGTTGTGAAGATAGAAATTATTCAGGATCATCAAAATATAAACTTAAAGAAGTACTGGTGGGGCTGAGAGATAATACAGTGATAAAAGCAGGAGCAGGTTAAATTAAATATAGAAAAGTGCATATAACACACATGGAAAAAACATTATCTACAGTGACCTACTCTACTGATACTGATTTAAAAAGATATCTCATCATCCTGAGTCCTTCAAAAATTCAAAGTTCTACCAAAGAAGGGCAAATGGAACATTTTCAATTGTTTAAAAAGAAATCACAAGTGTCAGTCTGACNAGGACTCTAATTTCTTCCCAGGTTTTCTCGTTATAGTGAGGGGTTTTGCTATTTAGTATTATTATCCTTTTCCTGTGTGTTTGTTAATAAATAAGTTTTATCTCCTTCACTTTCCTTCGAGGAATTTTTCCCGAACCTTGTTGGGGGGGAAGGGTGGTTGTAACCTGACTTTTCTCCCAGAGGATATATATTGCTAGATCGTGGCCAAAACCGGCACACAGCTGAAGCCATGATATGGCTAATTCTGATCAGCATGTACAAAGAATATGCAATGAAATTAGAAGAGTGATGGTAAACTGCAAAAATATAAGAATGACCAGATTTGTGGAAAACTGTATAGTTTAGTTTTGAAAAGAATACAAAAAAAAACAAAAAAAAAGAATATGTTAGAAGTTAATAAAGCATTGAATGATGTGGAGAAACTAAGCCGAGAATGACTTTTCTTGTTTCTTCTGAAACAAGAACATGTGAATGATCAATGAAATCATCACACAACAAGTTTAAAACAAATTAACATAATTTCTTAACAGAATTATTTTTCCTTCCAAAGGAAGGGTAATTGCAATGCACATTCCTATGGAATGTGGAGGCCAAACACAAAAATGTGTTTTAAAAGGAATTGACCAATCCCCAGAAGACAAAGTAATTAATATTTTTAAAATAAGATGCTCCAGGCTCACCCTACAATTCATGAGAGTCTTTTCTGATTATGAGAGCTATATAGGGAATGTGACCTGGAAATAAATTTTTTCCTTTTTCCCTGTCACAGATTTCCTAGTCTGCAACTACACAGGCTGTTGAATGAAAGAAACTCTGCTCTTTAGAGACAAAGACAGATTTATACATTGCAAAAGTGTATAAATCATTACAGTTTTTCTACCCCGCCCAGCTGAGGAGGGGAGTGATAGAGCAGATTTGGTGGGCACCTAGTGTCCAGCCTGGTTCAACCCATCAGAGCTTACAACAACAGAATCACTGTCCCATACTTTTGGATGACTTTATCCTGTAGACCAATTTTAGGCAGTTGAGTAGAAGCTCAGATATGCCCTGACTGGGATATGATTTGCACACACACACAAATTCATGTGATCCTGCAAACACAGGAGGATTCTCGTATAATTAAAATTTATAGGGGCATACAAAACTGGGGCATAAATGCTAGGTTCCCCATAAAAAATCCAAATGAAACATTTCTGAAATGAATGCTGCTATGGGTAGAACCATGACCAACCCTGCCCTTCCCAACTGTATGCCTCAGTTACATGAGAAACTTCCCACAAACTTAAAAAGTAGCATCATTTGAAAAAGGAATGCAAGACTTTAAATTGAGATTTTAAAGGACATCTTTTGAAGATACGGAGATAGGGAAAAGGCAGAATCTGCATGGTGCAGTCCATCAGGAATTATCAATAAGCACCAACGTATCCACAAGCTGACCTACTTATACATCTACACTTATATTTTTGTAGTAAATACCTGAAACGCAAACAAAAAACTTGACATTGCCAACAATTCTAGGCTCAAGACAAGAATGAAAAATAGCTTTGGCAGAAAGCATTAACCACACCTTAAAACTCAGAATACAAAAGGGGAAAAAAAAAGGAGGAAATAGATGAGTGAGGCAAAAAACCAAATAAATCTGATAGATTTGAAAAAGATGATAGAACAGTAGGAACAAGATATATAAGTTGGGCTGCATGTATAGACAGCAATATATTGATTGAGAAGCTAACCCTGGGCTTTGCCCTTTGTCTCTACCCACGTATAGTAAGGAACAGATTCTACAGCTGGGTCAGTAGAACTGCTGTTTGTTGGTACATCAACAGTTTACAGCTCTTCCACTCATGTACGTACGTGTGACATCAGCCAGTCCTCAGCTGAACTCTGTATTAGCATGATAAAGCAGATGGAAGGGTGGATTTCTGGAGAAGTGGAGAGCAAGAAAAGAAGTCACAGTTATTGATTATAATTGCATGTGCTCAAGAAAAACTATATAGGAGTTTTAAAAGCTCTTTCCCTTCGAGGTGAAAGTCACACAAAGAGGTGTATAATCTGGGCAGGTTTCTAGATTCATCTTAAAAACTGTTATGTTGCTCCTAAAAATGGTCATCCTGCCCATGACAACAGCACTGAGGATGTGCTTTGGGCACCTGCTGGTACTCAGTAAGTCATCTGGAGAACACCATGACTTGACAGCCACCTCACTGAGTCAAAACAGGTGATGTTCACGGACACCTTGGAAATGCCTAGCAAGCCATTTTATTTATTTAGCTATTTATGCAGGGCTGGAGATACAGCTGGTATTTGTTCCCATTGACTACATTTTTAATGAATTTTTCTGGCCTAGACACATACACTGATGTTTCCAGCTAATATGTCACTTGAAATTTATTTTCATTAGTGCAATTCTCAACCAGGAAACTGTTGATTAGTGTATTCAAGCTGTGTGCACAATATAGCATTTTCTCTTTCACAGAGTAATGGATAAGAACATCGGAAAGGTTTGGTTTAATCCCTAAACTTCCCGATTAGCTAAGTTTGTTCCTCTCATTCTCATGTCTTCCCCTGTCAACTAACATTAAGTCTAACTGATCTCTCTCCATAGGTATGTGCCAGGATTCAAGATGGCAGGGATATAAAATTAAGATGAAATCCTCACAGTTTTGAAAATTACTGTGCAGCTGGATTAAAATTTCATTGCTCATGAACTGCACAGTTCATGAAATACACTTCTGTAATAATTCTATCTCAATGCAATGAGGTGGTAGATTCAGCTGAAAATATTTTACTAGGAGAGTCTTATGTTGGAACGCTGACTCTTCAGTATCTGGATGCTCTACAGCACAGTGCTGACTCCATAAAAAGCTTTGATATAAATAAGACAAATGATTTCCAGATGCCTTACTATTCCACCACCCCCTTGACTGTGGAGCTAAGCAGCTTTGTCATTGAGCTTAACAAGCTCTCCAGTTACCAAGCTCCCATCTGGGCGTATTCTGGGAAAGACAAAAAATTTCCTCCCGGTTTCCTATCTGTGGACTAGAAATTCTGGTAATGCTGGTAAAACTCTGGGATGATAGCAACTCAGAAAAAAATCAACGGCAACCTGAAAGGTTAGTGATGCTAACAGCTAACAGCAATAAAATTGGCAGTATATAAATGGGCACTCAGGAGAAGTAAAAGGAACATTGTTTCTAGTAGTTACTGAGAATAGCTGGTTCAGTAAAGGAGGAAAAAACAGAAAGTCCTGGCTACTCTCAGTTCACCAAGACTTTTGCTATTCACCTTAAGAATGACAAGGTTTGATTGATTTCTTCCACAGTGAGAAAACTTAACAGGCATACATCTTCAGTACATCTGCTTTGAAAGTCTCCAGATACACATAGATGGTAAGTCTTTGTAGGCTCTAAACCTTCATAAATGACTAACTAAGGGACCAGGGAAGGAGGGAAGTTCAACATCATCCTCCTCACACAATAGTTTTCACTCTGATTGGTGACTGATATCTACCTAGAGTAGCATTGGAGAACTTATTTTGGCAGGCTTTCTTTTCGTCTTGCAACACTGTTTGCTTTTATAGATTTTCCTTTCATGTCTCCTACTTTTCAAAAGGTAAGCAGAAAAGGAGAATTATTTCACTTCAGAAAGATCATCTAAATGCCATGTTATTCCAGGAAAACAGCTTGGCATTAGTGGACTGAAACAAGTGAAGTGACACAAAAGCATGTAAGTCATCAGATCATCTGATACACAGGGTCAGAGAGGGAGCTGGGATTGTTTAACCTGGAGGCCCACAGGGGATCTTACCAGTGTGTATAAATACCTGATGGTGGATATTAAAAAAGATGAAGCTAGATTCTTCTCTGTGGTGCCCTTGACAAGACAAGAGGCTCTGAGCATAAATTGGAAAAAAAAAAAATAAAAGAAAATAAAACCAAGACATTACATTTAAGTGTAAGAAAAAAATGATTTACTGTAAGCACGATTGAGCAATAGAAGAGGTTGCAAGAGGGGTTGTGGAGTGTCAATACTTTGAGGTATGCAAAACTCAACTGGACACAGTCCTGAGCAACAGGGCTTTGAGTATATGAGGTGCACTAGAACGCTGCCTGGGCCCTTTCAACCTGTTATCCTATGTTACAGAATCTGGGTAATAAGGCACATTTTTCTTTGAATCAACCAGGTGAAAAATTCTTATATGGTCTACCAAAAAATGCCCAAATTTGTTAGAAGCAGAGAAAAGTTGTAGGGTGAAAAAGAGTGAACACTTCCCATACTCTGTTGGTAGGTCTGATCAGATTGAAATTTGAGTACAATAATTCCTTGTAACCACATTTTGAGTATTTATACTACTGCAGGAGTGAGTGCTCCAGAAATAAATATGACATTTACAATTACTTAAATTCCTTGCAGTACAGGATTAAAATAGTCTAAATCCCAGCCCAGGAGGTTGTACAAGAACTAAAACTGTGAAGAGTAACACCTGATTTACAGCTAAATTAGAGATTTTATCCAAATTGCACTTTAAAAGCTGTGAGAATAGTGCAAGTGTTCCAATTATAATGCACATGGGTCTATTAATTATTTCTGCAATTACAACATGCTTATGTAAAGTCTAGTCTGAGACATCTTCAGTTAGACACAGGATAAAGAGACAAGCTGGCTTCAAGAAGTCAATTGATTTGGTCCCTGGTAAGTTTTTCTATTAAGAAAGGTATTTTCTACCTTTTGATTTGGCACTTACTTTTTATTTACATGGTGTTTTTGTAATCTTCCTGCAATTTCAGTGCTATATATAGTGTGGGAATAAAGAGCTCCCTAAAGCACAGAACTTGCTTCATACCCCATTATCCATCTTACTCCCACCTTAAGTTTTATCAAAAATTAGAAAAGAAGAAATCAAATTTTCCCAAGGAGCTTTTACAAAAAACAAAACACAGAAGTTCTGATAATAATTTTTTTATGAACTTTAAAGCATGAAAGTATTTTGAAAATTAGCTAGGAAGTCAATTTTCACATTATTTTTCCTTCAGTCTATGACCGACATGTACACTGTGCATTGCTTACTGATAAGTCACCACATGACATTGAACATATGAACACAGGATGAATCACCCCCTGTCCAACACTGGCCTGACTGAACAGCACAGTTTAAACTCATGAGACACCTACACCAATTTCACCTAAGTCCATGATCTTGGAGCAGTAGGATGGAAGTACCAAGTGCAAGTGTGAATCCATGGAAAGCAAACAGAAGTGGGTTGTCTATTCAACCTTTCCACTGACCCAGGCACGCACCAACAGCAAAGGAATGGTCCAGCTGCTTTCTCATCAGATGTGCAGTGCTAGACAATAAAAGAAAAAAAAAAAGGAGTTCCTCACTAAAGGGCTCCTGGTGGGACTTGCTGAAAAGGCAGAAAATATCTGTGGGCCTGAACCTCACATGCCCCAAGGTACAAGTGAATACACTGCTCCCTGATGTAGCACATCCATACCTGACAAATACAGCCAGTCACCAGTGTTTCATTATTATTTACTGAATGAGTAATATCAAAAGACTTGCTTGTTTAGTATCAGTGAAGATTGAAGAGTCACTTTTAAAAATATCGCTCAATAACATTATGTTGACATTTTTCTTTTGAAAAATCCGATTAATACCACATAAGTACATCTTTAAGAAGAAGTACAGTTCAGTACTTTAGAGAAATAAAAATTGGTATCCTAAAACGCTCACTTCTTCATAATAAGAGGGTATGAAATCAAATGAGCCCTAATTTGAGATAGCTTTTTGTTCATTAATTCTAATATGGCTCTTCAGCTTTAAAAATTAGGAGATTTTTGTAGATGTTTCGATATTGATTTAAAGGTTTCATTTTAGTCAGTCATTTTTCAGGTTTTGTCCATTTTCACTTGTTCTCTACAGCTTGCAATGATCATACAGAGGAAATGCAATTACTTACACACAGTGGAGACTGAAAGCACAGCAGTACAATTACAGTCTTTTTAGCTAATATAATCTTTTCAGCTAATATAGTCTTTTCATGTTAATAATTTATATACAAGAGAATTTTTCAGTTGTCATAGTATTATGCACAACGGATTTAAAGATGGGCTTATATGAAGGTTAGCCTGTTTAAAAAAAAAATTCTATGTAAGAGACTACAGAAACATAATATGAGAGATTAAGAGAAATCCTGGAAAATAATCTTTAGACCTTCACAATTACCAGGATGTGAAGAAAAAAAGAGGTCTGATATTATATAAAAGGTTTAATACAAATCTAGGAAGGTCGAGTGTAATGTGGTAAAAGATGTCTGACTAATGAAAACAAATTGAAGAAGGCTGAAAACAGTTCAGAAAGAGAGATGAGGAAGACTTGTTGTTTTTTTTTTTTTTTTTTTTTTTTTTTTTTTTCCAGTATGACAAGCACCACCAAAAGCTCCTATTTGGAGATTTTTTTCTGAGGATGGTCCTGTTCAAATTTGCAAGAATAAAATTGATTGATCTGGAAGGTGAAAATAAAACCCCCATTGACTCTTCCGAGAACTGAATAGGGTAAAGTAAAATAAACATATTTTCCTTTTATTGTCAAGTATGTAAAAATGATCTGGCTAACAAACAAGAGTATTGCAGAAAAGCGCCTGCTGTTCCGAAAGTTAAAAATAACTTTTTACTTTGTGTGAATTACTCTGAACTGCAAAAGAAAGAAAATCCATCTTAAAAGAAAACAATAAAAAAAATTACTTTGCAGATATTTCAGGAAAACTTTTCACATGGTGATTACAAAAGACAATCATTAGAAATATTGGTGCTAAAAATACTAATGCAGAACATGAAATAATATCTCATCATTATTAAATTGTCAGGCAGTTGCCTGGAGAGAAGCTTAAGAAAATGTAGAAGTAAATCCATTCTTTTCAATGAATATATTATCTTCTTTAAAGTAGTCTTGAAAACTTTGTTAAAAACCAACTCCATGCAGTTACAGATAAATTGATTTTTTAGTAATAATTGTTACTTAATCCACAAGGACAGGGAGATCTAATGCTGTGTCTTGCACTCATGCATGTATCATTTGTTCCATATCAAACCTGATATTGAGGCAATTGGGAATATTTGCTATTCAAATGATTTAACTAAAGAAATGAGCAGGGATCTTAGATCTACAGCTGGACAGTTTGTGTCTTTTCACTACAATCATTGACATTCCACTAATGCATGAGATTTAAAAAAAAAAAATGAAATTATTAGTCTTCATCCAAAATATTTTCTTTTGGAGCATGGCTTGAAGAACTGCTTTTCTTGTTAAGTATTCTGATTTTAGCCCAGATTTCTCTTTTCTTTCCTATGTCATATCTCAGTTTCGCAGCCACAGATGTTAGTCACTAGTCATTCAAAATATGAACCTCAGCATCTACTGTCTGAACAAAGCTGATAAAAAGTGTCCTAAAAGCAACACTGAGGGTCAATTGTAAGACCTGTTGATTGAGCCACAAAGACTTAAGCTCAGCTGAAATTGTTTGCCTAAATTTATCAGACAATCAGATCCACTCTCATCATGCTTATAATGTCATCACATAGAAATGTTTACCAAATTGTAGAATTAGCATCACTTTAGAAAAGGACATGAGATTGTAATGTAAATGCCTGTCAGCTCTAAGAGAAAACCTTTTTGCAGCCTTTGTATGTTTTATTTTACTGTCAATGGGGTTTTTTTCTGCAAGAGGTGTTATCTCATACAAGAACTTTGCAGCTGATAAATCTTGAAATATCTTGTCCATTGACAGAACTGGCTGTACTCCAAACAGCTACATGTTGCAGCTGAGATGGAAAGCCATAGCCAGAAACAGACTGCATGAGCAGAAAAATACTTGGACAGGCACTCAGAAAGTTGTCACATAAATAGGCAACTGTGAAGAAGCAGACAAACCCTGAAAAAGAAAAAAGTGACTTCTGGTCTGGTTTGAAAACAGCTTTAATACTGGCAAAAAAAAAGGACAAAGAAAAGCTAAAGAAGAATTTCATCTTCCCTGTGAAGCATGAGAGAATCCTTCAATCAAAAAAGAATATCACAGAAATGTGACAATTTTTATTTTGTCTAATTATTCATTTATTAGTTATGCAATTAGCCACAAGAAGCATAAGACAGGAATTTATGTTGAAGATACTTTCAAGGCAGGAAATTTTTTCACTAATAAGTCATGCCTGGTCCCAGCAATATCATAATACTATTTTCAAACATACTAAAATCAGTCACCATTATACCATTAAGTGGTATGGTCAGACTTGACACTAACAATTTGCACAGCTTCCCAGTTTTCATTTTCCCAGAAGCACTGAATCTTTCCTCATGATGCAGAATGTTTTTCGTTCATGTCAGTGACAGCATCCTATTTGAGCATAATTTTCCAAAATTACATGTTTTCAAGAGGACAGCTAGTGATCAGGTAGAAGATAATGTGCTTTAAGTCAAAAATTGTTGTTCTTTACAGTTTACAGCTATTAAAAGTCAGTATACCTACACAGAAACACGTTATAAAAAGAAATAGGAAAGCTTTTTTCACTTCTCATATTTCTATCCTTTTCATTTTGTCCAGCACTTCTTTTAAGCCTTTGCTATAATCATCTTGAAGGGCTTCATGAATCTTATAAAGGACACCACATGTTGCTATTTTTACTGTTCAAAAGATTTTAAAAAATTAAGAAGAATTGGGGTTTTTTTCTAACTTTCCTTACTTTCACTCAAATTTCTTTGCTGATTTTCCCCTTTTTCTTCTTCTTTTTTTGTTCATTATCTTTGGTTTTTAAAAGCTGCTAATATTTCTATTCATCAGTCTCTCCTTCACCCACTTTTTCTCAGCTCTTGTGCTAATTCCCTAGGTTTTCACCTTTACTGTCCATTAACATTTACTCCATTCCAAACTTTTTGTCACAGCCCCTCAATTTTCCCAGTTTTCACAACTAAGTCATATTTTCCTCTGCTCATTCATCTCACCCTTCTTTATCTGTCCCTTCTCTGTCACTAGTTCTCCCTCTCTCCTATGTATTCAGTAATTGATCCTAAAATAGTTGACCCTCAGAAGAGTTCTCTCCTTACAGAACAGAAAGCACTGAGGAAAGAGAGAATCTGAAGTGAAACAGTGGCTGCTGAAGCTGTTGTCAGAACCTGGAATTGAAAAACACCTCAGTGAGTCTTTGCACACTAAAACCATATCTTTACTGCCTTTCTCATTCATTTCTCTCCCATTTTCTCATTTTGTCTTTTCTTTCCATATGTTCAAAGAACAAAAATCCAACCGTCTCTTACATGGGAACCAAGAGGTGATTATGCAGACTAATAGCATTATTTCTTCTCACCTGGAGGCATGCAGGACTGGAAGACCTTTTTACATCCTGTGATTGAGAATTTAATTTCCTTTTTTGACAGTATTATGGAAACTCCTTCTTTGAAGCCAGGTCACTGCTCATCCCTTATTTTGAATTATGGAGGTGTTTTTTTTTTTTTTTCAAAATTGCATTGCTTAAAGTTCATAGAAACTTAGCAATATGTTAAGGCTAACATTTAGTTTTAAAATAACCACTTAATAAAAGTCAGCATTCAGCTCCTGAGGGATATTGTTCAATCACAATATTTTAAATTATCTTCTACCCCAGTTAAAGAAGTGGTCAAAGGACAGCAATTGTAAAGACCATGCACTTCTCTCAGATCTTGTGGTGACATAAAGTTACAACACATAAGGTGATTGCACTAATAGGAATGTTTTTCTACTTCATTTCCCTTTACTTTACATACCACTGTAAATCTGGAATAAGTAATTCCAAATTTGCAGTAACATGAGAAAATCAAGCTAGGGATAATCCACTCGTTTTTGTACTTTGCCCACAGAAAGTCTTCCAGGAACACTTCTCTAAGCATAACTTCAGAGTGAAAAGGGGGAGAGCATTTCTTCAGTTGTAGAGTATTTATAATATTATGGTAGTTTAAGATTTATGTATATATGTATATAAGGTTAAGATTTATGGTAGGTTAAGATTAAGATTAAGAGTTAGAAACAAAGGTCAACAAGAAATATGCACATGGTTGTTACTGTTTTTCTTTTTAAGAACAAACATGCCTATTTCTGCTAGCCACAGACAGGTCTGAAATGTAGGAAAATTCAGATTTCCCTTTTGTCGCTTTCTGTTCTATTTTGCCATTCCGGGTGGTAGTCAGCAATTAGACAGAGACATAACACTGGAGACAAAAGGCTTTATTTCTAATCTTTTAACCTTAAGCAGATGTAGCCAATTCAAACAGCAACAATACCCTAAACCCAGCATATACTCCTAAGGCCTCAAATAATAATAGATTTCACCTCAGCCTCAAGACTTCATCTTAAACCCACAGTCTCCCAGCTTTTAAGGCAGAATTACCCCAAATGCATCTGGCAACACAGGCAGAGAAAATTTGATTCTGTCCACAAATCCCTGTGCAGAGATACCTTTAGACATTCCCATAGGAGTAATCAGGAGCACAATTTGGCCTCGTGTGTCTCAATTCATCCCTTAATCATTGTCTGTCTTGTCACTCAGGGGTTTCTGTCAGGTCGTTCCCTAAATCCTTGTGTATTTGGATGCCTGGAAGTAAACAAGACAAATTTCCTATACGATGCCTTAATTTCTCAACCACTGAATACACATTACTTCAGGACCAAACCCACTAGTGCCCAGAGTTCCATTTATTTCTCAAAGACAATCAAAGAATTTCAGACAGGCCTCTGACTGAAAAAGCTGAAGCAATACTTTTCCAAATCACCTTTTGGTAGCCTCATACACAGCAGGTTTCATGATTGTGATATATTGATTAAAGGAGACTTTTCCCTCTGAAATCTTTAGAAACATTCAGTGCTTAATAAAATATCTCAATTCATTTCAAGCTATTTTCCTTCAAATACTAGTTAGTCGTGTCTGCAAAAAGATACAAGTAGCTGCAGTAAAGGATTTATCTTTTATTTTCTCAGATATTTTTCCTAGTATTTTTTTCTTCTATTTTCATACTCTTTACTTACCTCACAAAATGCTACTTCTGAATAAACAGATGTAAACTTCCCTTTTAGCTGGATAGAAGAGTACTATAGCCACACTTTACTGCTGCAAGGTTAAACTGTAGGTTTTTTGATGAACATGCATTTATTCTTCACTGAAAATATATCAGCAAATGTGAGATGCATCTTTTGTACTAGTACAGATTAACTTGCTTATGTTGAAATACTCTTCACAGAATTAGAGGCATGATTCAGTACCTACAAAATTCAATGCAAACCCCTCACTGATTTTGGTGGATTTTGGCTCATATCCAAATGCAGATTGGCAAAATAGCCAGGTCTTCCTCCTCTTCAGAAAACCATGATGGAGTCAAAACAAGAGAGAAAGACGGAGAAGGATTACAAAAAAAAAAAAAAGAAAAAAAATAAAAAAAAAAAAAAAAAAAAAAAAAAAAAAGGAGGTTTGCAGATCAGTTTCCTGCAAAAAGAATACCATCCTTATTTACCAAAACTACTTGGCAAATGTAAACAGTGGCTAGCAAAAAGGAAAAACTAGGAGATCAACTAGAAATTTATTTTATTTATGAAAGTTAATGCCTGAGTTTTCATGCAACATTTATCTTGTGTTTATTTGTAAAATCATTGCTTTGCCATTGCTCGGGTTGTGCAACTGGCCTGCCAACTAACACAGCTGTGCTACTGCTCAGCGCATGAGCTACTTTCCTGGCAGCAGAATCACTGAAAAATAAAAGTATGAAAAATTCTGAAACAGATTCTTGAAAGTTTCCATGAAAATAATTATTTGGATAATTAATAAGATGTATGGGATTTTGATGATTATTTCTTTTGTTTCAAAGTAACAAAGTTACAAAGTAATTAATGTTTTCTTTTATGCTCAGCCAGTTCAAACCAGTACTAAACAAAATACCAGTAGGAAATTATATACATATATGTTATCCGTCTTCAAATTTTCCATTTCCATATCTTGCCACATTGATGAACCAAGAAAGCACTAAAATTTGCATTTAACCTCAAGTCTCTGATAATAAGCTCTTTCAACACTGAATTTCTGCTCAAAATGGAGCTGATGCTAAAATACTGCATGACTACTTATGGGAAGCCTCCATAGCATTTCTGATGTTAATGTGCTCACTGAAATATATTTATACCTAGTGGCAAAACTCTGGTTTTCAAAAATATTGCTTGGAAAAAAGGAAAATGTCACTCTTCTGAATGACCACAAATAAAAAAGATTGTAAAAACAGAAAAGTTAATTATCTGGTTTTATTTGCAATATTCATTCTACTTTTGTGTGAGGACTTTATTCAGCAATTCCTAGCTCTGATTTCATGATAGACAGTAAGAATGAATGCAGTTCTACACATAAATGAAGTAATAAAAAGCATCATAAAGACTACTCAGACAATTATAAGCACTCTAGAAGAACTGTAACATGTATTAAATAATATGACTCAACAAGATGCAGAATCCTTAGGATTAAAAACAGCTAACAACTTCATGCATAATGAATAGAAGGGTATAGGAATTTCCAGTGTTATTTAACTTGCTTTATTTTTTCATAAAGTCTAAATGAATACTATTTTATAGAGAATTTATAGGGATTTCAGTGTAGTAAATAATCAGATAGGAGTACAAGCCACAGTAGGAGAGGCTCACACACCCTGCTTTCCTAAATCGATGCAAGTTACCCAGACAGACATTTTTCAGGGAATAAAGTGTAAATCAGACCTTTCCCCTTGAGACTATCAACAATCCTAGTAACAGAGAAGATGCATTTTCCCATAGTAACAGACCAAAAGCACACAAAATTTTCATTGGAATTAGATAACCAAACAGCATTTAATTTTTTGAAGCCACAATGCCAAGGGTATTTCAGCACAGAATAAAAGTTGGCCAACCTCAAGTCACCTTCTTCAGCACAGAAATGGACTCATTTTGGTAGAGGAGACTGATATCATACATAAAATACACTTATATTCTGCCAAGACTATGTGAAGAATTCAATCAATAAATTAGTTAACATTACTTATTAAAAAGAAAAAATAATCTTTCTCATATTCAAAAGTATTTATCACACTTCAAATCTGCTTTTTTCTTTTCTTTGATTTTAATCCAGAAGCAGTTCCCTTTCCTTGGATCAGGACAACTTTATCAGCAAGAGAAAGGATAAACCCCGCTATCCTTGTTTGGCCTATCCATTTGTGCCCTGTCAAGAGGAATTCTATTGATCCTATAATGTTGTTGTCATGTCGCACACTGTATGACAGTCTTTAATGTTATCTGAATATAACTTGACAGGCTGAGGCATTGCAAGGCAGCAAATAAATATTTTTAGATCCCAACAGTCTGCTATTGTTTCCAGTGTTCATGTCAACAAACACACCGCTGCTGAGAGCAGCACTGCCAGACAGCTCTGAAGAGGTGTTACCTGAGGATGGAGATCTGCTCCTGAGCACAAGGATGAGCTGACCTGTATGCTGAACCCATCTGTTTTCCCCACAAAGTAACTACTGTGCAAGTCATGGCAGGAGGAGCTTCTGCATCCTGCTCTGCCGGAGAGACCTTCCTCAGGGAAAAAAAGTGTAAATAAGAGCTTCCCCTTTCTCTTGAGACTGTCAATAGCAATGTTAGTCTCAGGGAAGATGCATTTTCTTTGGTAACAGAACAAAAGCACATACACACTTTCCAAGGAGGCCGCTGTGTTTCTGTCAGGTACCTTCTCTCCCATGGCACTGACCTTCAGAGCCTTTGGAGCAAAGGCAGAATTGTCAAGCTCTGAATCTGAGCTGCAATAAAGCTACTGTGAGGATATACTCTATGGGATTTTCTGCTGATAGAAACACACATTGCACATTGAGGTAGATATGCCAGTTTTATTCCACTTGAATGTATGAACATATTTACAGTTTTGGCTAAAGAAAAACTAGTTTGTATATAGTTCTTGAGCAGAATGTGCATGCTCCCTGAGCCTAAACATGACAGTCTTGAACAGTCTGTACTGTAAGTGTTCACATCATTGTCATGAACATTTAAGTTAAAAGATTACTATTCAACTTATATTGCAGGAAAATCAAGACAGAGACGTACATTGGATTTTGCCTTGGATTTTCATGCAATTAATGGAGAAATTTTGTGACCTCCCTTTCCCAAAGACATTGCAGTAACAGGAAAGCTCTTTAGTAAGAGCTTAGTAACTTTACTAAGATGCTCCCCTAAGCGAAAATCTAAACATTGTCACATAAGAAAGCAGGCAGCTGCTGCAGTGCCTGTCTGGCATCTTTAGAGATGCAGATCATATATAAAATTGCATTAAATCAGGATAGAAAGACCAGACAAGTTGATGGGCAAGAAACATGTGAAAAACCCTCCTCATACATTTTTGGGAGAAGAATCCCAAATATTTGTATATTAACAAAGAAGTATTGACCAACTGAATCTCCATCCCTGACCACATATTCCAGTGTCTTTTATTATTCCTTCACTATCTCATACGCTTCAGCGGCAGTAAAATATCTTCTCTAAGAGTTAGGACAAGTACTGTACTAGACATCTCTTGCTCTCTACTGATGCAGCACTTACAATAATAATCACACTCAAAAAAATCCACAATAATATCTTGACTGACCATGAGCAACAGCTCCAAACCCTCCTCCTCTGCCTCCTTGTTCCTTACTGAACAAGGCACAGAGACTTGGTGAGTTCACTGACATGAGTAGCAGTCCTTCCTCCGAGGACTCTCATGAAACACTCAGTGAGGTTTCTGCCAGGAACTTCTTTATTGTGTTGCTTTCTCAGTCCAGTCGCGCTGTCGGAAGAGTCTCACTCTGCCTCAGATTTCTCCCTAAAAACCACAAAATATGATTACATAAATGATCTCCATACCTACTTCACTGAGCACATTTGAATCCTCAGTGTGCCACAGCTATGTCACTTGCTCTGCTAAGAGGAAGTGGTGTGAGAGAGCAGGAACTGACAAGGTGATCCTATAGAACAGTGTAGTTATACTCTAATATCCATAGTTCTTTTAAGATATGCGTGTATAATGTCTTAGCAAAAGATGCTGCCTTTTACTTGTAGTTGTTTTAGACTATGATGTGAGCTCAACGTCCCATGTTTCCTGCCCCACATTCCAATTGTGCCAGCAAGGCCATGTTCTCAAAGCAGCACAGTGATTTGATACTCCCAAAACTGTGAAATATAGCAAGAAGCTGTCTTATGTCATTATTTTAATTGTGGCAGAAAGGAAACATATCTCAAGAAAGGGGGGACATATATAAAGCCCCCATTCTTGTGTCCTTTGCAGAAAATGTCGCTGCCTTAGGCTACATGTGACTATGTTTCTTCCTCTTTAAGTGAGCTCAATAAGAATTGGAAACAAAATCATAGCTCACATGTGGAATTCTTTTCTGTTCCTTTGCAGCATGTAACAGTTTAGGTGCCTACTGTCTCTCCTTATCTAAGCTTTGTGTTTCCTACAGCTCCTGTTTCCACTGTGGGCTGCAGCAGGGGCTGTTCAGTCATATGTACTAGTCATCCAGATACTGTGCCCATTACCAAACCAGAAGTGACTCCATCTCCAGAAGGAATTATATTCAGGCCCTTAGCAGAAGGAAAATGGGAATGGTGACTGTCCTGATGAAGACGACTGGCAGACATGGAAGAAGCAAACTCTGTAAAGTGTTCAGGTGCAGTCCAAGGTCAGCCACTACCAAACACTTTCCAGACTGACAGCATTAGCAAAACTTCATGGTAAGAGAAGCTACCCTCCAGAGGCCAGTTCCTGCACTGGCAGTGTCCTAATGAGGTACTACAGCAACCAGCACCAGGCCAAGCAGTTCCTCTCTTTCCTCCACCTGCTTCCCCTTCCTGCAGCTCTGACCAGCTGTGCTTCTGGGGCTGTTTGCTCCCACAGCACTGCCATCATCAAACATCAACTCTATTCACTCTTCCTCATTCAGATGGCACTCACCTCACTTCCTGGCCCTCATCCTGCAAAAGCTTCACAGCTACTTCTTTCCCATGAGAACCAGAACTATCTTTTCTCCCCTCACTGTAAAGGAGTCCACTGGGGGAATATACTTCAAAGTAGACGGCTGCCTCAGCCTGTGTCCAGTGCTAGAAGTAGGGCCCATTTGCTGTCTCTTATCCTGGAGTTATCATTCAGATATTTTCTCTGACATTGTGGTTAAAAGATTCCTTTTTCATCTCACAGAACAAATGTGGAGGGCTTTCTGCAGTGAAATAAATCAATAAATAATTACCGCTTCATATAGCAGGGCACCATGAACCACTAGCACAGCTACTCGGATGAGACAGGTAAGTACCAGTGATGTTGGAAGAATCCTGCCTTGATAGCCCTCAGCCTTCTAAATATCTGTCATCAATGAGCAAGAAACATCTGTCTAGTGCTTCAAGCCAATTCACACAGAATAAGGGCACCTTGAAAAGAAATAAATGTTCATCCAAGAAAAGAGATGCAAAAAAAGGCAAAAACAAGAATTATATTTATTGAAAACGCTATGTCAGCAAAAAAATCGTCAACCTCAAAATCTGTCTTCAGGCCCTGACTTGTTAGCTTTCTACACAAAAAACTTGTAGTCCCACACATTGGTCAGAGACCACTGTAACCCCAAAATTTCTAAAATCTTTGGTCTGAGGATGAATGTTTCACCTGCAGAGAACTTGGAATTCATCCATTCGCTGCAGGACATTAGAGGTTGATCAGGACAAATCCTTCAAGTTCCTATCACAAGGTACACATCCAGTATAATAAAACATGATAGTTCCAGTGTTAAATCTTTACAGAGAAATTTATAAAAGAAATAAGAATAAAGCATGAAAGCACAAAGGAACCATAACTACTCCCCAACTAAAGACAGGGTTAACAACAAAATTTCTCACTGAAGACTGAAGGACCTACTCTTAAAAAAACTCTGCAGACAGAAGTTCAACAGCTTCCCTACACAAAGCACATGAGTTTTGGCTTTCTTATCTATCAGGCAGTTTGGCCTAATATTTAAACTAAAACTCCTTTACTTCAAGTACCTGAATCTGCATGACAGATTATTTCTCTCCCCTTTGTATTTCCTCTTACACACTAGTCCAGTTTGGTGTTCACTAGTGATTACACACTGACACAGACATCCACACAGTATGGACACATTTGGGTCTCTTCAGCTACTGGCTCCAAAACCACGCAGGTCCCTCATGGTATAATTTAACTCACTAGCACTTCGACCTCCATAGAGAGAAGTGCACTGAAAATAGACAGAGGTTTTTTTAAATATTTGAAAACTGAGCTGGACAGGAAGACAGTTCAGAGTGCACTGATCAGGCTCAGGGCACAACTAGGCAAGCACACTGGTCAGCAACTTGCTTACATACAACTGTACCAACTCATTATCTTCTTATTTCCCAAGCTTCTTCCTCCTCAAACCTCAAAGATTCCTTCATTTTTCCTGTTTTTGGTTCTTTCCTTAAACATCCCTTAGTAAGATATATTCAGTGTTGAGACGCCCTTCCCCTTGCATCCCATAACAAGGCCCATACCCCCTAAGCAATAGCCCCCTAGAGTCCAAAAGGGTACTCAGAAGAACATGTCCCATTGTCTCCTCTTGATGGCTTCCGTGCTGACCCAAGAGCTGGTGGTTTCTTTGTGGCAGACCTGGGAAAGCCAGGCAGAAACTCGTGCCTCTATCCAGATTATTGGGGTTCCCTTACCTATAATCATGCTTCTGTGCTTCTTTGTGCTCATGTGTGCTGATGAGTCTTTAATTCAGTAACCCAAGATGCTTTTCTTTCATAGCAATGCCTAAAACTGAAAGCAGTTCTGCAGCTGTAGCTTTAGCAATGGGTGGATGGATTTAGATATCTGAAAACTATAGTCTTATTAGCTCTTCCCAATACAGTATCACCTTTTCCTCTCTGCATCTGCAACACCTTACTCACAGTTCAGCTCTGATGCATCCACTTTGGCAGAGCTGCTACCTAGCTATCCTGCATTTACACAATTGATTAGTTCTGCTTTAGCATTTAGGAGATTTTCTGCTGACCTTAATGGATTTCCCTATATTTTATGACATTTCCTTAAGTTGTCATTGTCACCTTGAATTCCAATGCTCTCTTCCAGCATTCTTCATTCTGAGAGATATGTGCATTAATAAACAGGCTCTCCTTTTGAACATCCAACTTGTGAATGAAAGTATTAAATAGCACTAGTCCTATGAAAGGCCATTGGAACTGAATATATCCCTCCCATTTACCAGTGAGGCTCTATAAAATTAATTTCAGTGATAGCCAGGTTTACAATTGTGCCTCAGTCTTCCTGTGTTTGTGTGTTCCTACATCATGTATATAGTTTACAATTTTGCCTAGTTTCCCTTGCTGTGCATTACCTTTTCTTTACTCTGGAGCGCAAGCCCTTAGTTAAACAATTAATATAGTTTAGGGAAGTGTCAGCTACTCTGAACTCCACATATCCATGTGCTTTCTTCTTAGATGATTTTTTTTTTTTAATTTGTTAAAATTCTCTTTTTTAAAGTCTGTTGGGTTGGGCTTTTTTTTCTGTGGGTTTGCATATCTATTTCATGTTCTTCCACTTGCCTTTTCTAAAAATAGATTCAAATTGTCCACTTGAAAAGGCAAAAGTCTAAAATTAGTAGTTAGCCAATGACAGAAAGGCCTGGAGACTTTCTGCTTCTTGTGTATGAGAAAACTCTTACAGTGTACTTGCAAAAATTTGCTGTAGGCTGTACCCTTTCCAAAAAGTTACTGCTCTAGCTGATGTCCCCCATCACTGCAAAATTTTATGCTTTGGATAATTAGTCCAAAATATCACTTTCTGGTTTCCCTTACTAAGTACTTCACAAGTAACTTAAAATACATCTCTTTCTCATTTTCCCCACCCATTTTCCCCCTCTGCCTTTCCTCTTCCTGCAACTCAGAGCAATTGGCACAGAATACAACACCCCTTCCTGCTACGCCTCTTCCCTGAAAAGATTATAGGTTTTTGAGCAAGCTCTTTTACCTTACTTGAATTCAAATTTTTATGACAATCCAGATGAATTTCATAAAAACGTGGATTTCAAAGTGTCAAATGTAAAACTAAAAATTATAAACTTTAACTTCACAGAAAATTTCACAGTGCTCCAAGTACTTTTGTTGCATTAAAAATCTACAGGATAAAAAGAGTCAGACAAATTTGCAATCATAAAAAGTTCAGGGATTTGGCCAAAGTCAGCAGAAATCCTTCATTTAAGATCTTTATTACTTGGATCTTGCTTAGATATTTGACCTAAACTGAATTAGCTAACAAAATATTCTCAGAATTTGAGCTGACTCAATGGTACTATCATCTGTAAATATGAAATAAAAATACTTAAAATACAGAATAGAGTGAGTTGGACAGTAGTTCTTAAATGCTCAATTTCAGGTGTTGAACTGTACCAGTCTGGGATATTTCAAATCAACGCTCATGTTCCGTGTGTCAATTCAGGTGTCCCTTCTAAGAAATAGCAATTAGATCTTACATGGAGTTTTAATCCAAAACCCTCTTAAAGCAGGGAGAATTGATGGAAATTCCACTTGCTGAAATGAAACAATTGCTGAAGGGAGAAAAAAAGGGAAGGACAGGAAAGAGTTGAGGGTGAACATGGAACTTGCCATACTTGCATGTATCACCTTGTTAATTATTTTGCATATTACTTCTCTGCTTCTATATTTTGACAAGCCCTGTCTGAACAGAGACTGAACAAAAATAATTAAAAAGGGAATCTTATCAACATGGCAACAGATATTTCATCCGAAAGTGTCAGTTAAATGATGAAAAAACAACTGCGTGAGCCATATTTAAGCTAGCTTAGTTAATGTAGAACCATCTATTATCAGAGACATTGATTAGAAAATGATAGTGCCATTCAGAATATTTAAAAAGAATCTATAAATTATTTCATTTTATTTAGAGACTTAAGTATTCAGAATTAAAGATAAATCCTAAGGCTAAAAATTCTGCATCATTCTTGCACGCATGGACCTGGCTGACAATGAGCAAAGTCCCTTATATCAAATAATTGTGCATGTGTATGATGATGCATGATCAGTTTAAAAATATTGATTGATGTACTTCACTTTACAAGGACTTCTAAATAGGACACCTATCATGACTCTTCTTGTGTAAAGCAGAGTCCACCTAACTAAACTAACAATAACTGAGCAAAGATATAATATGCAATAGGTTCCAGTGTAAAAAATGAGGCTTACACCAGTTTTGAAATCCACAATCTGCAAGTTTTTAATGGTACTGGAACGTCCACATCTGACTCAGACTTAGTGCCATTCACCCACCACAAAGTCTGCCTTCCTTGTTTTGGTTCTCCATTAAAAAAAAATTGATAAGAACACAAAATTTTTACAATTAACAATGAAAAGGTGAGAGCTTAGCACTTTGCTCATCTGAGGCTAAGTATTAGATGTGAATTTCTCATTGTTTTTGCGATTGATGGATATGTAAATAAAAATCTATTATTATACTAATAATGCCAACTATTCTGCATTTTTCTTTTGAGAAGAGTGGGAACTTTTACTTTCATAAAGATAATATATTTCTGTGTGGTTCAGGAATATATTAAAGCACAACAGAAAAGAAAAAAAAAAGCATTTTCTGTAGTTTAAATATTACAACTGAAAATAAAATCAGCCACAATTCTGATTGTTTTGTGGCCAGAAAAAGCAAGCATCTGGAGTGTAAACTAGGAGGATCCCATGAGACACAAATGGATCCAAATACGATCAGATATTCTGGTAAGGAAATTAAATATATCAGAATACAGGCAGTTATTTCAATTTATCTGACTGCATAAACAAAGGTCTGTGTCACAGGACTGGCAGTGGGAAATTCCCTGAGATTTACTGAGGGAGAGGGAGGCTTATTCCACACCATGTTATAGGTAACATGGGTAAAGTTATTTGTATAATACCCTTTTATTAAAGCACACAGGAGAGAGGAGCAGAGGAGAGCGAGAGCATCTCATTATCTAAATTACCGTCCGTATCAACATCCTGTCACTGCTTTATTTTTGTATCTTTCCTTTCACACAGTCACCTCTTCTGACAAAAAAGAACAAGGACACAGGGTGGGGTGAAAAAAGCATGTTTGGAAAGCTGGTGTTAAAAATAATAAAAAGGGATGATATAGCAAATGGAAATCTCTCACCTCTCAAAAACAACTGAATGATGTTAGAATGAGAGTAGGGCGTGATGTCCTATCTCAGCAGACATTCATATATCTCCAGTCATGAAGTATTCACTGACCCATGAACATAGCTTGCTAGTTTATGGCTTATGCCATCAGCAGCCTAGCTAAGAAAATCCATTCTCCTACAAGTGTTGTGAATAATTTTTTTTTCAATAGAAAAAAATAGATTTAAGAATCCTGTATATATTTTTATATGAAGTTTTTTTGTATATTCACAACAGAAGGCAGGATAATACTTTAGCTTAGCTTCATGGCAATAACAACAAGCTTTCCAAAGTTGTTCCCTCTGAAAAATAAGAAATTAGCTACTAAAAAAATTATCTTGTTATATTTACTGCATGCACACTGGGATCTCTCAGCCAAGAGATGAGATGCAGGTAGAGATTTAAAAGTCAATTTTCAGCCAACTGCTGTTTTTAAAGGAGATGAATTTTCTTTCCAGACACCAGAGTTTGATATAATACATGGCTAAATCTCTAATGAAGCCAACAGAGCTGCTGCTGACATAATCACCTGGAGAATTTGACAAAGATGATGACAGGTCTGATCTTTTGGGTCTAGATTATGCTCAGTGGATGGCTGATTTTTCTTATTTAATGGCCAGAATACTGAAAACGTGCTTCAGGCACAGCCGAAAGTATAATTTGACATAATACTTTGCATTTGAAACCATAAGTTTCTATAAATTTAAAGAAAAATTATTTCATCACATTTTTAATTTTTTTGGTTGAAGTGGAGCACTAGGTGGACAAAGATATATCTGCGCACCCAGGAGCCAAATCTGAAACTTACAGAGAGGAGAGTTAAAATGTTCTCTCTACTTTATAAACATCTGGTTAAACAATTCCTCTGGAGAGTGGGCTACAAATTCGCACTGTGCACCTTCAGAGATTTCCCCAAACTCTGAAATATCAGCTCCTCTGGTGCACGCTTCTCTCAATTTTAAACAGTCCCACTTTATGGCATCTATCTAAATAATCTTCAAATAGGGTCCAAAACTCAGATGCTCCTGACCTAACAAATAATCACTCCATTATTATATCCTGAAGTGTTAAGAATATAATTATTAACACAGAACAGCTTCATCAGGAAAGAATAGGAAAAATCCATTCAAAGTTCTCTTTCCCAATTGTTATCCATCTTCTTAGACCTGGAAGAATTAGTAAATTACATCAAGCTTCTGAAAAGGATCCGATAGTTCCTCCAGCTTTTTGCATACATGCTGTTACATCTCTGATGTATCCAGAGAAATAATTTGGATATATTTAAACAAATGTTACTGAGGAGCCACTTTTTAAATTAAAGGTCCTAAAGTAGTCACCCAATTTTGCAACAACCTCAAAAGTTTTGTATTGACTAAAACTGCATTTTTCACTGAATAAAGCTATTCACTTGGAAAACAACACTCATATCATGGTATTAGGATATCATGAGTCAGTCAAGAAAAAGAGATGCTACCGGGAGATACCAGGAGTAAAAGAGAAGGTACCAGGAAGCTTATAAAAGATGCAATTAAGAAGAGAATAGATGGATTTCAAAATATTAAATTGTATAGTCAGAAGGCCATGAATATTACTTAAAAAAAAAAAAAAAAACCAAAAAAAACCAAGCACTAAAACCCACCAGTTCACAGTCAGGAGGAAAAAAATTAAAAGGAGACAGAAGAGAAAACCCAAAAGGAAGAAGAGGAGTCTAAGATAATAGAAGAGTATGAAACCCAAAAGGGAATAGTCTGACTTTGAAACAAAATCATGTTCTCAGCTGATCCATGGTTTCAGGTCATCCTATCTCCCAGTGCAAAGTAAATGGTTGCAATTCTTAGACTGTATCAGAACTAAGTATTTAAAAGGAAAAACCCACGTGAAAGTCACTATAAAACATGGGAAAAGACCTAGTTTTTACTTTTGGCTTTTTTATGCCTTTAGGGGGTAAGTGAAAGGACTTGTGACAGAAAGCATTTAGGAATGCTTAACTGTTCAGCATCACATGACGTCGGTATCACTGCTATGCAGTACTGTAACCAGAGAGAGCCATATTACACCAAATGCTCTGCATGAAAAGCAACACTTGTGTGTGCAGGTGCCATCTTTCAAGTTGACAGAACTTGCTAATATTTTGAATAAGTGATGGTATTTTTCTTTGAAAATTCTCAACATGTTTGATAGATTTATTTTTTTTTCACTGATACAATTGTTTAGGAAGTACTCACTCCTGCAGCAATCAATAATCCTCATCACAGTCTCTGCTTCTGCCTGTTCCCACATGGCAAAATACACAATCATTTTTAAATTACTGGAACACTACATTTAGAAAGAGCCCATTTTTAGTCTATGTCATTTATCTCACCTAAGACAAACTTCCTTTGCAGGAAGCCACATCAATACTCTGATAAATCCAGGCTGTAAATTTGTTGTTTTGAGAAAAACCAATTAAGCACTGCCTAAGCAACGGAACAGGTCTCCTTTAAAACTTTATTTGTGACTTCATAATCAAAGTCTTTCGCTCACCAGCAAAATTTTTTGCTATCCATTCATTCAGCTGAATATTCTTTCCATGACATTTTGTTCCTTTGTAGTGATTTTTCATGCTCTTTGTTATTTATTGCTAAATTTCTTCCTAGGTGCCATATGAAGTTATTACAAAGCAAGATATAAGATGCAAACAATTCACTACGGGAAGTGTGTGTATCATTGGGATTCTGTTCACACCAATATTTGCAGAGCTTCCAGAGAGCCCAATATTCTATGTATTATTTTCTGTGTGAGTTCTGTATGAATTCTGTACGTCCTGTATGAGTTCAGGAGAGACATAGAAGAGCTTCTCAACAAAGCTGATATTTGCAGACAGTCAAAATGGAAAGGCATACCAAAACTCATTCCAATAAAATTTTAGAAATCATGTCAGATACTCATACCTAATTCATGTTTTCACAATTATTATTTTTGTTTTACCACCATATTTCTTCCCCCAGTTTTCAGCTTAAAATGTATTAATGCTTAATTTGTATATATTCATCTCCTAAGTTTTCTATTTTGCCTAAGGAATTCTTCTTCCTCAGTATTTGGTGCATTGAACAATTCAGGATATTCAACATACATTTTCTCCATCTGTATTCCACTAGATGCAAGCCAGATTTTTCTCACATCCTTCCATAGCAGAACTACCTTTCCGTTCTCCTGCTCAGTTTAACACATTTATCAGTTTTAACCCACCAGTCTCAAATGTGACAGGTCAGGTTTTTACCCAGCATTCCTCATATCTACTGTAAATATATGTGTGCTATACTTAAAAACAAGAAAACGTACTGGTTTTCTGGCAGCATAGTGGTCCAGCTAGGAAAAGTATTCAAGCAAGCACAACTGCTTGACATCAAGCCCCTCAACAAGAACTTTGTGTAATGAAATGTGTAGTGTGTCGTCATGCTACAATTTGACCTCTGCAGAACCCTTGTGGCAAAGGTAGTTATGAGCCCACTCAACGAAAAATAGTCAATGTTTTCTCCTGTGATAAATCTTATCACATCAATTCAGACGTGAAAACAGGCTTTAAACAAAAGGACACTGAAATTAATATATTAAATAAAATTTCTAACTACAATATCTACCCATTTTTTAACCTCAGAATATTATATTTAAACATCCCTAATCTACAGCTGAAGGAAAAAGAATACCAAAGAAACAAATACAGCTCTTAAAACAAAACATGCATGCACATGCACACATCCCCAGTCTGTTAAGAAAGACAGGGATACTTTAGATACATCTGTTTTTGAATCAAAGACATACTGTAAAGTTGAGCTGAAAGTACAAGTCTTTGCTAAAACATCATGAGTGTCTGCTACCATTATCTCCTATTCCAAACAGCTAAACTGGGGCACCCTTACTATGCAATAATAGTATTTTAAGATTCAAAAGAATTCATACTTTCACTAAGTAGGAAAAGGAGAACTAAACAAAATCTCTTCCAGCAGAAGTCCTTGTCAGAACATGACTGAAAATGCATCAGAAAAAGTATGTGGTCGATATGTTGCACAGTTAGCTAGTTCACCACAAAGAGTTTGCTTCACTAAAAAAAAAGTTAACTAATTGCTAGGCTACATCATTCAAGCTTGTAACTAATTCAAGACCAATATATTTTAAATACTGATTTGGTAGTTCCAGTAAAGAGTATTGAATAATTATCATCTTCCTTTCTGGGCAGCCAAGAAAATGTGATTTAAATGAGAGGCAAATGGACTAGCACATGCTGTAAAAACAGGTATCTCAAGAAGAACAGCACACCATTACTATTGCCACCTTCATATATGCTTCTCAAGTGATTTTACCTTTACAAGGGGCTCCAATAAACAGCAGTCTGCAGAAGAAATCACTAAAAATTTAACACAGGGGTAAGTACAGACAGACATTTTTTGATTGTCTTAGATCCTTTTGAAATTGAAAGAAAAAGAAGGAATGATCAGAAGTCTATAAAATAGAATTTAAGGAAGGAATTTAAGGGGCTGTCATGGTTTTAAGCCCAGCTGGATATGAAACACCACCCAGATACTTGCTCTTATCTCTTATCACCCCCAGCCTGGTGGAATGGGGAGGACAATCAAAGCAAAACTTGTATGTTGAGAAAAGAACAGTTTAATAATTGAAAACAGAGTAAAACACAATAGCAATGGTAAAATAATACTAATAATGACAATAAAAAGTAAAAAAATCAAAATGAGTGGTGCACAATGCAATTGCTCACCACCCACTGACTGATGCCAGACCTCCCTTCCTGAACCCAGATTGGCCACACTTCAGGTAACTCCCCCTAGCTTATATACTGCATACTTCATAGGGCATGACATTCTGTGGTGTGGAATATCCCTTTGGGCAGTTCAGTTCACCTGTCCCAGATATGCTGCCTCACAGTTTGCTTTTTATTTGGCAAACCTCCTCACCAGCAGAGTATGAGACAAGGGGAAAAAATTGTCCTTGACTTAGGATAAAAACAACAGCAGAAAAACCAAAACATCAGCAAGTTATCAACACCATCATCATTCCAAATCCCAGAAACAGCACTGTAACAGCCATTGAAAAGAAATTAACTCTACCCTAGCTGAAACAAGGACAGATGCTCTCAGTATTATTCCCTCAGTTGTTAAAAGCAACATTCTCACCAACTCTACTGGTAGATAAATTTTGCATGCTTTTCAAGGGAACCCTTTATCACCTGCAAGGAGTAGAAGGCTCACACTGAGGAATCTGTATTGAAGAAACAGATGAATGAATTCTTCCAATTTGGCTTAGGCCACAGACAGTAAGTTTTACCACAAGCAACTAATGTTATAAGCTAAAAGATTAGATCTGGAGCTGACTGATGTACCATAATTTATTACAATCACAATTTTAGTTTAGTTTATATAGACTGTAAGACACTTGGATTTTACTGAATTGTTTTATTCTATGCTACCTCAACTGGACATTAAGAGCCAAATTTTTCTCTAAAGAGTTTGAAGAAGTGTGAAAAAGTAAGAAGATATAGAAAACAATTTTAAAAAATTACCTGCAGTTCCTTTGAAAGATTAAAAATACTGTTTGCAGCTTTTGCTGGATTAACTAATTCTTATTCCTATATCAGGCTTCATTAATTTGTATATTCATCCTCATCCTAATAGCCATATTTGCATAAAAATAACAACTTCAGTATCATTATTCAGGTGTCTGATTCACAAACAGCCTGCTTTTAATGCCAAACCATTTTTTACTGAGCTCTCTAAGGAGATGGAGAAAGGGAGAGAGAGGGAGAAAATGTCCCTAATGAGTATCCCCATGAAAGTAAGTGGTCTTCTTGCAAGCTGAGCTCATAAGACCGGTGCTGTATTTCAACAGGTAGGAATCAAAAACCTCACTCATTTATCCAGCCAACCCAACACACCTCCCACAACTCAGATTTGTCCATGGATAGATCAAAACTGGATGTGCTTTGTGTCCACCTGAACTGTCAGCCAGCTGGTTATTTCTCCAAGGGGCAAGAGCAACCACTAGAGAACTGCAATCTCTGATGGGGTGTTAGTTCTCTAACCCCGTGTTGAAGGAGACAAATCTTACACAGATCTACTTTCTGTATGTGCACACATCTCTCATCTCGTCTGCTGTCAATAGTTCTCTAGCAAGCAACCAAAAAAAACCCAGGTATTCTGTTGATACTGCATTCTGTCAGGGACTTCAGGACAAGTTCATGAATCCAGAAAGGCTGACTAGTGAACAACAACAACAAAAAAATATAGGTTCCACAGCAAAAAACAAGCATACTGCCAAGTGAATTCTCATAACAAGACAGCAGAAAATTCACACATGGCAAAATATAATTTGAAGATGTTATAAATAACTAATCTAATAGGCCTGTTTTGTTACTTCCTTTAAATGTCTTAAAAGCAAGATCTGTACTAAATCAGTCCATTTTGAAATTCCATTAAAACCCCACCTCCATCTTTAAGTTTCTGGGTATTTCTGTCCTCCTCCAGCTTTGCACTTTTATTTCCTAAAACTCAGTTCTGAGCTGACAATGCAATTGCATTCATACACATAAAAGGAATAGTCAGTGAAAACTCACCATGTGTACCAACACAATACCTTTGAAAATGCGTGCTCAGAAGCCCAGAGCAGAAAGCAAACAGAAAGAAAAAAATAACAAACAGCCCAACGTATGCATTGTATCTGCAGCACTGAAGGAATGTTTATAGAAATTACACAATAATTTTTATATGACAATAGTTTCGGAACTGTATAATTTAAAAGCCCACCACAATAAATTATATCTTCACACTCAATAATTAGATAAAATCTATTGACCAGAAAACACATCTATAGGAGGACAGACATGGAAAACATCTGAAAAAATTTCCAAAGCACATTCAAGTATCTTGGAATACTAAGCGCATGGCATCTCTCAGAATCTGGCTCCAGAGATGGGACAGTGAAATAACCATTGTCTACTTTGCTAGAGCTATGAAAAAAATCTATTTTCTCCATTTGTTTCAAATTCAGGCAACTTTACTGAGAAATTTATTATATCTTGTTTCTAACTGTAACTCAGATCTTTGTGCCGTGCTTTGACCTTGTCACGGGCTGGCAGGCAAAACCAGAACAACTAGATGTAATGTGACAATATTCCCTTACTTCTATGGTGTGAACATTTGACAAGCTGTTAGACAAGCTTTGGAACCATTTTAATCTAAATCCCAATGTCAGAAGAGGAAGGATACTACTTAAACAGAACTTTAATATTTAAAATTCAGGAAGCACCTTCATGAAAATGAGTCTTGGGCATCACACCTCCAAATGGAGTTTTATAAACTTCTATTACTTTTTTCTTAAGATAAAGGAAAAAAGGTGAAAATAAAGATTTCTCTATTTCAGATTGAGAAAATGTTCTTTGACTATTAATCATGCTTCCACCATCTACTGGATGTCAGCAGCTGGAAGACGTTCACTGTGAATGTGTAAGTTCTCCCATTCCAAGAGCAGCACAAGTCGACACCTTTTGGCTTCACACTATGTGTGGATCTCACACAGAAAGGTTCCAAGTTCTAATATTTAAGTGCAAAGCATTTGAGAATTGAAAAAAAACTCACCTTGGTTTAGCTCTTACACAACTCTAAATATTTTTCTTTAGAGTAATGCTTTTCCTGATAGAAAATTACCACACACTTCTATACTGTGAAGTCACTTTGATCAACTTCTGAACAGCCACGGCAAGAAGAAATGGTAAAAAAAGACTGAAGGATCTATTGTCTTTACTACTTATATCAGACTAGATGCTCACAATCCTCGTATATTTCTGGTAGTGAGAAAAAAGGGAGCAATTTTGAAAGAATTTAGGGAAGGCTTTGTGAAGACCTTATAGCAGCTTAGTCGTGCCTACAGAAGGCCTTCGCAAAAGCCAGAGAGGGACAAACAGAATAGTGTGATAGTAGTAGTGATAGGAAAATGAGGAATGGCTTCAAACTGAAAGAGGGTAGGCATGGATTAGATACAAGGAAGATACTCTTTACTGTGAGAGTGGTGAGGCACTGGAACAGCTTTTCCAGAGAGGCTGTGGATGCCCTGACCTTGAAAATTTCAAGGTCAGGTTGGGTGGGGCTTTCTTTGAGCAGCCTGCTTTAGTGGAGGGTGTCCCCATGGCAGGAGAAATTAAACTGGATGGTCTTTAAGGTGCCTTCCAACCCAAATCATTCTATGACACTCATCCTGCACAACATAGTGATTCTATTAGCTTTAAAATTGCACAGCTATACTCCTTTTCAACTAAATCCATTTGTAGACATTTTAGTGTTAACCTAAAATAGAGTACATATATATCATAATTTTAACCCATTTAATTTGTATTCAATAAAGTAATTTTAAAATTTAAAATAAATTATTCCTGAACTTTCTTTATGGTTTTGGTTTGTTGTTTGGGTATTTTTAAGTAAAGAATTGCATCAGATCAACTTAGAATCACACAATATTTTATTAAGTGACTTATGGCACAACAATTCATGCATTTTTTGCCTTTATTGGTCCTTGACTTCTAGCCTTGTACTTCATAAGAATAAGTGTTCTATTGCATCATAATTCACACCCTTTCACATCCATGGCAGATTCAGAGAATTTGAATTTAAAGACACTAGGAGACTGGGCAAAGATTGACAGCTGAATTGCAGCCTTTGAAAGGCATAAAGAAAACTGTAATCTGGGGTGGCTTCTGTGGTGCTCCTAGAAGAGACAACATAGGGTAAAGAGACAGCAGAAATACAAGTTTCTAGGAGTAGTAAGTAAAGAAGCAAAAGAAAGATTTGGTTGCAAGAGGTGTGATAATGCAGGCACTGAAAAGCAAACACAATCCTACCTAGTTACAGCTGGGACAAAAAATAACCCAGACAAAAGAAACACCAGATTTTCAGCTTCTGTTCTTCATTACTGCTATGTAAGTACAATATGCACCACATGTCGAGACACTATGGTCTGACTATACAAATACCTTCATAGAACACAGGTGTGCCCATCCTTTCACCTTTTGGAGCAAAGAAATAAATCTCCTTCTTTAAACAACAGACAGAGGAGCAGTCTGGCTAGTTTCACTGACATCTTCATAAATTAAGTAGGGAGAGCCATCACAAAGCAAAAGGACAAAAAAGCACAGTACTAAATGTGTAGGGGAAAATTGAATAGCAGTAGTTATCACAACTGGAGCTTTGGAGTTCTTTTCCTGATGGTAATCAGCAGGGTTGCTCATACACCTCATTTACACATCCAGTATAAGAGAATCTATCAGTTAAATTTGTATACGATGGCTGGTTGTTTATGAAACTTCCTGCAGTTGTTTCACCCCCTTTAATAATTTACAAGAGTGCATATGCAAGACTACCCATAACAATAAAGTCATTTATGGTAAAAACACTAAAAAACATTCTCATCAGAACTTGGAGCAGAGGGCAACACTGAAGATGCTCTATCCACAAGAGGGTTGGTAATACATAAATCAATTACTGATAGAGAGCAAGTTCTGAAAACCTCCATCAGAGAGGGAACAAATGTCAGCATTTCCTAGGACGTTGATAAAGATAATGCACAGTATCATAAAAACTTGATCAAGAACAAAATTGCTTAGAAAGTGATGGAAAAATTTTACAATGAATAAGTAATTCACTTTGCAGCCAAAAGCTCAGTGCGCTAGTGAAAAAATGAACCATGCATTCAGCCAACCTTCTTCTTTGAATGAAGACACTACACAATAATTTAAAATAAAAATCCATAGCAAATGCTTTAGGTTGTTTTATAGTCCCATAATTGTGTAAATATCCAATAAGCATGAATGAATTCCTATACATACTTACTTTATCATATGTGAATTGGCTGTCCCAAGTTAAAAAAAAAAAAAAAAAAAAAAAAAAAAAAAAAAAAAAAAAAAAAAAAAAAAAAAGCAAGCTATACATCTCTTTGCATAGGGAATATTTTCATATTGAACAATTGTGTAAGGCACACAGAATAATCCTACCTGCCTCACTCTTCTTATAATATATGAAACTGATGGATCTTCTCATGTATGCTTAAATTTCTACCTAAAATCATAGCAAATTATAGGTTTTAATTTAAAAACCTTCTTTTTTAAAAGCCTTAACTCTTCCTCTCCTGGTATCCTAATGTTCAAAATGTGCATCCTCTTTCCTATGGTCTCATCAGAAATTGTCAGGTCATGACAACAAGGCATTAAGGGCATCAAGAGGAAGACCAACCACTGAAGAGGCAGACAGGAGGTAGCAGGAGACAGGAGGACAGCTGAGGACAGTACCCAGCCACACATGATGAGCCCACCTTGACCCACTTAATTTCCCTATGACCGTGATGCGTCTGCCGTGTCTGCACTCAGCAGTCGTGTCACCAGGAGAAGAAAAAAGTAATTAATCAAAAGTATTTCTCTGCTTTCCTTAACATACACAATAAGAGGTAACACACCTGCATTGTGCCTGGTAATTTTGCCTGTTACAAATACAGAAATACCACTACAAAATGTGTTCCTTTATTCCTATCTTCTCTCCCTTGTGCAGTCTGTCAGATTGAAAGTAGGCCATGCTCTGTTACTAAAAACTCAGATTATGATGAGTAATGTCATAAATTTCTCCATATAGATCTAAGCAAATTCATCTGCTTGCACATCTGGATCAGTACACGTCAGAATCCTCATACAGCATCCATTTAAGAAGCATACAAGAAAAATTTCAACAGATTTGGGATTGGGCCTTAATTTATTAGACACGTCAATGCTGTGTGAAACGGGGTGAGGCTGAGAAGAATATAATTCTATTTTAAAAGTACTAAAAAATTATATAAATCATACATTTTGTTTCCAACTTTCTTGAAGTAAAAACAAATAGAAATAATTTGCTCGTGGAAGTGTCAACACATCCATTTCCAACAACAATAAAAATACACATTAGATAAGTTAAAGCACTAAATCCCATCAACCCATTTTTAAATGTATATCAGACTGAGTGGGCCAGGAACTATAAGGCAGTTAAATGACACTTCTAGTAACAGCACTGAATAAATGCAGAGTCACAAAAGCATTTGGTAAAAGGATCGTCTAAGTTTATGAGGCTTATACAGACTGGGCTGGGCTCATTTAGTTTTTATTAAAGTAGACCAAAACTTTCAGAACCAATAGACTTTTGAAATTGTACAAACACAAAATTTATAAGAGCATCAGGAGAAACCATTAAAAGAAGAATGTTAATCTTTGCATAAATTTTGAACTCCTCAAAAGCAATGATATTTATATATAAAAGAGCCAAACTAACCCATTGCCTATTACTTGTGGGGTACTGTGACTGTTTATTACCATAAAATTGGTGTTTGCTAGAACACTGACTGGACACACTTTATGAATGTGATTTAACTATCATTTACTCCAGCAGAAATGACGTATTGGGATGTTACTGCAATTCAAATGTACCCTCTGCATTCATCATTCAAATCTTATTCTCTGAGAGTACAAAGTACAGGACATACTTGAAGGGATTTTTAAAGAGATAGAATTCTGCATCATACAAGTTCTTATGTCAGTATATTAAATAAACCTTCCAAGTCACTAAACATTAATTAGTTGAATTGCTTTTTACTTAAATGGAACACTATGTACTACTTTCATTCGCTCATATCCCCATCATACTTTGTGAAAAAATAAATTGTAGCGGGTCTTAACAAAAGAAAAATAATTAGAACTCCCACCTCTAACCCATTCAACAGATTTTTTTCTTTCTGGTGACTACTCTGTGTGTTTGATAGACTTGGACTAAATAATGAAGTTCTGAGTTTACCCTTGTCTTCAAATAGTTTCTTTAGAATTAACAAGTAAAATTGCCTGTCTTTATTTCTATGTGAAAACATGAGGATGAAATAAAAAACTTTTTGAGTTCCTATCCAAAGACATGATATTACTGTACTTGATTTGTGGCATACAGCAAGTTATTTAATTTTTAATAGTTTTCCAGTGGTTAACAGGCAGGTGTGAGACTCCAAGAGACAGCCTGAAGAGAGATAGTTACTCAGAACAGTAAACAGTAGATTCTTGCTAAACCCATTCATAATATGTCTCTAATTTCTACTTTGTAGATTATTTCCCTAGGACTCCTCTGCCCAGCACATAAAGATATAGACAAGGCTGAAATAACCTTTCCTCCATTTTTCCCAGTCAGATAACACCCTCATTATGGTGAGTTACAAGACCAAATAACCTGTTTCTTTGTCTTTCTGGAGAGGAAAGGCAGTTTACAGAAAATATCAGAGACAATATCCTCATTTACTTAAACTTATCAAACCTGTATCATTCCAGATCACATTTTCACTTCAGTGCAACTGCAGTGGCAGTACTTCCTGTAAGTTGAATGTTTGCATTCTCCAATGAACATGTGACAGTTATGAGATTCATCCTGCAACTTAAGACCATGAACTGTTTTAGAGACAAGCAAAAGGCCAAGGAAATGATTATTCAGTGCTGCTGATGCTCCTCCTCTGCTGATCTCCTCTGGCACTTGGGGAAACAACCTGCAAAGGGAAGACGTGTCGAGGGGAGGGGAGCAGGCAGGAAGGCAAACTGGGACACATGACAAACAGGAAGAGTAGCTTGTGCTTTTAGTTCCTTTGTTAAGAGAGACTAGGACACTTCAGGCCAATTATCTAAGAAAACAGAATCTAGGCAGGAAAACTTGAAGTCAAGTGCATGTACTTGAGAGCACTCAGCGTGTTTGTAGACTGACTGACTCATTTCCACTTTCCATACCTATGATGTAAATATATTGCAATAGGAATAAATCCACAAGATGACCAATTTCCATTTCTGCTGATCATTCTACAAATTGTAATCTCTAGCTATAGACTGGTTGGTATGGGTGATGATGGAAAATAAATAGAAACAATACTTCTTGAACAGGTTCCAACAGAAAATCAAAGATAAGTGGTGTATACCCATCCTCTGTGAATATGCAGTACAGTTTCATAACATCTCAAAGAGTTAGATGTACACTCCTTTATATTTTCTTCCAGTTTCTCAATGCGTGTTGAAACTAGTGCACTGTCCAGCACAAGGAGTTGGCGAAATCAGGGCTATCAGAAAAAATGAAGGAGAAGCTAAACCACTGTATAGCTTTTCATTGAGTAAAACATTATGGACTATGTGTTTCCAAGTAATGAACAATGTTGTGTATAGTAAAAATAAAATAAAATAAAACCATTTTTCTGAAACTTTTTTTTGATACATAAAGAATTTTGAATTTCTTTACAAAAAATAAACCAATGTCTTATGTCTGTATATTTCAAAGTATAAATTCTCAATATATATTTAATTCTCAAGTCTCAGATTTCCAGCTTTGTTTCATTTATATTTTCAAAACATGAAATGGCAGCACCCATTTCTCTCCACTGAAAAGTCCCCCAATCATTGCAAAGTCAGCTTTAGTAAATCACAGACTCACAGGCTTGTCCTTTCCACAGCAAAAGGATGAGAAGCCTTTGCAGGGCAGAGGGAGACAGATGAGAGACATAAACCAGTACCAAGTTTTCCATAGCTCCACACAAAAAAAATAGCTAAATATCACTACAGGATTTCCTGTAAAACAAAAGATGGATATTTTTTAAGGCAAGGATGTAAATTTTTAATTACATCTTTGTGAGTTTTTACCAGGTCAAAAGTGTATGCCTCCAGAAGTTTTCAATTTACCTTGTTCTTTGCGGCAAATGAATTTATTTGTTTTCTTTTCTGCTTACTCTATATATTCTCTTTCTAGACTCAGTTTTATTCTTCTCCCTGTCTTATTTCTCTGCTGCTTTTCCTCCTGGCTTCTATGCAAAAGAAACAGCTTTTTCCTCCTACAGTGAATTGTGTTGTTCAGAGATAGGCACATGTGTCTATAAGACAAAAAGAATAAATGTTTTAGAGGGTGAGTTCCATTACCTGCCAAATGGTCCTTGAAAGTTAATGAGAAGTCCTCAGACTGGTTCATTCTCCTTAAATGTAAAATCATCTATAGAATTTTTATACCTGTTCAAAAATAAATTTGTTTTTATGACTTGCATTCTTTTCAGTTCCTTGAATTAAGCTTACAGAAATTTTCATTTCTTCTTTTCCACTGTAGTAAATTGCCAATTCAGCCTTATAAGAATCAGGGGTTATCTTCATTGCAGTACACGACTGGAAGTTATTTCCTTTGCGTTCTTGTGTCCCACAGTAATGAGAGAAGGCATGAGTGTGTGCATATCTTCCTTTTGAAGAAGAAATATGAGCATTGTTCCAAATAATCAAAGGCAACTTATTTTTATTCATAAGTTCTTCTTTTTCACTAATTAAACATGCTTTGCTATGACTAGACAGACTCACGAGCTGGTTGCCCAAGACCATGTTCAGATGGCTTTTCAATTTTTCCAAGGATGGAGACTCCACAAGCCGGCTGGGCAACCTGTGCCAGTGCTCAATCACTCTCACAGTGTAAAAGTGGTTTCTGTCCAGAGAGAAGCTCTTGTGTTTCAGTTTGTGTCCATTGCCTCTGGTCCTGTCACTGGGCATTCACTGAAAAGAGCCTGGCTCCATCCTCCTTGCACTCTCTCTTCAGAAATTCCTAAAAACTTTCCCCTAATCCTTCGCTTCTCCAGGTTGAACAGTCACAGCTCTTGCAGCCTTTCCTTCTATAAAATGCTCCAGACCCTTAATCATCTTCGTGGCCTTCCACAAACTCTTTCCATTATGTCCATGTCTCTTTTGTACTGGGGAACTCAGATCAGACCAAGAACTCCATGTGTGACCTCACCAGCGCTGAACAGAGGGGAAGGATCAATACCCTGGACCTGCTGGCAACACTCCTCATACAGCCCAGAATGGCCAATGCCTTCTTTGATGTCAGGCTGTGTTGCTGGCTCATGTCCAGGTTGGTGTCCTCAGGTCTTTCCATGCAAAGCTGCATTCCAAGAACTGAACCCCAGCATTCACTGGTGCCTGGGGCTGTTCCTCCCCTGGTGCAGCACTTACCCAGAGCAGTAACTTAGTAGGATACCACAAGGTGATAGAGGCTGGAAACACTTACATTCTTCCACAAATGAACACAAACTTTTATTAGCATGTGTGTGCGTGTGTGTACATGTAAATGACATTTATAACCTCATCTGCTTAAAATATGTCATGCATGCAGGTGAATGTTCTATACATTAAATAATTTACATTACTCACAGATGCAAGAACATAAAGATGCCTGTGCATAAAGATATTTGTAAAAGACAGTGTAAGAATAGACACATCTCCTCCCAATAAAATTTACTTTAAACTCCTTACCTTCAATGCTATTTGGTCTGACAGCAAAGAGAAATGAACTCCAGAAATATTTTTAACTAAGGCAAAATAAAACTCCATTTTATGAATGCATGATTGACAGTACAAATGCAGAGAGTTGAACTCCACTTGACACAATGGCACCTTGCTTTCACTTTGGTGGCAGGCAGACCTTAACAGCAGACTCCCAGAAGCCTTCCCACCAGCATATCACAGTTTTATCAGGAGTTCAGCTGAGAATAATGGAATCATGGTAATAATTTTTATACAGCACGCAACACGCACTTTCGCATAACCATTGATATAAGCACCCCCTCAGTATCTTGGGTGAGACTGGTCTGTACTTTTTGTTCTCTGTTTGTCATTCATGTAGCAAGATGATATAATTTGCCTGAGGCTAGACCAGAGCTAAACTCAGACTTGCCAGAAAGAGATTCCTATTTCATTGGCCAGTTTCCAAATCACATCCTCAGGCAGCAAACATGAAATTGAATTTTAAGGATGCCTTTTGCTCATGATAAGGCTGTCTCCTTTTTTTGTTTGTTTTCAGGTTTCTGTCTCCTCACTATGGCAAAACACAGAAAGAATAAAAGAATGCCCTTCCTGGGTCATCACATGAAGCCATCTATTTCTATGCCCTATTCCAACTACAGCTAGGACCAAAAAACTGCAAGAAAAGCATAAAAAGGAATGTTTTTAGCACACAGTGATACATATTACTGTGTGTAACCTCTCAGCTTCCAGCACTGTGGCTCTCATTAATCAGAGGTGACACCTTGAGGTTAATGTCTTCTTATTGTATTTGTGTATCTTTACTACTCTCCCTTTGCATTTTTTACATGCCCTTTTCCTCTTTTCATTCTTTTCTTCCTTCCTCCTCACCATTATCATGTTACCAATTCTTTCCTAGACCACTAAATGTGAAATGCCTGCAGCCAGCCCACTCCTGCCTCCTTAATTGTTTCTCTTCAGACAAGGCTCTTTCTTGCACTTCATGCATTGTCTCCCATCTTCTACAATCAAGGGGTGCAATAGCAGCAGCACTTTCTCTAACTTACTTAAAAGAACCTGTCATATTACACCAGTTCTCATTCCTCTTGACAAGCTCTGTTGGGATGGGACAGGTGATGTCAACTATTAGTTTGGAAACGTGGATGTGTGAAAGTTTTAATAGACTTGGGAGCCATTTCAACACCTCTAGTTCAGCCAAATTGATTCCCATATTTCTCAAATTCATCTCTTTCATGACACAGATAGCAGCATGTCCAATACAATCACTATTTTCACCAAAAGAAAAAAAAAAGAGAGTGGGGCAAAAAGACAGTTCTAATAACTTCTAAAAAGCATTTGCCTCCCTTTTTCCTAACAGCCCTGTTCTAACATTAATTTTTCAAGATTCTCTTGGTATTTTTCTAAAAATTCTCCTCAGGCTTAGATTAAATATGCCCTTTTTAACAGAGAAACACAAAATTTATTAGCATTAAATATTTAAAAATCCATTCTTCCATGAAACAGCAGTAACAGCTTTAGTCAGGACTAGACTTTCTGTTGTTTTCCTTTCTTTTATAATTTAAATGCTGATGGAAAAAAATTTAATTCCTAGCAGAACAATACTTACCCCAAAAAGTTGCAAAGCTTCCGTCATGCTCAAACGTCCAGAAGTACATTCCCAAAATGTGTGACCGCACTAAAAGCAAGGTGAATTTCAGCAACAAGCCCAAAATTACCTATTTAAACATAAGTATTTCATTCTGCTCCATTGCACAGACCCACAATACTATTATGCATTAAATGTTCAGCTGATTATCACATACTGCAAAAGGAAGAGATTACTATATGGTCACAATGCCTACAGAAGCAGCACACACCAACCCCCCAGTATTTACCTGTGGGTTTGCCCAATAGAGTGTGTGGGTGTTACCTTACGTCATTCAAAGTAGCACTACTGCAAAAGAAGAGTCATTCTTGCATCAAATGAGGTAATAACCTTGTAAATGGTTATTTTTCGAAAGTTAGAATTAGCTCAAACTTATATATGCATGACTTATTCTTTTATTACTACATTATGACAATATTTGTATTTAAAGTATAGCTATAATCATTACAGTGTAATCATCTAATGTGCAAAAGCTTTCAGGAACAAGGTATTATTTAGACTAAGCCAGCGAAATGTGTCGGTTTTGAGTTTAAAGAAACCCCACAGTTATTGTAGGGCTACATCCTGGATGTTGTTGCAAATTCTGGCTGTGCAGTTGAATAAAGGATAGGAGGACTTATTACATAAAAATAAAAGTTTTGTACCTGAAGATTCCTGTTCACATCATCCAACTGAAAGCCCTAAATCTGATGAACATTTTATTCCCCTTAAACTGAACCTCCTGTAACATAAACCTCCTGTAAATCATGGATCAACACCCAAAGCCCTACCTTGGTTAAATCTAAGGTCAGATCCAGGTCTTTGACAAACCATTAAAAAGGTTGTAGCACAGACTTACAGTAGGATGATTTTCCAGAGGAAACTCGAACTTAAAATTTACCAGACATATCTTCAGAGGAAACTCTCAGCTCTCACTGACTTCATTAGTTGTTGAAGGTTTCATGCACCCTGATTGGTGAATGTATTCAATGTAAAATAAAGTATTTTGCAGAAAGTTTTTTGAAGTGATTGGTGAGATTTATCATCTCACATGGTGAGCCCTCTGTTTAATTTAGCACTATTTTATATTGCCAAAAAAAGCCTGAAAACAACAACCAGAAGTCGGAATTTGCATTTTTTGTACCCAAACAATCTAAGATGACATAAAATAAATCATAATATATTGCCAAAGATTTCAAGCAGTAGTGATGTGTCACACAGAAGTCCTTAAATGTCTTCCTTAAATGAGCTCTGATTCTCTCAAAATTCAGAATGAAACATAATGTCATTATTAAAATTTAAAAAAAATAAAAGAAAGAAAATCCCTTCTGCATATGGAATTTTTATCTGAATGGCTGAAATTTAATCACATATTTACACTGGTTTTTCGAATTGAAAATACTTATTTCTGGCTTGAATCTGATGGTGTTTATGCTCTCATTGGTGGAAGGACAACAAATGCCATGACATTATCTTTTGTGGATGAAGATGAAGATCATTAGCTATTGCTTCAGCTATATGATTTTGTGTAGAAAAAATGCAAAATACTTTGGTCCTAATAATTCCCATTATTTCAGGTAATTAGGACAAGCGTTTCCTTCCAGGTTTTAAAAATCTCAGAATGTCTGCACACCACTATTTCCATAATTAAAATTCCCCAAAACCTTCCTTCAAAAGGACAAAGGTATCTCGGAAAGATAAAAGAACAGAAAGTTACAAGTGAGATTTTTGGCCCTTCATTCTTTCTGGCTGTGTAAGCAGGATGCCATTATTTGCAGTGTGATGAGATCCCACAAACCAGTTTCATACTGCAGCTTTAATGACTGCAAAAACTCACCAGGAGCTGCTGGCAAAGGCAAAACAAAACTGACCAACTCTTCTCCTCAAAGCAGTGGCATCCACACTCTTCCTCCCAATGCCACAAGCATTGATTTTCAGTGCAATTCCAAGACCAGTCAGCGTGCTCTGCAATGTTAATGGAAATTCCAACCTCTTCTACCTGGAGAGAAGCCAGAGGAAATTTGCTCTGGTCCTTGTCTCCCCAGAGTTCATGGCCTCATTTTTTTCCCTCCATTTCTGTGCCTCCTAGAAGATCTTGCTGACACTGCCTCAGGACAGCAGCATTATCCCACCTAAATGTAAAAGAGCTTCGGCAGATCTGGTCTGCAGTGTCTGTATCACTGGAATTTCTCTGTTATGTGACAGAAATGTAATTCAAAAATACAGGCAGAAAACATACACATCATCATGTTTTTAAATTTATTCTTGACTCTTCAGTGAGTTTTTTCATACTGAAATCTCTTGTGTTGCCAAGAGAAAGCATGGACTTCAGCAACATTAGATACAAACTTGCTCTATAATGTTATCCAACATAGCCAATTATCTTCTTTCTGCAGGCATGCCTATTAAACACACACATTAATAATGCTAATTAACTAATTACTGGGCTTGTATGGCTGTGCCATCAGGTCAGCCCCACATATCATATAAGAGTCATTCCGAAGCAGAAGCCATTACCAGCTATACAAATGGAAAGAAATGTCTTTCTGCAAGAAGCTGAGACAAAGCAGTTCTAAGTTACATTAATATCTTGTTTCAGAGTACCAGTGTAAATTTGAAACAAATCCCTTGCTGTGCCTATTTGCTGTGCATTGGTCCAGCACACTGGATAGATTGGGTGAGCACAAATTAGATTACCTCTACAGGAAATCAAGCTGGAAGCCCTGCTTCAGGAGTACACAAACCACCATCCATTCTCTCCTACTGTTTCAAACACATCACAATCACACACATTAGGGGTATATTCAGCCCAGAAGATGAGATTAAATCTAGTTCAAAGAAAAAATATAGATGTAGGGGTCTCTGCTCCTGTCTAATGATCCTATTTCATGGAATTACATGCTGATGTAGACCTTGCCAAACCCTCTGTCCAACAGCCTGGTGAGTCCAAGCCTTACAGATGCAATACTGCTGTAAAAGAGCATCCAGCCAAAGACATGCTCATCCCAGCACTCAGTCTCCAGCAGTGGTCAGTAGAAGATGTTAGGCAGGAGTTTGGGAACAAAGAAAGAAGGCAGGAATTGCTATTCCTTATAAATACTTTCCAATTTGCAGCTCAGTGAAATCTTGAGCCAGAAGCAATATGTTAGCCAGCATAGGAAGAAAAATTGTAGATGTATTATATTAGAAAATTATCTATTTGTTTTTCGTAAGTCCTAAGTATCCATAATAAGCAAAGAGTTGTAGAGGTTACTTAAAAGCTATATGTAAGTTAAAGAACTACAATCAATTTGTTATGAACATTACACCTGCATCATCAGATCCTCTGTATTCTTTCTGTTGGTAACTATTTTACCTCTCTATGACCTTTATGATTTTATAAACCATTAATATATCCTTTGGTCAAGAAATAGGTAGCTGGAATTTTTTCAAGACACTGAGCCACACCACAATAAAGAAAAACGAAACACAGAACTGTGAAATACCTGACCTGACACAGATGCTGTCAGCTCCCAGACACCTCCTGGGTGTGAGAATGAGTTTTCTGCCATCGGTAAAAGCTGTTACACTGCCTGTTTTATATCAGCAATGCAGTTTTTCCTTCTTGATTTCCCAGTCACAAGAGAGATTACAGCATTTCCCAGCTTCAGGTTGAATCCATTATCATTCACAGGGTGATGTTAACCTGCCACATTGAGGTAAAACTCCCAGCTGTATCTGCAGATAGCTTTACTTTTTTTTTTCTGTCCTGATATGAGTTCTAATGTATTGAGTTCATTAGGACTCCCAACCAGAAAGTTCTGATTTAGAGTGATTTTGAAGGAGTTTTTGCCTCAAAGTCAATTTTTTTTTTTTTTTATTTCCTTGGCCTTGATTTTGAAAAAGGTCAGGAAAATGAGAAATATTTCCACACATATCAGGCTGGGATCTGATATATTGTAAAAATAACAGCAACCAACTATGATTAGATCTGTATAAACCTGAAAGTCCTCAATAGTTCTGAGAGCTTTTTGGGCTGTGGGTTTTTTAAATGTTTAGTTATTTTGTTTAATATTTTTCAAGCAAGAAGGTATGTTTCCACAGAAAAATGTTTCTACTGAAGATGAAATCATTGAAGAAAAATTTTTCTGGCATCTTATGTTTAAATTATGAGAAAGTCATCCCTTTAGATAAAGAAAGCCAGCAAAAATAGCTGAAACTGATCCAAAATTACCAAAGAAATAATGATTCTTCCTGGATCTAAAGAAGTCTTTGTCATTTCTAATTCTGAAAACTGCCATGTTAAGATTTTTTGGATCCACAGACATTCTTCTGCTTCATCAGTTTCACCTTAATCTGTAGGCAGATCTAATAAGAAAAAAAATTGTCTCCTGAATACTGTTTTCTCTCTCTCCTTTCACGACACTTCCAAAATTCAAATAAGGCATAAGAGGACTTTGTGAAGACATATTCTGATTTATCTAACACTTATGTAGGTAGTTGCATGACCCTAATGCACTAATGCATCTCACAGCCTCTGAGGGTAATAGAAAAGTGTTAAGTCCGCACGAGAAAGGAGCTGAAAAACAAGGAATAAGGCAGGAGGTAGAAAGAACTCAGCCCAATTCCCACACTTCTAGTTACGTTCATAGCCAAGCAAAATAACATCCATTTTAATCAAAATAAAATATTTTAGGAAGTAGTTAAGCCAATGAAAAAGAACAGACAGTACAGCTCAATTTATAAGGACAACTTCAGAGAGCAAAAGTAATGGGTGCGAGGGCACTCACTGCTCTTTAAAGCTGTGTGATAAGATTCTTGGGTAAAGGGAACAAATAAACCCTCTGAACACAAATAATTGTAAAGTCATTCAGAAAAATTAATGGAGGGGAAAGTTAGGTCCTCCATGCAAGGATGTCAAGGAATAAGTGCATGCAGGCAACGTTACCTTGAAGAAAATCTGATTTTCAATATTTGCATATTGTGATAAAAAACTCAAGTACCACAAAGTTCATATGCAAGGCAAGAGGAAATTTTCATAATATCAAACAATTTATTTAGTCTGATATAATGCGGTTATTTATTTATCATCTATAATCTAGCATTTAAACAACTTCCCTATTAAAAAAAAAAAAAAAAATAGCTGAAGGCCTGAAAAGCTGTTCTGCCTTGAAAAGACACACACAGAGAAAAGAGTCTCCAGAGAGTGCTGGGAGTGAAATCAGCTTCGCAGATCCAGCCACAAGGATAGATTGATGCTTCTGGAAGATAATTTTTCTGCAACAAATGATATGTCCCTCATTAGCACTGGTACAGGGCCTGCTGCCCTGGAACTGAGCCATAAGGAAAGGACACGAGCCTTTCAAGAGCTGTAACAGGAAACCTGATCAGCCTATTGGACATTATGAGTGGAGTCCCCTCTACTCATATTGACATTTAGCAAAGCTATCCAGGAGATGCCAAATCATTCTTTGTGGATTTTTATAAATACAGATTACGGTCTGGTTCTTACTGACACTTATTTCACTCACTGTTATTACTAACTAAGTAAATTGTTGGACATTTTCTTCCAAGTATTACCAAACTTCAATGAAAATATTCCTTCTACTTTTAGCTAGAGACAGGCTGTATCTCTTGATCTGGGAACATTCAGAGGCAATCCATCTGGCAATGCACTTTCAACTACCTTTTATTCATAGCTTTAGTTCAGGCAGACAAAATGAAAACCAATCCAGTATACTGCTTGGTGAAGAAGTAATAATGGATTCCCAAATGACAAGAGGGATTCAGAGACTTCAAACCCTAACACCTTATACATTACTCATTACAAGATATAGTGCTCCTGGAAATGTACTATTTGCAGCTGTCTCCTTCTACTGATTAGTTTTAAACAACATAATAATCCTACTAAGAACTGTAAGGTTCTGTTACTGCACAGAAATACAATTGTTAAGTGTGTGATTAAATTACAAAAATATTGTGCAAGTATAAATCTCTAACTTTCCATAGCCGTGACCATAACCAAGGAAATGGCCTGAAGCTGAGTCAGGGGAGGTTTAGGTTGTATATAAGGTAAAGATTCTTCACCCAGTGAGTGAAGAGGCTCCCCAGGGAAGTGGTCACAGCACCAAGGATGACAGAGTTCAAGAAGTGTTTGGACAATGTTCTCAGGCACATGGTGTGACTCAGGATGTCCTGCACAGGGCTGAGTTGGACTAGATGATCCTGATGGATCTCTTCTTACTCAGCATGTTCTGTGATTCTATGATAATTACCACCATGAGGGCTGAAACCTGCCTGTGAGGTGGTAAAATTAAAAGAGAATTCTTCAGAAAATAAATTCCTTGGGGAGCATATTATAATCAGTCCTTTACAGGAAAAATAAACCCCCATTGCTGCACCTTAATCATTCTACATCATTCTTAAACCTGTACAATTGCAAAGGTGAACCTGTCTAATTCAACACATGCCATATTTCACTCAGGATATTTCCAATTCAGCACACAAAATACTAGCTAGGCTAAGAATATTTTAGAAAAAAAAAAAAAAGTATATATGGTAAAATGCCATATTTTTTAGGATTGAAAGCAGACCCAGTGGCCAATTTGGACACCTTAGTCAAGCAAAACCTCCAGTGGCTTTCAGTGTTGTTTTGCTTCATAGAGACAAAATAGTCTGATCCTAATGCGTGCTGAGCACATCTGCTAAGGTGCTGAGCACAGCCAATTACAGTCAGCTCGCCTGCCAAAGTCACTCTCACTGCTGATAGAAAAAAGGTTGGCTGAGGCCATGGGTATGCCTACTTCCAGTTCAGCTGGGGAATACTTGAATATATTACTATACCACAGATACAACAAGTTGTTTTAGCGTAGCAGCTTTTGCTACGTAACACACAGCTCCACATGGCAGCTGTATTTGTCCAGAAGATTAGCATTAGTTCTTCACACCTTCATTTTGTAATCAATTATCACATCTTATTTTTAGGATTTAGTCTCTGGATTTATATGTTTTCAAAGTGTAAGCTTTGAAATAGCAATGATCTCATTACCACCTAAATTACATGATCAGATTCTCCTCCATGTTCTTGTTTCCTTACCAAAAGCTGTGATATATCTTGCAGCTGCACTGCTTGCTGGGGATTGAGTTTGTTGGTTGGCTTGGGTTAGTTTTTTTTCTCTTCCTAAAGGCACTGTTACTTTGGAAAAGCACGACATAAAAGGCAAACAGTTTTGAATACAGTTTTAACAGTGCATGGCATGCATCTGGTTCTAGTTAAACTGCTTAGACATGAGTGTTTGTGTAGTGTCTCTTCAGGCAGCACCAATACTCTGACAGATGGGAAGTCTGACACATATGGCTGTGAGTAAAAACTCAGCTATGCCAAGAGGAGGGAAGGAAGAAGTGAGGGGGGAGTGAACTGAAATGCAACTTGTCAGCTCTGGAAGGCAAGTGATATCTTTTCCCATATCAAATTAATTGCTTCATTATGAGGAATCTCTGATGAATTGATTACAGCTTATACCCTAGGGTATCCATTTATATTTACATGATTTGATGCACATTATTAAAACTACCTGCTGGCTTTTAACAGCAGTGTTTCATTTTAATACAAACAATTAAACACTGTTGTTTAATGAACAAAAAAATCCTTTTTTATAAACTCAAAGAAATTTTATAGCCTAATTTTAATAATAAAACAGGACTCATTTCTCTGTGTCCTCAGAGATCACAGCAATGCTCAAAGTATGTTGTTGGAGGACAACTGTCCCTGCTAATAGTTTCTTCCTCGCTGTGTCATCAGCACAACTCCCAGATGTCTGATGTTAATCTACCATGATGTACCTCAGAGAGACATTAACAACATCAGTACCTCCTCAGTAGATTAGCACCTTCGAAGCACTGCCATCATTTAATATACCTAAGTCACTTGGTATCACAGATAGCAGTAAATTTAACTTCCTCGAGAAGTAAAAGCAGTATATTTTTTTTTTTGTTTGTTTATTGACACTTGTCACACAGCACAGAGCAGGGATTAGGGCAAATATTAGATATGGTACATTTCTAAGGGTTTAAAGAACACTTTTTTTACTTTCAAATGATTTAAAAATCTGATCTCATAAACTCTCTGCATGGAAGAAAGGAAAAACATTCTAGATACTCACAAAAAAATCAATAATTGTAAGGCAAACATATAAAATGATATTGCAGACCCTAGATTAGGACTGTGAGTCAATATTACTGATTTCCTGTGTTCTGTTTTCCAGTTGATGGTTTGAAGGATCTGGAGGCCAGCCTATGAAAAAAATTGTAACTAATCCATGAAAGGAGACAAAGAAAAGCTGGTTAATTTACATTACTCAGCAATGTGGCCACATGACAAGTCTAGAAGAGGCCTCACCTTCCTTGAAAATGGTAGAACATAGGAGACTGAAACCAAAAAGGTTGATTTCATGTTATGAAACCTAACAGTAGCTCCTTGTTATAAAAAAAACTTGCAGGAAATATGTGCTTATCTACACAATTAATTGTCCTGTGTGTTTAAACAAGTGATGTGCCCAAACCTAGCAACCTACACGTTCTGATCACTGCTTACATAATGATCTAGTGCTTGTGCTGACATTCGAAACACACCATCAGAGAAGTGCAGTAAATAAACTGGATAAAAAACTGGTTGGGTGGCCAGGCCCGGAGAATGTTGATCTGCTGGAAGGCAGAAGGGCTCTGCACAGGGATCTGGACAGGCTGGAACAATGGGATGAGACCAAAAGCCTGACATTCAACAAGGCCAAGTGACACATCTTTCTCTTAGGTCTCAACAACTGCAGCTCTAGAGGCTGGGGGCAGAGTGGTTGGGAAGATGCCTGGTAGAAAAGGACCTGAGGATGCTGGTCACCAGTGGCTAAACATAATCCAGCCTGTGCCCAGGTGGCCAAGAATGCCAATGACAGCCCGGCTTGTATCAGGAATAATGTGGCCAGCAGGACCAGGGCAGTGATTTTCCCTGTACTCGGCACTGGTGAGGCCACATCTCAATTTCTGTGTCCAGTTCTGGGCCCCTCAATACAAGGACAGTGAGATGCTGAAGTATGTCCAGAGAACGGCAGTGGAGCTGCTGAAAGGTCTGAAGTACAAGTTTTTGGAGGAGCAGCTGAGGGAGCTGGGGTTGTTTAATCTGGAGAAAAGAAGGGTCAGGGGAGACCTTATCACTCTCTGCAACTGCCTGAAAGGAGCTTCTAGTAAAATGGGGGCCAGTTTCATTTCCCAGATAACAGGTGATAGGACAAGAAGAAATGGCCTCAAGTTGTGCCAGGGAAGGTTTAGATTGGATATTGAGTTTCTTCACCACAAGGGTTATCAAGCACTGGAACAGGCTGCCCAGGGAAGCAGTGGAGTCACCACCACTTTTGAAGTGTTCAAAAAACCTATGGATATGATACTAATGGACATGGTATAATGGTGAATATGATGCTGGTGATATGTTGATGGTTGGACTTGATGATCCTAAAGGCCTTTTCCAACCTAAATGACTCTATGATTGTATGACAAATCCTGTCATAGAGTTTGTGGTAAGCAATTACCATTTATTAGTCAAATCTCAGGTCAGTTGCAAGTGCTGGAGATTAACTTGTTATTTAGGTTAATATTTCTCTCACTTTTTCAAATTTAGGTTCACAGAACACAGTATATGTACTTTGAAGCATTCTGGCTCATATAATTAACTCTGGATATATTAATATACAGTAATCACTGGTATAAACCACAACAAAATTGGTTTATTGAATTGTAACTGCAAGTGTTAAAATGCAAGTATGGTCAGCAAGAGAAAGTACAATTATTAAATTATTAGATGATTGTGTGTAGATGATATTACTACTCTCTGGAGAAGACACTACTATATCTCTGGTACTAAACTTGATTTTTCTATAAACTCCCTTTTTTCAGAGAAAGAGTCTTTTGGTTTTTTTCCATCGTGCTTTCATTATCGTCCATAAAAACAGCCAAAAAGCAGTTACTAGAGTTAATAGAACTGACCTGCATATTTTTCAAGACTCTACTGCAAATCATACAGGACAAAATATTGGAAGAAGGATATTTGCCATGGTACTGGAAGTAGAGGTAGTCTAGAGTTAGGATTTATAGGGAACAGAAGCACAACTGCCTATCTGACACAAACAAGCATCCAAGATTTCCAAAGGAAGCCAGGGATGGCTAAATTATACATTCAACTGGTCAAACCCAGTCAATGCAGGAGGGGGAAAAGCAGCCCCTACACGTTTTGTAGGTAATAAAAGCACTGTAATCTAGGGACAAATCAATACAAGTTTTCAGGAAGTCTGCTTTCCCTTTTCCCAGTGATTGCCATGGCACTAACATGATACAGTTTCTGTCTAGTTCTGCTTTCTGTTGTGATGCTCTGGTTGGACAAATGAAACAAATAACAGCTTGGAAGTACCTGAATTCTTTCTCTTTGTGAGCTTTTCACTGTAGAACAAATTCAGAATGCATATTAATATGCAGTGTTGCTATCAGATTCTACATATCAAACCTCATGTAGTTACCATCATTCACGACTGAGACAAAACCAGTCAGGATGAGCACAATTTGTAATCTCTGTAAAGTAAATCTTGAGAACAAATATAGTTTAATATAAAAACCCCTTCTCTCCTATAGCACATCAGAAGTTTATATTTTTTATGCCAGATAATTAACTTCTTTGTGAAACATTTAATTATTCTAAAAATAGATACAGTGACATGATTAATCAGTGCACATTAAATATAAATAATCTCTTTATAAAGGAGTACTCTCAAATCTAGATATAATGAGTTAGTAGTTACAACTACATAAAATTAATATAGCCTGAAACAATATACATTATCAGTTATACACTATAGCAATGTGCATTTAAATTCCTTTGACCTATTTAACGTGGGTGGGTGTCTTGTTTGTGCACATGTGACTCCAGTTCTGCTTCTTTACCAAAGCATTGTTACTTTTTATAGGTTTCATTCAAGCTTTTCTAATTCTGCAGCTAATGGAAAACAGGTTCATTTTGAAAGAATCTGGAACATGTTTGCTGTCATTGAGGCTAACTAGGAAGTATTAAAACTTTTGCAGACCATGCCTTTCAGCCCAGACTTCTGGATTTTGGAAAACTCCTGATCTACTCTGTTGTAACACATGCAATATACAAAGTTTCTTTAAGAGCAATGAAAAAACAGAGTTTTACAGCTCACTGAGCATATTACCTCTCTTTGTCTATGTTGAACCATCCAGCTGTTTACCTAGATTATCCATTTCAACTATCAGTCGGGGAGATAGGACTAGTTCAAGACTAATATTTTTATATCAAAACCATTCATGAGGAACAAAAGAATTATCTGGATCCCATCTACTAACACAGCAAATGTAAGCAGAAAAACAACACCATTCACGTGCCTAAAAAGCCTCTATTGCTAAATGGTGACTGTAGAGCTGACTTTCATACATCTCCTCCCCACACACTCTTCTACTGTATTGATTCTGGTTTTGTGCATAAGAACACATTGCACATATAATGTGTGCACTAAACCCAAGCCCAAGGTTAAAAGGATTTTTACTTTTAGCTATTGCCCATGCCAAAAAATAATCAGGATCTTTTTCTAAAACCAATGCAACAAGTAAAAAATTCAAAAGGCTTTAAAAAGGTGACTTTGATCACCTACAGCATCATGTTAGCTGCCTTCATCCCAGCAGAGGACTGCTTTTACATATGTTACGGATTCTAATTTTAAATACATAGGATATTTTTATTCTACTGCTTCTCATAGTTAATTCTTCAATCCAGTAGAATTATTTGTTACTTAGACTGAACATTGAATTTTTTTAACTAGCAAGACACCTTTTCTTATCCTTAAATATTTATCTGCCTTCCTTGAGATTTAATCTAATGTTGGTGTGGACATCTGATTCGCCAGAACATATTTAATTCATCTAATCCTTCTTGTAAACCAGTCTCCCAGGTCTCCCTAATCTAATTATAATTAGCCAATTATTTTAATTGGGTGGATATCTTGATGTCATGTGAGGGGCCATATTTTAATTTTTTTTTAAAGCGAAAACAGTGCTTATGTAAGTCATCACTGATTCCTGGAGTCTGACAGCTTCTAACATTTGATACAAGAACTATACATAGAACAATTTCAGATGTAAAAATATTCTTGTGAATGCGGTCTAGGAATTTATTTCAGGTGTGAATCTACAAATTCACATCTGCTGTCAAATACACTGCTGTTACCTACCTGCCAGCAATTGTTTCCAGACTGTCACCCAACCTAATGCAAAATTGTTTCAGCCACACTTCAAAAAATTACATGGGAGTGAAATGTTTTCTAATTTTCTCTAAGACATCAAGGACATACTGCTGCAGTTTGGGGTTGTTTTTCATGAGTACTGGAGCTCTATTTTGCTCTCTATACATTCATTAAGAGAATTAAAAAATGCATTTCCAGTACAATATTGTCAAAACTAGATTAGATGGAACAAACTTCAAGACTGTGTTTTTGTTGGTGGTGTTGGTTTGTGTCTGTTTATTTTTCCTAAGGTCCTTAAGTGACAAAGAACATTTTACATTCTCATAGGTCTGGAGATAAACCTTAAGTAATATCTGTACAATATATCACACAGGCTAATACAAGTTCTATTGTTCTCTGGCATCCTACCTTATTAAACTTTTATTGCTTCCAACACATACAGAAAAATTCTGAAAACCAGTGAAAAGACACTTTTTAACATTATTGCCTTAGACCTTACTGACCAGAAATCCTTGCACTATTTTAAGAGACAAGTGTATTTCTTTTCATTTGATGATAAAAAGGTTACCATGATGAATAAACAGAAAGAAGGAATTTTAATTATGTAAGCTATGATTAAAAAGGCTATCACATGATTAACAGCAACAGAAGAATGTTCAACACTTGTACTTTTCATTTCAATACTGTGATATTTTCGTGGTTTAGGAATGGTACACCCCAACTCATTGCACCCACCGACTCTCTCCAAAAGCACATTTCTCTTTTTCTTGCTCTTCTGTTTTCCCCTCCCCCTTCCCACTGCAGGAGGCTGGAGAGGAAAACTGAAGGCTAAAAAAGACAAAGATCACAGGTTAAGATAAGAACAACTTACTGAAAACAGCAGTGAAATAAGAAAACAAACAGTAACAGCAACAATACTGATGGCAGAGGGTATAAGAAAATTCTAACAGGAAAAAACCCCAAACAACAACAGACAGACTCGATGGCTCCCTTTGCCAGGTTTTGTCAACCAAAAGGAACCCCTTCTCACTGGAAGAGAGTTCCTTCCCCTGCCTCTGACAATGGCATGAGCTGGTATCAGATAACTTCCGTGTCCTAGCCATGCCTCCTCCTGGCTACTGCAAAAATCAACCCTGTCCTGGCCGGAAACAGGACAGACATTAATGAATATAATACTATAGCAACGTAGTTTGAGAGATAAGTGATTAAAACCACAGTCTACTTCAAGGTGAGGGAAAAGATACCTTGACATTAAAATGGGAAGGAAGCAGATTTGCTTTTTATAGCCACCCATAAGCAATGTACTAAATCTCTACATTTTTGAAAATACTATTTCCCGAAATAAGAACTATGTAATTTTTCCAAATAATTACTCTCCTAGCAGTTTTAATGTCCTCTGCCTATAAGCAATAACATATATCACATCCTTCTACATAATTTCCTAGGAAAGAATAGGCATTTTGAAGATATACTTCCAAAGGAAAAAAACTGTGAAAGTTTTCTTACTAATTTAGGACACAAAGCCACAAAGAGCCAGAGGTAACTTGTTGGCTTAGGCAAACTCCTAGGATAATATGCACATATCATCTTAGGTTACTGCAGGGCCTTCTTTCTTCTTTGATTCCCTTTATTTTACTACTAAGAGTAAAGAATAATTTTGATCAAGAGAATGCACTGTAACCTGTGTTTGGTGCAGTGATGAAATTACAACCTTGACTCACACAATTTTCTAGATGTCATCTTGGGTAGCAAAATAATGATTAACGATAGCTACAGATGCTCCAACTATACAATAAAATGTTGTGCACACTGTGGAAATCAAAGCCACCATAAATACCAAAGCTTGTCTCCCTACAAACCCTTGTATACAATTTTCAAATTCACTGCTTAGGGAAACAGAGCAAAATGCAGCTTAACTTCAAAAAATCCCACAAACCTTTACATACTTTGGAAAAGTAGTGTGATAAGAAGGAAGTCTCCATCATTCCTCATTTTCTCTTCCTTCTTTCTCCTTCTCTTCCTCCTCTGTGGAAGACATGCCACTCAGATGTGAGCACCGGAGAAGCCACTGCAATGAGTTATTGCAAACATGTAAACACAGTTCAACAAGTTCTTTGGTGCACAAAAATCTTGAGTTACCACTTACAGAGAGGTCACCAGTGATGATAAATCCATTAAGATTACTAAAAATATGAAGTTAAAACCACAGTATCATGATGTTTAGGCTTTTAGGGTGGGGTTTATTTGAAGGAGGGATTTAAACATTTCCACGTAATGATGTAGCAGATAAAGTCAAGATGGTTAAACTCTTTTAGTTGCAAGTCTAAAAGCCAACTAAAATGGACTCGGTAAGGCCGGATTTTATTCTTTATTTAGGATTGAAAAAGGACATTGTAGCTGAATTTCAAGTATACAGTAACATACACAGCAGAATTTATGAAATATGGTGTCTGTAGAACTGTTAGCCTGGAAGAAATTTACAGGATAGGTGAAAGTTTTAATGCAGGACAATTTCCATTCCAAAGTATGCAAAGTATGTTCTAAGTCCTTCAGAATACACACTGCAATTCTTCACAGTTTAAGGCTGGGTAAGTCTCTCACCTAGAAATAATTTATGAATTCACAATCAAACAGAATTTCCATTTTCTCTAACATCTAACTCTCTAATGAGATGTTGCATTTCTCATATTATAGTGGAATCTCAAAACCAACACTGATGCCTTGAAAATGGTTTGGTTTATCTATCAATAAACGATCAATATCTATGTATCTATTATCTATCAATACCACCACTAGCAAGACCAATCCCACTTGATCTAAGATAAATGCTTATTAAATAACTATTTAATTCTAGATGCAAAGATCAGAGACTTATAATATACTTTTCTTTGGGCCGACCATAAGCAGTTTCATACCATAAGACTTTGCTGCATAAATAGCAGTTTCCTAAGCACTGTAAGATCAGATACATCTGGTCATTCAATTTTCTGTTTTCAGACTGTTTTAAGGAAGAATGTCCTGCAATGCAGAGATACACAAACCTCTGGAGAATGACCTCTGATATACTAAAATTAGTAGCTGTACTGGTGAGATGAAGCTGAATGTTCCTAGACAATATACAGACTATAATGATACCCTGTATATAAAAATATAAATAAAAGAAACACAACGTCAATTTTAGCTACCGATGTACAAACAGTGAAAAACAAAAACCACACGGAATATAATTACAAAATGAGAGCCAGCTCACTGAATTCATGCTGGTTACTCTTCTGCTTGAAAAACCATCTACAGCCAAAGAGAGAGAGGAGCTTGAGATCACAATTACTCATGAAAATTATACACAATCAAAATAAGCAGCAGCTAGTTGTTGTTCAGCCACCATATAAGAAAAAAAAGACATTAGCAAACATATTAAAAATACATTAACACGAATGTACAAAGCTGAACAATAGCAGAACAATTATAATGTTGAAGTTTTATATTGCTTCACAGAAATGTTCCCAGGAAATTAATTCTGAGGCTTAGTCTTGGTAACTTTTGTATGTCAGCTGTGCACTGCTAATTAGGAGAAGACAATAACAAATAGAAGTTTTAAATTGCTGGTATTCAAAATTCCAGATAATTTCAACAAAAAGTTTACAAACCATTCCATAAACAGTTTACTAAATAAATAATTTTCCAACTGGACAATAGTGCCAGTAAGAAAGCTTCAGTGACATCAAAGAAGAGTACATATGAATTTATATTTCTATAGTCTAAATACAGCATATGTTCAATTATGTTACATACTATGACCTAAGGGCCTTCAAAGTTCAATATTTAAGGATAAATCTGGCTCTTAAAAGAGTTAAAATTGAATTTAAGATCATACCATGAATATATTTCTCCTTATTCTTCATTTTGACAACCAATAAAAATTGCAAGTTCAAAATAAATAAAACTAGTTCACAAACAACCATTTCATATTTGACAGTCACCACATGAGAAACAATGCTCCAAAAATAACAAAGAGCAGTTTCAGAATCATCCAGGACTAATTTGTACCAATTTGTGCATCTTGAAGTTGTGTGCAGACTTGAGCTTTCTTCAATAGGACAAGAGTATCTGAGCTTTAGTCAGTTTGAGAAAACAAATGCAGTTAAGTCTGGTAGAATAATGAAGTGGATGAAACTGAGACACACAGAGAGCAGAAAAAAAAATATATTCTATTAAACACTTCACTGTTCTTAGCTACCTATAATAAAGGGGAAAATAAAAGTAATAGAAGAAATAGCAATATTTTGTCATAATCCAGTGAACTCACAGTTCAGTCTACAAATACAAAATAATACAATAAAGAAAATTTAGAAAAAATATCTATATAGACATTTAGAAAATTATAAATACCATTCCAATATTATCTAGATTAATATTTAATTCCTTTTTGTGTATCTTTTCCTAAATACAATATAAAAAGCAGTCTTAATTTTTTTCTATTAAAACTAATGAGATCAAACATAAAAAAATAACCAACTAGTTTTCTAGTTTCTGTTTAACTCTTTACATTTAGTTATTCATAAGATGCCCTTTTCCACACACATGCTGGGTTTTTTATTCAGTCAGCACATTCACACTGATGAAGTCCTTTTTATGTCCTCGAATATTGTAGCAGTAAGCAGCTGCAAAAACTAGCCATTTCCTTAAATGTATTATACAATATTTATGTATTTCTTCTATATTATGTCTCATTGCTTAAACATACTGATTTTCATACATTCTTTTATGCTTTTGTTAGCCCTGTAGCCAAATAAGCTAATAAGAGAGAAGTGTCTTACGATTACGGAGAAAAGTAAAACCAGAAAATTCCTTTTGGACAAGTGTCACGTTTTAGTCATTGTACCCTCCAATTTGATAGTCCTGCTGGTTAAGCCCCCTCGCTGCTACTCACTTCCCCTCCCCTTACAGCTGGAAGAACAAAAGGCAAAGATCATGGGTTGAGATAAGAACAATTTACTGGAAACAGCAATGAGATAAGAAAACGAACAGTCACAACACTAATAATGAAAGGTGTAAGACAAAGAAATTATTTACACTGAAAGTCCACAATAAAATACAGACCAGCTCTTCCTCAGCACACCAACCTTTTTCCCAACCAGAAAGGAACACTCTCCTTCTTGGAAGCAGGAGAGAGAGCCCGTTTTCCCCAGCCCTGGCAATAGCATAAGGTGGTATTGAACAACACGGTATCTTGGCCACATCTCCCCCCACAGCTCTGGGCAGAACCAAGACAAAAAGGCTTCTAAGTAGAATCAAGACCATAGTTAAAAAATTGAAGAACTGATCAGAAACAAGAATTACTGTGGAAGACATTTGAGAATATCAGAGTACAGCAGAAGTTTGTTGTACTATCTGTTCCATTCATCAAAGCAGTAGAAAGTAACAAACCTGATTAGAATGAAAAAGTGGCATATTTGGCATTGATGAGAGAAGTATAAGAAAACAAAGGCTCCAAAACAAAGCCAGAAGATAAATTCTGACTTTCATTTTTTATCACAAGCATGTGAGGATTTGCTGCAGGTAACTTGCCTGATAAGGGTTAATTACCTCTCTGTATTTACATAAATGTGTTTCTGGGCAGATTTAGTAGTGCTTATACAGCACCACCAGCTGAATCCGCTTGCACAGAGACATGAAGAAATCATGACTAATCAAACCCCTGAAGCACACGAGGCCTTCCTGCACCTACTGTTTGTTTCCTGGGCTGATTTACAATGAAATCTTATGAACCATTACTAATGCAGAAAAAAGACAACACTCGTCTTTACCGACAACTATCATCTGTTTAAGTGCGCACCAATATTCTCCCTAAACTTTCTTATTTTATGCAAGTCACAGAGTTTCAGAAATGTTGTTTTCTTTGGAAGGGGTAACACAAAGCACCCCTCTAATATCTGTGTGTGGGCTGCAGGTTAGATGGCTGTACAGGATATAATAAATTATGTTCAAGCTTACAGTGTGAGATTTTTCACGTTTCATATTTATTCAATTACCTCTTAAAGTTGTACTGGATACTGCTGCAAAAAACTGGTATCAGAACAGATTTGGACCTCTTTACATGGTGCATGAAAAGGAAGATGTTATCACACAGAAACAAGCTATCAAAATTAAATACTTGAACAGAAATACATTAGCAATAATTCAAACTGTAGTACTGAGAATTAAGAAGAGTTTTACTTGTTTTGGTGATAATTTATTTTAAAAAATAATCTCTCAAATTTTCTAAGAAAGCTAAATGTATCACCAAGGAGAACTAAGTGGATAACGACAGTGGTTTTATGACAGATATACCAATGAACCCAAAAAGCAAGTGAAAGATGGTTTCCTTAAATACACCTTGAACAGGGTGCCCTCTGGAATCCTCTTTGCTTAGCATTAGAAAATCTACTCCAAACAAATATTTGAGACAATAATCTATTCGCATGCCTTTTCATTTGATTAAGACTAAAATTAAGGCCTTGGCACACATAAGATAACTCAATTTTTTTTTCCTAGTACTTCTCATTCTGCTATAGAAGCTATCCATCTGACATCCATTTCCCAAACATAGCATAAGTTCTACAGGAACAGAAAAAGAGAAACTGTGAAGAAAGCCTCCCTTTGGAGGATTCCTCCCTAGGAAGGTTTAGGGTTTTGTGAAAACACATACCTGTCGACTATTTGACTATTATAAGTTTTATAAATAGTACTTCAAGATAAGAAAAGAGAGAAGAGAGAAATAATATTCTCCAAGGGAAGGAAACAGGAGTAGGAATTGCAGAGTTAAATATAAGCCACAGTCTAAGAGCACTGGGGCAATCCAATGGAAGCAAATGGGAGGCTTGTACAGAATTATACAGAGCAGGGACAAAGTCAAATATATTTGACCAGGCTGAGCAGAGAGAGGAGCATATGGCCTGCTTTAACATTAGCTGGGACTAAGAGAGTAAGATACGGACTTCCAGGTCCTGTGTCAAAGCTCACAACTTTTGAAAGGAATCGGCTCCTTAAACTTTTTTTTTCTTTTTGCAAATATAGAGTATATTTGCAAAATAAAGAAGTAAACAAGGGAGAGATACCAAAATACCAAAATTAATTAAATAATGTACAAGGGAAATGTACAAGTCTGGGATGGATGACAGAGGAATTTTTTTAACTCCCATAGTGTTATTTAAGTCTTCCTTGGTAATTTCTTTTCCATACTTCTCCAATTAAACAACATAAAGATTAATTTCTGAAGACTGAGCAGTACATACCAGAGCATTTTTCTGCTCTCACATTTGTTTGCTCAATATTGGAATGAATCCCACATTAGGACATCTTTATCTCAATCAGACTTGTAGCTGTTGAAGAAGGTATACGAAATGTAATCTGGGTGTCTGGATTCTAACTACATGCCCAGATGTAATTATGATTATAACTACACGCTTTCAAAAATAGCAAGTAAAATTGCATTTTAAATTATTTTTCTCTTCTGAAAAGGTATTTTGAGAGATAATTTATTATTAAGATGTGGAGCAGGTGATATCATCAAAATTTAACCATCTAAAACTTAATCTTCAATGGAGTTCCCTGAGAATTAAACTACAGTAACAAGTAATTCAAATTCCAGACATTCATTTATTCTATATTTCTTTGATCCAAGGATTAAACAATTTCACTACAGAGGGTCCTCTTACTTTCAGGATCCCTACTGATATGCTGTGAACTCCTGATGCGTTATTAGTGTTCTTCAACTGCATATTTATGTAATATCATAATTTGTTTCATCCAAGTACTGTAATAAAATTTGATTACTACACCAGTTATGGAATTCAGACAAGCACCCGCAGTTTTAGCAGGAAACCACTTCTGAAAAAATTCAAATTCAACTTTTCCATCTTTCTCCATTCTTCACTTTTATCTTCAACCAAGCTAGAATTGCCTTTAGAATTTCTAGTCACCTTCTTGCATACTTTTATATATTTTCCAATATATGTTTTCTAGCTTCCTCCTTTCCTGTATAACCTTATTATTCATCCAGGTTTTTCATGGTTTTGTTTCTTTGTAGTGTCATTTCTGTCAGTCTTTAAAAATTTCATCACCTTTTTGTTTCATAACATAAATGGCTTAATATTTCTTTCTTTTTAAGTTTCTTTTTACAATGTATTTTACTTTCTTTTTTTTTCTCTAGCAATTATCTGTTCTTTCCTCAAACTACTCCAGCCATATAACGTTCCAATTTACAAGCAAATAAAGTTGAGAATTCTTGTTTCTTCCAAATTACTGTCTGGCAAAAAGAAACAAGTTGTTCTTTCCTGTGGCTTGATGTGAAATTTTGCCAAAATGGATGAGCATAATTCCAAATTTGTAGCGGAATAAAACCGAGTATCTACAACTATCAGTAATTAAGGAGGAAAAAGAAAACAAATGTGATTTAAAATAATCCCAATATTCATCTGCATGCAGGGATCATTAAACCACCATTCAAATCCCATTCAACAATTTTCATTTTGTGACAGGCTGTACTGAAAAGACACTCTGCTTATTAATATTTCACTTATTTTGCAGGCAAACTGCTTCTGATCACAGGTAAGACCAGACTACTAATCACACCATGCAACCAAATCTGTTGGGTTCAAATTGAAGTTTCTCCCATTTCCCTCAATTATTCTCCTACCTACAGGACAAGAAAGAGAATGTTTATCTCTAATATTTTTCTTCTAACTCATTTACAACATATGCCACCAGTCAAAAATGCTGAACATTCTCCATTTACTACACTTTAATTTTGGGGTCTTAGTGGATTTTATAGATAGAAGTCTATTGGAAACAAGTAGAATAGAATAGAATAGAATAGAATAGAATAGAATAGAATAGAATAGAATAGAAATAATATGATCTATTATAATATATTACAATATAATACAATATATTATAATATATAAATCTAATGTCTGTTATGCAGATACTCTGCTCACACATATATAATTCCATACCTAGTAATTTTCTCTTGAACCATGAAACTCAGGAAAAAGAAAAGAAATCTTCTACATCCTTAATTGTCCTTTTCCACTTTCACTTTGCTCTCACAATTTTTTACCTAACACTACAATGTCTTTACAGTATGGATCTTTCCACTATCTTTTGATTTTTATTACAAGCTACTCCCTACTTCCTTTCTCTTTTGCTTCAAAAGCTAGGCTAGAACGTCTGCCATATAACCATGGAAATTGGTAGAAATTTAAGACACTTGGCAAATCAAGACAATCCTTCACTGGGTCAGGAATCCAAATATGAGGAATAAGATTGAGCAGAAGCTTCCTCTGTTTCTCAGAGATTACTTGCTTTCCTCACTGTACAAGCTCTCTATCAAGGTCAGTTCCTAATTCTTGGAAAATTTCTTTTTTTTTTTAACTTAATATATATTTCAATTGCTCTTAATTGTTCTGACCTTTTGGAAATTCCTTAGGTCCAAGTGAATCCAATTTTTTTTTCTCCTCTAACATGCCCAAGACATCTTAAAAGCTGACAAAACCTGTATTTTTTAAAATGTTTCTCAAAACATTATGTAAAATCTCAGCTTATTATTTTCCATTTCCAGATATCAACAATATGGTCAACACATAACAGGAAGCGAGGCACGAAATCTCCTCGCGATTTTTTCTTTCCTCTCAAAGTCTTGCAGAAACATTTTCAACTCTTTCTACTAAAATTGTTTTTCTACCGTGTACACAGAGATTACAGCAGTTTTCCTTTCAATTTTTTTTAATGAACATGGGGAATATGTGAGCGATGTAGTTTGCATCCCTTGCTCTGCATTTCTTCCCTTCTTTTTATTATTCCAAGTGTGTCACTCATAAAATGAATTGATCTAGTTTTTCATCTGTCTATCCATCTACCTATCCATCCACCTACCCTTGACTTAGAGGGATGTGATTTTGCCTCTAAGCAATACAATTAAATGTAAAAGTTATTGATGTACTATATATGCTACTAGAAGCTATTTGTCTTCACTACTAACAGAATACATATAAGATATTACCTCCATGAGCTGTTCACTTTTTTATTAAGTCTAAGGACTACAAATACATGTCCCAAAGTAATAATATGAATAATATACCTTGTATACTTACAGCTTATGGAAAACGTTACATTTAAAAATTACTTAGACTGACACCGCCTTTAGGATTTAGAAAATACAGGCCAAACAATTCCATAATTGATCATAAATTATCTCCAATTTTACATTCAAAGAAACATCGTAGTATTGAGTTTAGACCTATATGTTCCGGGNAAAACAACACATACAGGCTGTGAGAAAATGCTACTGTCTCACAACTGTGGAGAAAAAAATAAAAAAAAAAAAAAGAAGCAAAAGAAAAAAAAAAAGAGGAAAAAATTATTTATAATGACTGAGATTAAAAAAAATCCGGACTAAGTAGGAATGCATACTTCTAAATGAAGAAAAACACTGTTTTAAAACTCTCTTTAAAACTGGCAGTCTGCTTAACTCTGATCTAGACTAAAAATATATTAAATTATGGCTATTTTCCCTGCCTAGGCAGTACAAAAAGTGCCAAGACTGTCCCTGCATTTTCATTGAGCTTTTCAGCCCTAACAATCTCAACTCCAACTATTCAAGTGTGTGGGAATAAAAGGGAAATCTCCAAGAGAGAGGATAAGACTCAAAAATAGCTAGTCAGGATAACAATCACTGTACTTCCTCTAGGACATGAAGAGGTGAGGATCTCCCTCTCCTAAATTAGTATTTCTTAAAAATTTAATATAATCATGGTGAGTACAAACTTGTTTTAAATTTTAATATTCATGATATATATGTTACAGTGTTAAAGTAGCCCTTTATCATTGTATTTATTCATGCTGTTGCTCAACATCATGCAAAAGTAAGTTTTATGTTTTTATGTAAAAGCATGGGTGAATCACACAGGTAACCTACAAAGCACTTTAACCATTTGGCTCCTATCCAAGCTTTTAATTTCTAATTACTTCAGTGGTATCAGGTTTTAAATATATTTAGGGCTCTGGACCTTAATCTCTCAGTGCCCCCATTACTTTCCAATTACAGAATAAGAATGCAGCTGAAATCAACAAAAGAGATGCAAAAATTACTAGGCATATACATTACAATTTCTTTTCTAAAAGCCTTTTTTCCCCCAGATTTTCAAAACTGATGCACGGGAAGTTCCCCCTGAATAGGAGGGGAAAAAACTTAATTATTGTGTGGGTAAGCGCACACTGGAACAGTGCCAAGAAAGTCTTGGAGTCTTCCTCACTGGAGGTACTTAAGAACCATCTGGGTGCAATTCTGTGCAGTGTGCTCTAGGATGACCCTGCTTGAGCAGGGAAGTTGGATCAGATGGCCCACTGTGGTCCTTCCCAACCTGACCCATTCTGCAATTTTATGAAACCTGTCCCTTTACGACATTCTGACCAAAACATCGTCTCTGTTCACAGGTAACATTTGTAATTTTCTGAGGAAGTACACTTGGGCATGATTCCAAGTAGGTATTTGTTAGTAAATTTGCAGCTGTTGACTGACTACGGCTCTCTGTCTCTGCAAACACACTGGACACTGAGCCAACCATTTGTAAATAAAAAATATCTGACAAGGGTGGCATAAGTTCTCAAGCAATCCATATGCACTACAAAATGGTGCAGGTGAAGGGGTATATTCTGTGTGCCCACTCCCAGCAAACACTTCAGACAAAAGAAAAATATTTTAAAATACATAATGCCCTATTTTCTATCCTCAAGAAGCAGAAGGGAAACACCAATCTGTGAGAGTGATGACAGGAGTTTCAGAGCCCTGCAGGACCCAAATTCTATGACAGCCCCAGATCCATTATAACATGAAGACACCACTGTTTCTTGAGAGAAGGGAAATTATCAACTACAGCCTGTAATTTTCACATACCTGGAGATTTTAATAACATCCCTCAAAAAGAAACAAGGTAAAACAGGGTATGTTTTAAGGACACCTTTGCTTAAAAGCTTTGTGCTGTTTACTACTGGAAGATTTTACAAGAAGTGGTAACTGTTACTCTCATCATTTCTACTCAGTTTGATCCTTAATTCATATTGTTTTTCCTGTAGTTATTTCTTCTACTCAAGTCAAGTTTTGCATCCACCCTCCTGCTCTGTTCCTGGACAGTCACTTCACAGCTCAGACAACTTTAAGCCTTGACTGATTGTATAATCTTAGATAGGCTCTTAGTCCATATTTGCACTTCTAACCCCTTTGAGGTCACTACAACTCATTTTAATTAATTAATTTCAAAATAAAACTGAATCTGGACAGGTCCCTTGAAGCTAATTACCAAAATTCCATAGTGCTTGCAGCCACGTAGTGAAAAGCACATTGCCTATACATTTCCCTGTTCTGTGAAGAGCAATGAGTATCTCACATAGAGAGTTAGACTATGTCAAAGGGACTAGCAAGACATTCTGATCTTTTGATACCATAAGTTACTGTGGGAATATCTGAGGCTCAAAGGAACAGGAAAGAAAGGGTCTGGACATGGTGTCCTTATAAATAAAAAAACAAGGAAAAGATATCAGAGAATTTCATTTTCCACTGAAGCCAGGAGCGAGATTCTGATCCTGATGAGACAGCACTTCAACAAACTGGTACAGAGCATAATTTTTTGGTTTTTTTAATATATGTACACTGCAAGAATTTTTATTGTTAATGTTACATTTCAATTTATTCAAATATAAAATTACTTTTCACATTTCTCTACATGATTGTCTGAATAAAAATAGAAGAAGATTTAATTTAAATTGTTTCTATGTTGTTGTTAACAAAGGCATTAACCAAGAAACTTGGCTGCTTCTTGACTTGGGACTATCTTTACTGTGACCTATTATCTGGAAGAGAAGTCTGTTTGGAAGGTCTACAAACCAGTCAAGTGAGGATAAAATTATGAAAGACCCATTCTTATAGGAACAGAAATGAGTAATGGTTGGTTGAATCTTAGCTCTGTGTCTGGAACAAACCTTCAGAATCCTTCAAAAAACCATCCAATATTTTAAGCGAAATTAGATACAGGCTGGCGCAACACAGGATGAATTTTAATCTTTGCAATATATTCACAGCATTGGATCTACAGGTAAAAAGCTTTAGAAGAACTTTTTACATTTGAAAGTTCATGTAAAATAGCCAAAATAGCATATCATGTCACATCAAAAATGGATAGCTTGACAGGTAACAATGACAAAGCCAGCTACAGGCCACTTTCTTTTCAGGAGTACAGCTAGACTAACTGGATTTCATCAGTGCATCTGATATATATGACCCCAAGAGGTTTAACCCCTCGTGACAGATGATGATTTTTGAAAAATTTTTAAAATAACTAAAGCTCCTCTAAACCTCATGAGCACAGAAAAATTTAATGGGTAAATACAAATTTACAATTAAAAAAAAGTATAGAATACATGGTTGAAATAAGAACATTTTAATCACATGACAAAACTTGCTGAAATACAAATACTAGGGTTTTATGGTTTTATGGTTTTATGGTTTTATGGTTTTATGGTTTTATATGCTATGTTATTCTATGTGCAGTTTACAGTTCACAGTCTAAAACTATTTTTCATTATCTAATGAGATCCATCAATAGTTTAATTAAAACCAAGTCTCTCTATCTCACACCATCAAATGTGCAGATTAACACATTGGCAAACTGTAGGTCTTGAAGAGCAATATATGTCAAGAGAAACAAAAGTGGAGGAACTTGAGATCAGTTTCAAAAACTCCTGAAACTTAAATTCAGCCTGCTTTCCTATAGCAGGACACAAAAAGACTCATTAACTTTGCTCATTTATACCTTATCTCTTTACAAAAGACAAATGAATTTGAAAGTGTCACATGTCCTCAAAAATAATCTCAATCTATGATGCATCTTCCCTTCTCTCACTCCTTTTTAGGTATCCTCAGGAATCACTTACTTACAGACAGGGAAAGAGCTTCACACGTGGAACAAAAGCACACTTGAATGTTCAGTGCTGGGACTGTTAATATTGCCTGCATGGTAACTTATTTTGGTTGGATAGGGGCTTTTGTTCATTTGTTTGTGGGAAAGGAAGGGGTAGAAAACACTGTTTTTTTCTACATCCATTCCTCTAAAACTGTATTTCTGACAGATTGCTATATTTTATTCAAAAAACATACAGCCAAAGATGCTAAAAAATAAAAATTTTAAAATTTTAACAAATAACTTGTGGATATCTAAAAGCAAAAGGGCATAGACCTTCCTAGGAAGTGGGACAGGCAAACTGATTCCTTCCTTATTTTCTAGTAACCTGAAGAGCATTTAGAAAATTGAAGGGCTTGAGTAGTCAATCCTTATCCTAACTCTTAGATATTGACATGCACGCCCCATATCAGTTGGTCTCCCAGGGCTTCTGTGAGAGGTTATCAGGAAAAGTCCCAAAACTCTTACAGTTCACAGTGGTTAACTACAATCATACCAGATCTGAAGCAAAAAACCTCATTGATTAAGGTGCAATTTATATGATTGCATAAAATATTTCATTCTCCACAGGCTAATATGAAACACGAAGTTCAGCAGGTTGAGACAATAAATAAATACGCTGAATATGTCCATACACTGTTTTGCTATAAAGAGTTTTACTTTGCCTCAAGTGAGGGCACCAGTCAGCCAGTCTTCCACCAGGGATTACAACAGATCTGTTAAAACAGCATTGGTATCTCTAACAAGTAAGGACAGTTCAAAAGATAAAGGTAAGAATCAGCAAGATTACTTGCTGTGAAGTTCTAAAGAAAAAGAACTTTACCAAAGACAAAACAGATGTAAACAGAATGCCTGGAAACTCCAAGGAAGAATAGCCACAAAAACTACACTCTTCACCAAGCACTTGTTCTGTCTTACGAATTTGATTTAAGTAAACAGCGCTGAAATATCCTGATTTCCTGATACCTGCAGCAACACAACTAAACACAGAGAGGAGAGGAATTCATTTAAGTTTGACCCCAATAAAACAGATTGATATTCTCTCCTTTCTTCTTTATATTTCATAGCAAATGTGACATGCTGTATCAAGTATAAACAACTATTTTAAACTGGTGTTATATCTTACAAACTAACTTACAAATAGTCTGCTCCTAGCAGTTTGACATTATTGCATTTGTGACCTTCATACATGGTGATTCCTAATACCTCCTACGTGCTCCCCAGCTACTGGAGGCAGAGAATCAGAAGGTGACAAAACAGGTCTTTGCTCAAAACTATGCCGGTCTGAGAGCTTCAGTAATAGGGGTCATAAGAAAACACGCTGTTTCCAGAAATAACTGCAGAAGTACTCGTAATGTCTGAAATGTGGCAAATAGATTGACAGGCGTGGAACTGTTATCTTTCAGAAAACACAGAGTTATTTCTGTTGGAGAGATCCAGGCCAGGGGTATATTATTCAATTAGAGTTTCGTATCAGACTGTGAATAGCAGGAAGAAACAGGGAATGTCACCAATTTCCAGGGTATGTTTTTCAATATAATACTAGCAGACTTGAACAGCACTGGAAAAATATACTCTAGTCTTCTGCAGATTCTTAGAACTCAAAGAATTATCTTTCCTTGTTTTAAAGCTTCCTTATTACAACCTAGCAATTTAAACTGTTTTACAGACTTAGTTTGAATGAAATCAACAGAACACTTGATTCACAGACTCAGAACCATAACATATCAACATCACAGTAGACCTCTTTCTGATTTTAGTTCAGACTGGTTCACCCAGAATGCATCTATACAATTTTAGATGATCAACACATTAAAGCTGATTTTGTTCTATTATAGGTGTAGGCTGAATTGAGAAAAAAATAATATGCTTTCACGTTCAAATTGCATGATAGACTAACTTGCCAAGTGTCATCGCCACTGACTTTATTTCCCCTCAAGCCTCATTCATACTGACTTCTTGGATTTTATTCAGGTATAAAATTTGCATTTAGATTGCTCTCCTAGAGGTAAAAAAAACCCAAAACAAACCCACTCTGAAATCCTGTGACTTCTTTTAACCTTATTGCAGCAACAATCACAATGATTCCATGTGGCTGCAAACATTTTAACATATTAAGTCGCATTTCAGCATTCCTCCTTTAACCAATCCAGATTTGTTTCCATCAAGTATTATTTTATTCCTTCCTTATTGAAACTGCATACAAGACAACAATGGTCAAGAACAAACTTGCTGTTAGGAAAGGTTAGATAAAATTTCCTTCTATGCTAAATATGTAGTAAAGACAAATAAACAGAGATAAAAAGAAATGTGTGACACATAACAAGGGAATAATCTTAAAATTACTGATATTAATACAGTTTCAGGAGGAAGCAGACATAAATTTATATTGTAAATAAACAATAGATTTACCATGTTTTCTTTTAGTTTTTCAAATGTAGATATTTTATAAAAAAAGGCTAATAATGTGACCATATAATATTACAAATACAGCACACAATTTCTTGTAGTCCCTGTATATTCCGTCTTACAAATCTTTACCTCACTTTTATCAGTGAAGGAAATCTCATGACTGAACGGTTTTTGAGTCATTAACTCAACATGGAATTTCTATCAGTTAATTCTTCCCATTACTTTTTAAAAACACAAATTAACCTCCTCTTGGAGTGTACTTCAGACATCATAAAAATAGGCAACAGACTATCCTTTTCTACCATTTTTAAAAATTCAGAGGCTATGAGACAGCTATATATGAGAAAACACGAAATACTGAAAAAAGCCTCCAGAACTTCAGCGCTTAATTACTTTGCAGATTGAATTTCTAGTATTGCAAGTAATCTTTTGGAGGAGACTGCCTCCTTTAAAAAGAGATAAGGAACTAATAATCTATTAGTAGCCTGATCTAGGGCTTCATAAAAATGTGAATAAACACAAATAAAATTCTATGAAGCAATGAAATGAATTAAAATTACAAGCTAAATGTAAAAACTGCCAACACACACATCTGTTTGCAGAAAGGGAGAAGTGAGACCCCCCTCTCCTGCAGAAATGCTGGTCACTGAAACTAGCAAAGGGTGGTGAGAGGGATCACATATTCTTTAAAAAGAGGGATAAATGAGCTAGCACAGCCACCTGTAACTGCCTTAAAGCCTGCCTCAAAACCTGCTAAAGTTCACAGAAAACCTTAGCCCTGAAGTCTGTGTTATCTAGACTAACTCCAAAAGCTCCACCTCATTGTTGGTTCCTGCACATGCCAGCAGCCTCCAATTGCCCTGGCCAGGATGTATCCCTCCTTCTCTGCAGCCACATCCTCCTGAACCATCCCCAAGAGCCAGAAGATTGCTGATGAACAACTGTAGTGTCTTGGGTAGACTTTGGATGGTTACAGGCTGGCCAGGACAGCTGGGGCCTGCTGCTGAGCCTGGGGCCTGATGTCTGGAACCCACCAACAGTGAGAACAACATGACTTTGAATTCTCTCCTTGCTGTATGCCCCATGATTTACAACAATACCCTGAAACAATGTGTAATAGTAATTCACCATTTTTTAATTTTATCTGGAGTGAGCTCGTTAACCAAATTCATATCCTCAACACATCAACAGAAAATGTTTTTCTAATATTATTATTTGTAGAACAAAAGGCCAACAATAAGCAAGAAGCTACCAGTTAATCCTTGACTTCCACTTAATACCATAACATTTGTTCAGGGCTGTTCACTGTCTGTCACTGACTTTGTTCACTGTCATCAGTGCATGGCTGTTGTGCTGGTTTGGGCAGGGGTAGAGTCAATTTTCTTCACAGCAGTGAGTAGGGGCCATGGTTTGGATTTGTGCTGGAAACAGTGTTAATAACACAGGGATGTGTTTGCCATTGCTGAGCAGTGCTTACACAGAGCCAAGGCCTTTGGTGCTTCTCACCCCACTCCATCAGCAAGGAACCTGGGGGTGCACAGGGAATCAGGAGGGGAAACAGCTGGGACAGCTGACCCCAACTGATCCAGGGGACATTCCACAGTATATGGCGTCATGCTCAGCATATAAAGATGGGGGAGAAGGAGGAAGGTGGGCATATTTGGAGAGATGGTGTTTTCTTCCCAAGTCACTGTTAATAGTGAGGGAGCCTTGCTTTCCAGGAGACGGCTGAACACCTGCCTGCCCTTGGGAAGCAATTAATTAATTCCTTGTTTTGTTTTGCTTGCATGCACAGCTTTTCTTCCCCTTATTAAACTGTCTTTATCCCAGCTAATCAGTTTACTGTCTTTTACTCTTCCAATTCTCTCACCCTCCCCCATTCTCTCCTCATAGGGGTGCAGAGTGAGCGAGAGACTGAGTGGGGCTTTGGTGCTCTCTAGGGTTAAAACACAGCACTTGGACAAGCCATTATTTCATGCTGGACACCAAAATGAAAAGGAAAGTTTTGCTGAACCTAATCAGCCCTTTTTCTATGCATATAACTACCAAAAGTGTGTAACAACAGTTATATTTAACTCAGGCTAAACCTGATGGTAGGTAAAACAGATCTGTTCAGAGTGGGATAAAACTGCTTTGAACATGTGCCACATGTTGCTTTTGGCACAGAAGCATCCACAATACAGCATTCTAAAAGCACTTCTTACTCTCTGAAGAGGAAAACATTTATCAGAAGTAACAGTAACAAAACCTGAAAGTTGTAGAGTTGTCAAGAAAATGCTAATTTAATCAAGTGCAGATTTCCGTACGGTAGAAATTTACCATGATCTCAATGTGATTGCTTCAACAGTATTCAGAACTAGATGTAGAATTATGCTGCAAATGAGGCTATGCCTTGCCACAGGTTTATCTTTCAAATAACGCAACATTTTATTTGTACAGTACTTAAAAAAAAAAAAAAAAAAAAGAAAAGAGAACATATGGAGCCATGGATATCAATATAGTGCATGTGACAGCTGATGGGTGACACTAACAAGGCTGCCCAGTATTCTGAAATCTGATCTGGGCAACAGAGCTGGTGAAGGGTCTGCAGCACAAGTCTTGTGAGGAGCAGCTGAGGGACCTGGGGATGTTTAGCTGGAGAAAAGACTCGGGGAAACCTTTGCTCTCTAAAACTACCTGAAAGAAGGTGGGGTCAGCCTCTTCGCCCAGGCAACAAGTGACAGGAGGAGAGGAAAAGGCCTCAAGCTGCAGAGGAGGTTTAGAACAGATATGCATGCATCCATACCATACGACAAAACTAATTTCCTTGCGGCAAACCAAAACTAAAAGTATTAGATTACTTTAGATGTTTGAAATAATATGTCAGTGAGATACACTAACGTTCTCCAGACTGTGGTTATGAATGTAAAATCTGCTTTTGCACCATTTTATTGTGTGCATGTGTTGTGTAGGAATGCAGTACGAAATTACAAAACTCTTACTGAAGATTGAAAGTTTCCTGGGACGTATCTTGAGCAAGACTGTATTTCTCAATAAACCAATGGCAGCATTAGGAATTGGTTCAATAAATATGAGCTGATTTAGACTCCATTTTTAGTGTTTCTTAATGCAAAGCATGACCTAAGTGTTTACTGAAGTTAATAGCATTGTTTTCATTGTCCTCAGCAGATTTCCAGTGATATTCAAGGCACATTCATTTTCATTATTTAACAACATCAATGTATTTACATTTAAACTCCAACCTAATACTAAAAAGGAATAGATGCTGAGAACACTGAAATAACAGGGGTAGGGGGAGGTGGTTTGCCACATCTTTTTAATCTGCAATTTTTTCACCAGCTGGCAGCAGCTTCTGTAGCACCTCAACAAGCAAATATTTAATTTTTCTCAACATTTCACTGATCATACAACCAAACACTTTTTGTGACTTCATACAAAAACACAGCTCTTAGAACAGGAGTCAATAGTTTTATGAAACAGCCATTGACAGCTATTTACACTTCTATGGATCTTAAATTATTTTATACATCTGTAACACAAATATGTGTGTCTGCATACACAAATGCATATACTCATGCAATATTCATATCTAGTAAACACTGGTATTCATAATTCTTACACTGATCTACTTTATTCTTCATTACTCGCTTCCTAATTTTCTACTACTGCTTCATTTCAGATTACTAAACATGCAGAAGGTGCTCAGGCACTGCAGCAAAAATCTGCAATCCATCACCTGAAGTTTCTTTTTATGAATTTCTATCTCCTATTCATTCTATCCCTTAATCAAATCGGCAACTGCCACCTCCAATTTCTGATTAAGTATTCCAATTACACAAACTTTTAAAAGTGCCCCAAAGAGCAAGTAATTCCTCCAGCTGCTGTTTTATTACTTTTTCTCACTTGGGTCTCGCTCTGAGCTATTAATAAAATAGTTCACCATTTAATTAACTGGACTGATTGGCTGAAAATTTTCTTGCTTAATAAGCAGAGTGTTCTAGGTGAGCTGACATGAGATCTCTTTCAAGAACTTTAGCCAGCTCTTATGACCACATATACTAACACGCTCTGTCTCAGTACAGAATCTAAACATGACAACCTAAGTACCACAGAGGGTGAGCTATTCCTACCTGTGAAACAGAGGCAGCTCTAAACAATTTGCTCTCCAGAATTCTATGCAGGAAACTTACGTCTAACACACCTCTCCTAATTAGCCTGGCTGAACTAAAGGAATGGGATACTGTTTCTACAGTATTTTTGAAAACGGCATCTTAAAAATACATAATGCTATTGGCATTGGTTTTGTTTTGTTTTGTTTTTTTTAATCTGGATATCCAAACACATTTCAAATGAGGCATAAAGCTGTGCTTAAAAGACGTATGTTTAAATACAAGGTCAGAAAAGTGCACAAGTCTTAAGACCTTAGAGGAAACTTCCAAATTAAATTTGTGAAGTTCAGCATTTTTGTAACACAACAACAAAAATCAAGATCTAGCTTACCAGATAATATAAAAAATCAGAAACAAAATTACAAGCAGCTAATATAGAAAGCCTAAGTCCACACACTCAGCTGGATAAATTAAAAAAAGGGAAGATCTGTGGAGCCTTGGGGATTTATTAAAAAAAAAAAAAAAATTAATGTCCAATTCTTCTGATGGGATATATACCCAAATTTGCCCAGACCAAAAACTTTTGCACTTATTGTTTAATGGAGTCATGTTCTGGACAATTATTTCCTTTGGAGCCTGTGAGGCTGGTTTTCTTCTTCCTCATATTGTGAAGAAAATATTTTACTTCCAACAGAACTTTGATTCAAGAATACAGAAGGATTGATTTGCAGACCATTATTTTAATTTTTTTCCTGATGTCTAAATAAGCAGCAGTCTTGGAATGCTTTAAACTTCAGTGTCATTAAGAGATTAACTTCCTAACATACCAAGTAGGTTAATAATAAAAGCACAGATATGATATAAACAAGAAATAATATTTATCTAGAAAAATACAAGGGTGAATATATGCATAATGGTTTGCTGCAAAAAATTTATAAAAAGCAGAACAAAGAACATCAACTCACATTTGATTTGGAAACAGCTTTAAATTAATCTTTTTGAAGAATTTTGTAAGACCCACCATGTCTCAGTGTTGAATTTTCTAAATCTTGCAAATGTATGTATCTCCTTAAAAATATATTTTTATATTTATTAGCTAGTGGAATCCTGGATATTCAGAATACATTTTTCAAAATTCTTATATTTCCTGTTTTACGTTAAAGGACAGATATTTTGATTGGCTGTGAATTATAACTTTGTATGAAATACTGTTATTCTGACAGGGTATAGCGTGTGAACTGACAAGCATTTAATATAAAACCAGAGCAAACTCCCAAGTATGTTTTATGAATGTTTGCTTTTGATTTCTAGTCCTTGTTCCCAAATAATGACCTACCCTTTAGCATCTGCAAAGACATATGGAGGAGAATTCGTATTGACTCCAACCAGGCTTAATTAAACTGTCATTTACTTACTTATGTGATAATATATTTGTGTGTAGAAGTTGCTCATGGGATAAAACTTTCAAGTAATACAGAAGGTAATGGACTTAGAGGGAAATTCCTAGGAGATCTGAAATCTGGAGGTCACAACTCCTCAAATCCAGAACAGATGACAGTTTTTGAAATTTCATGTTTATGTAGGGAAATATAGTATCATTGAGGGAAATCAGCAGTAGTCCTGTGATGGGATGGGAATGGATTGAAAGGGAAAGGACTGGAAGAGCCCCTTCCGAAAAAATAAAAGCTCAAGTAAAGAGTAAAAACAACATTCTGTTATGCAATATCATTCAGCTATCCCAGATGAAAACTGAAAATGGAAGTTTAGTCAAGCCATGTTCCTTATCCCATGTCTTTTTGAATGTCCAGCAGAAAATGCTTGGAATATATATATCAATTCTTATCTCTGCACACAAAGCCAATTGGATTTTAAAGAAGAGCTACAAAGGAACTTTTTCTCCCAGAACATAAGACAAAACCTCCTTCCAATTCTCAGATTTTTCAAGAAGTTTCTCAGTGTATTTTCTAATTAATTCAACTATGCACATTGAATACAAATTTGCTGCAGAGTAGTCTAATCCTTTATTACTCAGTGTGACAGTGACATTATAACATCCTTAAAATTATGAAAGAACAATTGNATAAATGCAATGTTTTACACTCCAGAATAATCCTCCCAAAAAGACATTTTAAATAGAAGTAGAGAAAATGCAGTATGTGGAAAACCTAATTAAATATATAGTATATTTCTCTAAGTTTTAGATAAAGGTCCATTTTCATTTTTCATAGAGATTAGTCCACTGAATTGCATGAAATCTCTGTGGGTTACTTATGACTTCTATGGCTTCCAGTTATTTGCTTTGAAAGAGAACCTTAGAGTCAGGTGATATGTAGCTAATCAATAAATAGTGTTTTTTTTCCATTGGAAAAACTGTCATGAATAGCAGTGAGATCTTAGCTACTCAAAAATGCACAAAGACCAGTTCTTAAATGTAAAGACAGACTCTTCAGATGAGCTAAGGCAAGGATGCCTAATCCTGTCAAAAGCCATGGATGCCCCCTGAAAAAGGAGCCTGCTTCAGGTTATATCATAATCTGCCTTTGGAGTTGCAGTTTAACTTCATCTTCCTGCGGCCAGAAATGTAGATACTTATGTGTCCAGTCGATAAGAAGCTGGGGAATCTGGGGAACTAAACTTGAGTTTCTGGCAATTAGGAAGCTCAGCAACACTCCCACGTCCCTGTAAGTTTTTGGCATTCTTCTACTTCTTAACCCTTCTTTAGGACGAGACGCTCTTAGTTACAGTTACCTACAGTCTAGGACATTCATGTGAGACCACCACTTAAGACATCCTTCGTCTTGAAAAAGAGAAAACACTCACCCCCAAAAGACAAGTGGCTTCATTTTAAGAGAGGTGTTTCAAAAACGTGGGATTAATTGTTCCTTAAGAGTTGCATTGCACACTGAGGGAGTCCAGGCAAATTAAACTAAGCTACATGACAAAACTAAGCTACATAACTACCTGACAAAAAAGAGTAATCCTATCCTTATTAAATTACTACTTTCTTGCATGCTGTTTATCTAGCTTTAATCTTTTTTTCTCACAATTGATTCAAAACATTGGTGCTAAAGGCCATCCTCCAATCATATTCCTCCTGGCTCACTCATGAGCTCTTACAAAAAATATTCTTTTTAACTGTGCACTCCAAAATACATTTTCACTCTCATTTTCCATACATACACTGCTTAATATTATCCCCTCTGCTAACTCACTCCACCTTTATACCTCCTTCAACTATTCCCTTTCTCTGTAGTCGGTCTTGTGCCTTTCTGTGACAGTTGCCAAGTTGTTCCACTTTCCAGGCATAAGTGACTATCCTAAATACACTTACTCAGTAGTCACAGATTCATAGAATTATTTAGGTAGGAAAAGAGTTCCAAGATCCTTGACTCCACCTGTTAACCTACCGCTGCCAAGTCCACCACTAAACCATGTCCTGCAGCGCCACGTCTACATGTATGATCAGAAATACTCAGTTATTAACTTATGTGACCATTGTGACTAGCTGGGCTTCAATCTAAGACCAAATCTTTAAATACAAAACTGATGGGGTGGATGACAAGCTGTTACTTATTCTCTAACTTTGACTAGGAAAAGAATAACTTTTGCAGAGGACCAAGTTTTCATTAATGGTTCAACACACTTTGGATGCATTTTTGATCTCATTTCACATCCATTTAATTACCAGTACAACTACCAGTTTGATAAATCAAGATTCAACTATTGGCAATCATGTGTAAAAATCATGAGGCTGAAATCTGAGTCGTTTAGCCTACTGTTTTTTAACTAGTAGCTTCTGTAGAAAGGACTCCCTTTCCTCATAGTGCAGTACTGTGTAGGCTGGCACAACTCATTTATCATTCATGCTTTCAGAACGCAGTTATGAGGAAAAGTTAAATTAAATCCCAAATCCACCTTCAACACTTTTGAGCCTGGAAACATATCTGAATTATTCTGCACAATTTGCAGGGGTGTAAAGGGGGTGGGAGTAGGAATTATGAAGGATTAAAGCTGGAAGCAAGAATCCCTCCTTTGGCAACAGAAAATTTTATCCCCTTCTATGCCAAAATAATGGACCTACGCTCATATCAAATGTAGCTGTATAGAGGAAGCTTGGATTTAGAGAAAAAAGAAAAAAAGGGTGGAGGTGGGGCCAACTTCAAAAACTGTCTTGGAAATTATGGATTTCATAATACATTAAAAAGGAAATATTCTCCTTCTGCCCAGTATTTTATCACTTTTCTTCTCTGTTTTATCCTTCTTTTTTACCTTACAGATTTATTTTTTTTAATGTGAAAAACACATAAAAATTGTGTGGTGATAAAACACTGAAGAAAACACCTTAGGAAGAAGAAATAAGAGCTAGAAATAACATTTTATTCAAAAAAACCCCCATGCTACCTAGTGAGGTCACGCAGAAACTCTCCAGAAAATAAATCAGTTCATATAAATCATCTTCCTTTTTGTAATCTGTGTTATTGAGCCCTTCATTTCGTTCCTCCCCTTCAGTGCTTTATGAGACTCCTGCACATATCTATTATTACAGGGTTATGGAAGGGAAGGAAATGTCCTTTATATACCACATATCAGCAAACCAAATGACATCTGACAACTGCTTCAGATATGTCACCTCTTAATCCCCCTCCTGCTGAGTTTTGTTTTGATTCTGTGTCGTGGCTTTCTGTTGTTTGGGGTTTCTTTGTTTTGTTTTTTAGTCAAGGAACTAGATGGTTAAAGAAAGAAAAAAAAAGTAAAAATTATCAACTGCCAAAGAACACACTAAGTGGTGAATCTAATTCCAAAATTATGGGGATTTTTAAAAGAAATTAAACAGGTGTTCCACTTTAAAAGAATGTGAAAAAAAAAAAAAGATTGCTCAAATGTGTTTTTACAAGGAACAATCATTAACCAGTAACCATTAATGAAGCTTGTATTTATTCCATATTCCACAAAGATATTTAGGAAATATAAGAGTTACATTTACGCATTTCAAAACTGAGAATGGAAGAAAATACCATAGTGTGATAAAACAGCATTTCATTAAAATTTCATTAAGCTCTGTAGAGTTTTAATTTATTGGCTTCATAAAGAAAACATCTTTGTACTTCATATAAGAAGCAAGTATTGAAAGACCTGAAGTTAATTATATAGTGAAATATTTTAATACTACATTGAATTGATTCTACTGCTTTCAGAAACAGTAAAAATGCTCGAATTATAACAATTGAAAATTGAGAAACAAAAACTGAGCCATGGAAATCAGAATAACAGACATTTAGAAAAATAGAAGAATAGAACAAAGAAGCCCAAAAAGTGACACTGAAAGCAATCCGGAGTTTGAAATTGTTCAATTGTTCACATTCACACTGAACTAAAGATTCTTATTCAGATGTGGGATGATTTATTTAAACAATATGTTATATAAACTTAAGAGTATGACTCAAAATTGTTGTGAAAACAATTCCATGGATTATATACTTCTTCTTAAAGAAAAGCACTTCAGCTGGGGGGAGCTGAGGTGAGCAGCATTGGGGGTTTTTTTGCTTGAAATCAAACTGTGCAATTTTGAAGAATGCACGAACCATTACTTACTGGAAGTTACTGTGCATTTCTCCTACTACAAGGATATATATTTTAATCATGAAGCCCTAGACAGGTTACATGACGTAGCCCCAAAGTGAAGGAGTCACTATAGTGAGGACTGTTTACTGTTCATTTTCCATAAAAATCTGGTCACATCTCACTGCATTAAGTCACTTTTTGAATGTGTGGGAATCACCAAGTATTTTGTGGCTACTCAAAATACAAACATCCAGAGAAATACACCACACCTCTAAAATGCAGTATCAGACTCCAGACTATGGCTAAGCATGTCACTAGCTTACTTTTAAGTGAAAATTATGACTGTGTTTTTCCAATTGTGTTTGAATTGTGTGCCTCACAACTTCATGTGTTTTCTACATCTTCCTCTACACAGTTGACAGAAAAAAAGTAACCTATTGCAGCCAGTGTATTGAACATCTAAAACCACTAAACACTAAATTTGTGTTTTTCAAATTACAAAAAGCAGACTTAAGGAACTACTACAAATGTTTTACATTACAGAAAGATGTGACCGGTTGGCAGTAAACATTTAATATTTATTTTTATGTAAGACAGCAAATCAGTACAATGTTTGGATCATCTACCTCCCAATTCCTTCTGTCCATTAAAGCTAGCAAATGCATGCTATGGATTACAATTGAAAATTCAAATATTAGTCCAAATCCAAACTATTCCATTTAGTCAGACAGAACATTAATGTAAATCTTTGTGAATCAAAAATCAGTTTGTTATATGGCAGATTTGCCCTCAGTTGTCTCTTTCAACAATCTTTTATAAATTAGGCAGATAATTTTTTTAGTTTCAGAGATCAGCTGGTGCTCTTCCTTTATTTCAATTCTTACCTTTGGTGTTAGTAGGTGCACCTCCGTGAGGCTACCAAGCCCTTAAAGAATGTGGCACCATTAATTACCCAAAGACCTGGCAGCACAGTTTTAGCATACAAGAGCACACTTCAGCATGATGCATAATGAAGGTTTGTAAGATGTTGTCATTCAGATTGACTTTTTGATGAGAGACTGCACTCCCCTCTATCTTTTGAATATATTTGCCACATTTGAATACGTTTCACAAAGGGAGCTGCCTTAAGCACCCTAATTAAATTCTTACAGGTTTCATTAAAAAAATAGATAGCTGAGATCATTAAAGAATAATTTATAACTTCGGCCCTTGTGTAATCAAGTGACAACCCCCAAACATTAAGTCAGCACGTTGTGGTTAGTATGCAGCTGTACACGTGTGCTGTGGTTTCTCCCCAGCCAAATATATCAGGTAGAAGGGCTACAGTGGGGACAAAGAAGGAAAACTAGGGGATGAGGGACAAGTCCATAGCCCACCCAGGGAATATTAATTCTGTTATTAATCCAACAGCTTTGCTTGACTTCTAACAGCCAGCTCTAGAAGAAGCACAAAATATCAAAATCTCTCTTTTAGAGTCAAGATGAAATTTGTCATTCTACGAGTTTTGTGTTGGACTCTTACGTGTGTATTTGCTGTGCTGCACAAGTCTTCAGATATAATTGTCTCAGTGAAACAAATGGGTTTAGGAAAATTGAATGTATCTAGTTCTTTTTGTTACCAATTTTGCACTGGAGTTTGAATACTTGCTGTCTTGGCTGTGCTTAGCCCCTCCAGTTTTGATGAGAAGTCAGGTATGATACTGGATTCCTGCATCTTTCTTTAATTTAAACAAGACACAAGGCTGCTTTCTGGCTTTTTTTTCCTTCAAGTGTGCTGTCACCCCAGAGCTCATGGGTGTCAATGGAATTGTGTTTAATGAGAGAGATACTGATGAACAGGTTGTCACTTACATTGTTTGAATGACAAGTGACTTAGCAGCCCTGATAAAAGAAAACAAAAAGACAATAACCAGCAACCTAATTGTGATAGATAAATGGTATAATATTGGCTTTCTGCAAATGTTAAAATGAATTATGTTGAAGTAGCTTTGTTTTCGTAATAGATACATATTATAATAGCGGCATTCTACAAATAGATGTTATATGAAAAAGTAGCTTTGTTACAAATAGATGCTATATATATAATGTAGCTTTGCTATAAAGATATAGTTTTGTAACAATAACTAATGCCTTTATTTCTGTTATTAACTAAAAACTTAGAAAAATAGCTAATATAGTTATGCTTGTGAACTGTCTGCTTGGTTGGATAACATCCAGACAACGCGTATTGAAGACCCCTGCTACTGACATGCCAACTATCAGCACCTACCATCTGCAGAAACCATGGACCAAAGCCCACTCTGGGGGTGATAATAAAAACTGACTAAAACCACAGCCAAGAAATGCACATGCTCCAAAAAGGTGGACCCAAGTAGGAGTCATGCTAAACAACTCCTGGAACATGTAAACTAGTTTAAGGAAAAGTTTGAATATGCATAATTGGTTATGAATATGCACTAAGCTGATGCAATAGGACAGGTATGTAAAGGGTGTCTGAAAAAACAGGTGTGCTCTTGGCAGAGCACCAAAGCGCCCAGTGCTGTGAATTTTGTTTTATTTCCTTTGTCCCTTATTGTCCTTTATTAAACTTTTAAATCCTAACAGGAGAGTGAACCTTGTTTTTCACACTAATAGCTGTAAACAAAGATGAATACTAAAAAATGGAAAGACATTATGCAAGTCCTAAAACCAATATAGACGAAACATTGCAGAAGTATCTCTAGTTTATTCCTCTGAGAGGGACCAATCTGGTTTCTATTTATGCCTCAACATGTGTTATTCCTGTAAGAGCTGTACATGTGCTGGCAGCCCTATCCTGTGGAGGCTTCGCCGTGCAGCCAAGCAGAGCAGAGAGAGCTTCCACGATCAGCTGTGAGCGACCCCCCACTTGCTGGTGGGACAGAGATCCCAGATGCCGGGGCATAGGGCTAAAGGAGGAGCCATAACTGCAACACAACAGCAGCCATTTTGCTTTGGGTTGCTTGGAGGGAGTGGGGCCTGCTCAGAGGGTCAGCTTGGCCCTTCTTCCCCCGCCCTCGCTTTTCTCCCCTGTGGTCCTGTCTCCCGGCCCGTGCCTGCCCCACCATCTCCATGAACCAGCTCGTCACTGCGATGACTTTGTGACCTGCTACCTCCCCAGTGGAGCGGGCGCTGCCACACGCAGCACGAGCCCGCAGCCACAGCCCTGCCACTTGCACCCATCCGGTTCCCTGCCGATGGAAATGACACACGGCCTGCTGCTGTTCGGAAATCACTCCCAGCCTGCCATGGCAGCTACATAGACACACTGCGGTTCTCAGCCCACACGCGCTGTCTGCTGAGCTGGTGCCAACAGAGCACCCTGAGTGCCTGTGGTAACGCTGTCCCTGTCTTCTCTTTCTTTCTGTTTATCTCTCTTTTCCCTCTCTACTCTCTTTCCTGCCCCGCTTCGGTAGGAACACTTACCCCTTTTCTATCAATAAACGGTTTTGAGACATATTATTGCAGATTTTGCACTTCATTTTCATCCAAAAAATCTATCAAAAAGAATCCTCCCCGACTCCCTCTTTTATGATGGAACAGGACATCCTCCCAGTAAAAAGCTTGCGAATCACAAAGCTGAAGGTTGTGCTGTGCCATTCCAAAGATGGCAGTTGTTAGCACCAGTAACTGTAGCAGCAATGAACCAGCTTTATTTAGGTATTTCAGCCCTACTGTTCAGAGTGATTTGCTCTCTGCTCCTTCCTGCGTACCTAGGTCTACTGCACAGGTTGAGGAAACCCTATTCTTGGAGCTTTTCAAGAGTTTTCAAGCCACTCACTGTGTCTACACAATCACAGCTGACCTGACCTGGTGCTGGAAATACACATTCATTTGTCAAATCACACTGAAAAAAAAAAAAAAAAGTGTCATCACCCTAATCAGTTCTGGGTTAGTAGAAACAAGAAAAAAAACAAAACCAAGCCAAACAGAAAAAAACATTTTTGACAGTTCATTCAACCAGCACTTGTTCCTCCCTAAACAATTTTTTCAAGACAGTCATCTACAAGTCTGACACATTTCACTTTTAGAAGGCTTGAAGTCTCTCCTTCTTTGCACTTTCTTCAAAATGTAAAATTTATCTCACCAGATAACTCACAGTAATGAACAATTGCATTTATTCAACTGATAAAACACTGAATTGAGCAGAAAGCAAGGCAATAGAGTGGTATTCTGGATGTCAAAGTGCCTTACTATAGTTTTGAAGCTAAAGCCTGCAGAATCCAGTTGTGATAGGAAAATGCCTTTAAGAGGAATGAAAGCCTTTTGTGAAAGGAAGAGTAAGCTGAAGGACAAAAGTCCCCTTCAACCAGTTAATGAGGCAAACTAAAAAGATCCTAATGAAACAAGAAAGAGTTCCTTTTTTAACCTTAAGTGCTACATTTTCATCAAGAACGTGAGAAATGTGAGAATAACAGCAGTGAGCCATGCAGTGGAAAAACAGGAGAGAACAGGTCAGTGGCAGACAAACACCGAGACTGAAATACAGACTCTAGAAATTCACAATGCAATGAAAATATATGTATTTTCATGGCCAAATGAATTACTGTCAAACTTATGCATGCATACAATGCACAGGCTTTGTCCTTTGATTTTTGTAACACTAAGAATGCAGATTGTTGATAAAGATACTGGTTGATACAGAACTGGCCCCAACACTGAGCCCTGGGGAACATCACTTCTGACCAGCTGCCAGGTGGATGTAACTTCATCCACTTTTTGGGCTCAGACATCCAGTCAGTGTTTTACCCAGAGAATAGTGCACCTGTCCATAGGGATCAGGAAGCTGATTATAAATAAGCACTGCACAGAATAAACCATGTTTGTTCAATTCACATCCTTAAAAAATAACTGAAGAAAAAAATTGCCAAAATGCTGAAGGAATTAGTGTCTTTAATACTTTCTACTTGTTAAAACCATCTGTTCTACAAAAGAGTTGAATTTATTCCAAATGTTAAGAATACAGAGAAGCTTTAGGGGAAAAGCCAAGCCAGATACAGCAAGATAAGCACAACACTAAATAACACTGACTATGTACTTCCACCCCTCAAATATGTCATGGTTGTTTGTGAGGAAAGGTAAACACCATGGCAAACAGTAGGAAAGCAGCCCAGGCCTGGACCTTAGAACATTTGAGAATAGCTTCACCCTTGCAAAATGCCTCTGCCACACATGGTTAGGGACACCAGGAGAGAAAGAAAATAGATAACAAATTCAGTCACCCAAAGCTCTTGAGACTTGGCCTTCGATGTTTTAACATGGAAGTGTGGTACACACAGACTTTCTCTCTACCTACACCTTGTCCTTTCAAGCATGCCTTTGCAGCACTGGTTTCAGCATAATGAATTTTGTGGATTTCCCTTCATCTCTTTCTCCATCTCTACAGGGAACTATTTTGTGCATTCACAAAACACAGCAACAAAATATATCTGCCACTTCTTGAATATTTTACTGTCGCTTATTCTCTCAGCACACAACAGAACTTTTTCCAGTAGCCTGCAGGTTTTTTCAGTTACAGATGTTGTCTGAGGCACTGCACTGTTTCAATACTAAAACAGAGTTACCCTATATAAAAAGGTTTTCAAACATCCAGTATAAAACAGAAGGGACTATCTCAGGAAGTTCACTGATTATTTTCTTCCTTATTTTTACTGACTTTTTCTGGTGCTCTATCTGTGAACATAAACACTGTCCAATAAAATATATAGCAGGTTTGTAAGGATAAAGGTACAGATCTTTTATTCTTGTCTTCCTTAGTGAGAGGTTATTTTTTTTTAGGTGTGTAAGTTTGTCCTTATTTCACAAAGAGCACAATGAAAAATTAAAGATCCAGCACTCTTCGGATGTGCTGTTGATACCACTTCCCCATGCCTAATGATTTGCCCACCTCCAGCTCCTGTGCTTCTTCAGTAATTAACAGTAAGTGATATAAAGTAAGTTCTACCACAAAAGAGACATGTCCATTTCCTACACTCATGGTAACAAGCTTGAAAAGCATATTTGACTGGAAACTTTTGTGTTTCAGAGCCTCTGAATCTGGATGAAAATGTCTAGTTTTGTTTGAGTGCCTGCATTAAGAATTCAGCAGGTTCTAGGCTCTCTGATACTGAGATTTCAGAAGATTTGAACACATCTGGGAAATTTTTTCCCTATTCACGCCTCTCCTCCTGCAATAGAAGTTGTCTCTCATGACTATTGTTCTGTCAGGATTATTGTCTAGAGGAGAAGAATGCCATTTGTATTAAAAAGTATGAAGCTTGCCCTCTAAACTGAGTATCTGTCACATTCTTATCCAGTCCCACAGAGCCAGAGCCATGTAGGCTCAGCAAGATGGTGATAAGCAATCTCTTAGGCAGGATCCTAAGTGATTCTCTTTCATTCTAACAGCTGGAACCTCAAAATATCCTCCAGGTAAACTGGCAAAGAAGCATTTTGTAACCTTTCCAAACTGAGACCTACCTGCCTTTTTCTTACATGGAGAAATAGGTAGGGAAAGCACACAGCAAACAAAGCTCCATGCAGAACACTGATTATTTTCCATGCGCCCCCTCATTAAGTGAGTAAACAGGAAGACGGTTGACACAGAAGATGACTCAGATACTTACTGTAAATACTTCCTGAGAAGGGGTTCCCCTTGAAGATAAGATGGCAAACCCAAGCTAAAGTATGGTAACCAGCTTGAAAAACATCTTTGTACTGAAAACTTTTGATCTTACATAGCTAAAAGCAAAACCTGAAATAAGAGCATGAGCAAACCCCTTTTTTAAAGCAATATGGCCAACTCCAAATCTGCTCCAAACTTCCACACCTATCACATTCTCTTTCCTTTTTTTCTTATCCTCTTCCAGTATTTGCAATAAAATCAAACATTGCTCTAAAAGAATTCATCCTCTCCCGGCCATATTCTCAGGATTTACTTCTTATGCAATTCAGTTTATAGCTCTTTTTAGATCATCTGTTTATGTGTAAATACATGTAATGGTTTAACATAGCTGGGAGTTGTAGTTAAGGAAGGCTCCATCAGCTACGGAAGTGATTCTTTGCAAAAAGGTGCTTACAGCTTCCTCTAGACCGAACAGAACCAATCAGCTGGCTAGTTTGAATATTGGCAACTTTTTAAAGCCACTTAGAGAGCTTGACACACCTCTGTGATCCACATTTAAGAACGAACAAACCCCAGGAAACTCTCTCTTGCTTCCGGTTATCAGACAGGTAACTGGGGGGCCCACGGCACAGCCCAGCGGGGCCGGGCCCTGCTCGGCCGGGGTACAACCACCCCGAAGCCGTACAGCCCTGTTCCATCCATGGCTCCGTGCAGGCGGCCCCCCAGCGCGGCTTGGCCAGGCCGGCCCTCGCCCCTAGTGCGGACGAAATTCATCTGAGGCTGCTGCCCGGCAGGATCATGTGGCCAAGAGATAAGCGAATTCCAGCTACAAGGCCCGGGNAGACCTCTGTTCCTAGAGATGAAGATGCTCCCAGAGATAGTGTTCTCCCCCCTCTCTCAGGCACTTTGATAGGTGAAGAGAACCTTCTGCTTCTGAACAGCTCATCCTTAAAAATGGTACCCCATTTGCTAAAGGAACCCTCAAAAGCAGTTGTGGGGAAAGCTGTAAGTCGAGGGAAGGGACTTCCACATGCAAGCAGAGAACCATCCCGGGTTGCTGTCTTGCTGTGACACTGAAGCCATGAGAGAACTGTTTCTTGTGGAGATGTCTCCATAGCATGAGCAAGAGAGACTCCTCTCCCTGAGTGAACTGAGAAAAGATTATTATAGAGGTGGTGAACTGACTGAAATCTCAAGGGTTGTCTTTCTACATTGTCAATGGAAGAAGGGAGGAAGGTGAGGGGAAGAGAAGTGTTCTGAAGCTTTAGTCTAATTTTTTTCTTTCTTTTAGGTCTGTAATAAACTTCTTTATATTCTTTTAAGTTTTGTGCCTGCTTTGTTTTCTCCTAATTCTTATCTCACAGAAGGAAAATAAGTAAGTAATGGATAATTTGAACCAAACCACTACAATACAAACTTTGTACTCAAGAAAAAACAAGTAAAAATCTATGGGCAATACACTAGCATGTAGCACTACATCAGATGGAGTGAAGAACAAGTCAATTATATATTGCTTTTTTCTCAGTTAGAGTGCTGTCTTATGTATTGTCTTCAGCTAATGGGCTGCAGGTTAGCACAAGTCTGCAGAACCTAGGGCTGCACTTCACAGAAACTGGTCAAATCACTTCGCCATGAACAAGAATTAATTTGAAATTCTGCACCATTTGTCTGAGTTACTTCTTTTCCTCTTTGTGTTTCCCATCTTACTTTTGCTTTATTTCCTAATTTACTTCCCTTACATACTGTATACCACCCCTTCCAGCTGTCCTGCTTCCCCAGCAGTCCTGCTCCTTCTCTCCGGAGCTGCAGGTCCATAGTCAATCAGCTATTCCGCCATCCTTTCACAAAGTGTCCACATGCCTCACACAACGCATGTTCATGTACCCACAAACCTCCAGTTATCTGTGAACAGCGCTGCTGATGTGCACAGAGGTGTCTTCTACACCCACACCACCCCTCAATGCCCTGTAGCAAGGCAAGAGTAAACATTACAAAAATCAGTCCTTTTCATGCCTGGCACCAGTTTGTGCTTTTGGGACCACAGTACAGACTATTTGGACAAAGGAATGTTCAGCAGTATAACTAAACAGAGCATTTAACTTCAACAAAAAAAATGGTTTTCCAAGGAACAATAGCAAACAAAAGAGCCACCAAGCAAAGCAGCAAGCTTAGAATCACAGAATAATGGTCTGGGTTAGAAGGGACGTTAAAGATCATCTAGTTCCAATCCCTCTGCCATGGGAAGGGGGGCCACTAACTGGATCAGGTTACTCAGAGCCCTGTCCAACTTGGCCTTGAACACTTCCAGGGATGGGACATCCATAACCTCTCTGGGCAACCATCCCAGCTTCCCAGCTGTTTCTCTCCTGTGCTCACGAACAACTCTCCAGGTGCTCTCCACACAGCTTGACCTTCAGACAACCAGCTTTATTCACACTGCTAGACACAGCCCTAGAACTAAAGCTGCAGATTCAGATAAACAGGCTTGCTCATTACTTGTCTTTAAGCATTTTTAACACCTTTTTTCACTACAAAACACATCACAGAAAAATTTTGATGAAGCCTGTGTGCCTAAAAATTGTCTTTAATTAATCTTGCCTTTGTCTGGTTGAAAACAAAAGCAAACACTCCATTCAGCAAAAGCCATGTGTTATCAGCAGCCTTCTCTTTCGAGAATGAGACCTTCTACCCTTCCTTAAAAATAGCTGCTGTTAGAAGACAAGACAAGCTTTGTCACAGACATATGTTGCTCTTCCATTTACCATCATCTGCTTCCCACTCAAGTTAAGTGTTGAGAACAAGCCTCCTGGCACAGAGTGTGTTGATATTTCATGGTACAAAGAAGGTTTAAGTAAAAGCAACAGGATAAGACTCTCAGCTTCCCATGACACAAATTTGGAAATGATATTTCCACAAAGTGTTTTGTCAAAACCAACAGAAGGGTTTTTTTAATCTCTATTTTCTTATTGTTGTTTGGCTTGTTCAAATCATATTTTTAGAAGTGTCAAGGGCAGAAAATATAGCTCTTATACAAAAAACCAAGGTGATCTGCAGCACTAAATTAATGTTGACATTGGTGAGAAAATTGACAATAAAACTTGTTTGCTCATCAGGATCTGAGATATTTTAAAATAACCCGACTCAGATCTGATCCAGCTTCTGATTTAGACATGCCAGATGCAGATATCAATAAATACAGCTGATACTGCCTAGTGGGGATTTCAGA